>BSBK01008240.1:0-88342 GCA_027943335.1 Chamaecyparis obtusa | reverse complement strand
AAAAATCCCATACAAAATCCATACCACAGTCATTTTATAATATTAAATCTTGCCACCTCAATATATATTAAAAATAAAATATTAATCTACTTTACCCCCTTACCTTTTTAATTCTCCCCCTTTACTAGGCGCATGTGAAGGGTTGCATAGTCTTTGTATTTATTTCTAACCAAATTCATTGGATAGTGGGAATGTCCTTTTGCTGTCATCTCTTACCTTTTACTAAATGCTCTTACCTTTTAGTCTCCAAAACCTACGCATGCCTTTGCTAGCCCATGCCTAGCAATTAATTTAAATTGTGAATGGAGCTTCCCTTGGACAAGAGTAAGTGGTGGGACCCACTTCCCACTTACTCCCCATGCCTCTCCTCTTTCCAAGCGCAGGTTTGGGCGCAGGCTTTTGGGGAAGTTGGAAATTTTGAAATAAATTTTCTTCCCTCTCTTAAATTGCGCACCCCTCCCTTGTCCTTGTGATGGTAAGAGGTGTGAAGGGAAGATTTGATGGATTTCTAGGGTGCTAAGAGTAGGGAGATAGGCTAGTTGACTTGGTGGGATGTTTAGTTTAGTGAGTAGGTTGTTAAGTTAGCTTAGGTTGTTAGTTAATTAATGTTTTGTTTATAACAATAGATAGTTATTATTTCAGCAATGTTTTATTTATTATTTGTTAATTACAAAATGTTCAATATTATGAATTATATAATATGTATATATTATTAATTAATATATTATGATTTATTAATTGATTAATAACTATATTAATTGATTAATATATTATAATTATTAATTAATTTTATATATATAATATTTAATTATAATCATTGATTTAATATCATTAAATAATGTTTCCTTTAGATTTATTAATTAGTTAAAAGGTACATTGATTAATTGGTATAATGTAATCATTAATTGAATTAACATGTATTCATTTTGAACGGAAATTGGTATAGATGACTATTGAAAATTATATTCAATATCTTTCTTTAGCTTTCAATTTAATTTTCATAATCAAATTGGTCTTGAAATTTACATAATTGGGAATGGTTAACCTATTTAAAGAATAACATTATCAATAAACATTCTATTCCTCTTAGATAATCTAAAGGACTAATAGATTAACGTTTGACAAAATTGATCGCCAAGTTGATTAACAAACTTTGATTATATTGATTTTCATCTAGCATCCTTCGGGAAACAACTTGTTGAGGTTTGACCTCTTGTCGCTTTGGGACTTCATCATTAGCACTTTTGTCCCGCATCGTGAACATGGAACTTATAACCTTTTAAAAAAAATAAATTGTTGGTTGTGTTTTGGCCCGAACTTTTGGGCATTACATCAATGATATTCTTTGTTTCATCAATGTTTACCTCATAAGGAAGAGGTTTCACATGTACAATCCTCGGTTTAGCTGCTTGAATGTATACTTTGTCATAGTCCACCATGAAACAAATATCATCCTTATAATCCTCCACCAACTTCTATGGAATTCAGAATCTATCGTTCATTTTCTCCTTGAAAGACTCAAAATAACTATCCATGATGTTCTCAAAATTTTCACCCATTTCTGAAATATATTCATTTTATCTCATAAAGAATTGGCACATCCTTTCTCCATACTACTTTTCCTTTGGAAGGGAAGAATTTCTGAACATAGAAAAATAAACAGACCAGTAGAGATCCAAACTTACATGGATTGTTTTTGGAAGTTTGAATGCTTTCCATGTTCTTGTTAAACTGTTTTAACAACAAATCTGCAAGGTCAAATGATAAATTATTCTTTACCACTTTGTATGCTAGGTCTATGGCTTCGCAGGGAACACTATTCTGCCGACTTGAACTATATATTTTATGAGAAATGATGTGTGTTCCAAACTTCAGTTCAACATCAGTAATGTTGCTTACTTTCATGCCTCTATCATCCCACTTGGCTAGGGTTTTCTTCTCCAGCTCCGACCGACCTAGGGTTTTGGTAGATTTAACTTTGTTTAACATGGGAAGACCAGTGATTCAGTGAATCATCTTCTTAGTGATCTCTATGGGTTTCTCAAGCCAAATCTTGCCTTCGTGTACATGGCTGAGAATGTATCTAACCCATTTCTCCCAAAATTTTTGAGGTAAATGTGTAATGCGAACTAATCCCTTGTCTTCCAGATGTTTGTGCTTTGGTTTTAGAACACCATTCGCACACAGTTCCTCACGCACAATATCTAGCTCTAGGTTTCCCATCTCTTGAATTGCACAATTGAAATGATTGCAAATATCATTAACAAGTAGTACCTTAGGAGGAATCTGAGATTGAGCTCTGTTCAGGTCTAGGGTTGCTGCAATTGCGGGCACGAGTTTGAAATCTGGTGCTCTCCATTCCCCTTGGATTATCATTTCTGTTCCTTTCTTCGCTGAAGCGCTGGATGATGCCATGGTAGCTCATAGAGAATTCTTTTCGCAAAAGTATTTGAATCGCTGGATTGCTTTGGAAATTTTTTGCTCTCAAAATGCTAAAGTTCACAGTGAAGAATGAGTTTGATTTCTTGCCTTTTGTTTACAACTCTATCATTAATGCTTAGTAGAAATTAGGGTATGAATTCTGACAGACTATCACCCACTATGAATTAATTGCTCGGTAAAGACTTCGCAACTCGGTGAACTTCAGAATTCATATTGCTCCGACCTCGCTTGATAATCATATTAGATAGCTCCCAACCTTTCTCGGTGAAAACTGATACTGACCTTTCTGTGATCTTATTGCATCTTGTATGCCAATTTAGATCTTTCTTTTAATTCAGTTTTGGAACTGCTTGAAATTTGTCTATGAGAATACAGTTCCAGTACTTTCTTGGGAATTTAGTTTGAGTCAGTAGAGCCACCCATTCCATTACTTGGACTGGTTTGCTTGGTAGATTTAGGAATCCACTATTGTCTCATCTGTTTCCTGACCTTAGTTGCTTCATTCTTCTTTCCATCTTCGACTTCACTAGCATTCATGCAATTTTTGGCTATATGACTGAGTTTAGTGCATTTGAAACATCTTATGGTAGTATCTCTTTTCCTTAGATGATGTTTTATGCAGTTCATGGCAATGTGTCCATATTCTCCATAGTAATGACATCTACACCAAGTGTTGTAATCCCATCCAAACATTGCTTTCATAATTTGTTCTACTGGATTAAATGTTTTGGATCTGCACTCGGATGCCTTGTGACCTTGTTTGTTGCATTTGTGACAATTACCTTTGAATGTTGGTTTTTCCTTGCATTCATTTGCTTTGTGACCATGCTGATTGCAGTTGTAGCATTTTCCATTGAATTCTGCTTTTTCATTACTCTAACATTTATTTGAAGTATGTCCTATTTTGCCACAATGATTACAAGTAGGTTTCTGATTTCTTTGAGTACCTTGCTTAGAAGATTCACCTTCTCCTTTGTATCCAAGTCCTACTTTTCCTTTTTGCCTATGAAGATTTTGATCATACAGCTGATTTAAGTCTTCTTGGCTCTTTAGCATTCTTTCATTCATTTATTTTTTGGTGTTTAGGTCATCCATCAATCTTAGATTGATTTGCTTTTCAGATCTTAGTTCTTCTCTTGTGCTTTCTATTTCTGATCTTAGAGTCAGAATTTCCTCATTTGTATGGGAGATCTGATCAATTAGGTTTTCTAGCTGAAGGGTTTTATTTTGGACTTCATTGTTCCTTCCATCTAATTCATCTTTCAACTTGTTTCTTTGTTCTAAGATCTCACAAAATCTTGTTGAGTGTAGTTCTTGTTCTCTTTTTAATTTTCTCACTTCTTCCTGCAGAGACCCATTCTTTTCTAGGAGTTCTTTGATAGCATTGTTTGCTTCATCTGAGCTATCTGAGGGAAAAAGATCTTCAATCTTTTCTTCAATGTAATTATGATCATTCATCTGATTTGCAAGTTCCTTCCTTCTTCTTAGGGATTGGGAAAGATGTTCTTTTGCTTCTTTAAGTTTAGCTATGGCCATTTCCAGATCTATCTTTTCATTTTCAATCACTTTGTTCAGTTTGAATACCTCCATTGTCCTAGATCTTTGCTCAAGCTAGTTAAGATTTATCCTAAGAACCAATACAGCTCTGATACCAATTTTTTGAAATATTCAAGAATTAACCAAGTTATTGAGAGGGGAGGGGTGAATCAGTAACTTCAAATTTTTTTTCAATATCAGATGTATTAACATATAGTTCACTTTATCCTTTTGCATATAGAAAGCATGAAACATAAAAGCATTCACAACAATGACACATAGATTTGGTTACCCAGAAACCTTCCAAAAGAAAGTAAAACTGGGGTGGGGATGAAACCCACAAAGCTTTAATACTGCAGTATAAAGTTGGCCGGTTAAGGCTTACATTGATCACTTCTGATGATCTGCCTTGCTAGGAGCAATAAGGACTGCTAGGTCCACCTTGTTATAGGTTTTACAAACATACAATGAAGTATGCACTCGGTTAAGAGATTTTACAAAGACTATTAAGTCTACCTGGTTAGAGAATTTCAAGCTGATTCACCTATTAGGATGAAATAGTAGATCTCTTACTTTTCAATTGGATTGCTGAATGAGATTCGCTAATGTACTGATCACCTTCTGTGATGAATTTGTCTTTGCTACTCCTTATGTATAGTAGCCCTTTGTAAATCACTAGTTTCTGCCTTTTATCTCTGCTTTTTTTTTTTATTCCACATACATACTACTTGGTATTTGTACAACATTGTTTATATACAAGTCTAAACAATTAATTACAATTACAAAGTCAGCTTGACAAATAAACATAAGTACTACTAAGTCGGCCCAAGTATGGTCAAACGGTTCTTGCAAACTAACTCGGTGACTTTCTGATACATGGTGTTTACTGCATTACTTGGCATCATCATGCACTCAGTAGAAGTGAAGGCTCGGTAAATACTTGTGACTCAATAGACATAATTTTACTCAGTTTACACTGTCCTACTCGATTTGCACTGTCCTACTCGGTTTGCACTGTTCTGCTCGGTTTGCACTGTTCTGCTCGGTTTGCACTCTCCTGCTCAGTTTGCACTATTCTACTTGGTTTGCACTATTCGGCTCAGTTTGCACTCAGGATGCAAATAAGTGTTGTCACTAGTGGCAATCTTGCTTAATGCCAATAGTAATCTGACCCAGAAACATCACTTTTTAAATTTTTCTCCACAATTTCCTTTCCCAGAATTTGAGTTTTATAGAAGTCATATATTAACAGTAACATGCCCTCATGCAAAGTAGGGTTAGCAATGTTCTTCTCCCTAAAACCATTAATATTTTCATTTATTGAAGAGTAAAGATAGAATGGGATGGATACCTTTATTCTGTTCCTGAAGTGGTTCAGTAGCACAAAGTGGTAGGTCCTTATTCTGTCGAACCTTGTGTCTAGGGTGACATAAGAGATAAGGGCCTTAAGAATATACTGAATCACACTATTTTCATTCCCTCAAGCTAGTAGTAGGTTCCCATCTTGATAATAACTTTCTTCTCTTCCTCATCTCTCACGAAGTCATTGATGGCATTGTTAGAGATTTTGCGGCCCCTGTAGAATTTTTTGCCAACTATGGGGATGCTAGTGACTTTTGAAATGACCTCCTCAGTGATAGTAAAAGTCTTTCCCTCAATCTCCACACTTCCTTCATTCCATCTTTTCATGATGATTTTTGTGACTACCTTATTACTGCCATGAAGCCTTTCAATGAAGGTAGTTATTTCCCCCTTCTACAGAGCGTTCCAAACCTTTGTGTGTCTGTTCCACTTCGCACTGTCATTTTCAGGCTTGCTTCTATGTCTTTCTCCAACCATCACTCTAGCACAGATTTGGGAATTTCTCTAGTGAAGCTGAACACTGTTGATATCAATCTTTCTAGTAGCAGTAGTTGTAAGCTTTCTTATTTTTTTCCTTTACGCAGGAATACAGTTCTTGGGAAAGAATACCCAGAAAGTGTGTAGAAGGGATGCATAGTAATTATCCTTTTTGTCCCTCTAGTACTTGTCATTAAAGGAATGACACTTCCAAAAATCCCTATTACCTTTCATAATTATCTTTTATGATTCCCTCAGTTCCTTGGAGTATGTCCCTATCAAGTAAATCCTTCACTTCTCTAGGGAAATCTTCATCGTGATGCCACCTCATCATATCTTCCTTTTTAACTACTAGGTTGGCAAACTAGTCAATGATACTATTGGCTTCCTTGTACATGTGGGAAATGTGAACCACTGCAAAATTGTTTAGGCTAGCATGCATTTATTTGATCATATGGGATATTGACCAAGATGGAGAGTAGTTGAGATTTAAGCATTTGATGATGTTCATGGAATCTCCTTTGAGCCAAATCTTTTTGACACTAATTCCATGGGCAAGTTTGGTAACTTGGAGAGCTGCACTCACTTCAATAAAGTAGTTTGTTTAAGGACCAAGAGGAGAGATGATAGCCACTAAGCCAAGACCAAAGTAGTTCTTGATAATACCTTCATTGCCCGCCTAGCCAGGGTTCCCTTTGGCAGTACTGTCAAGTTGGCTTTGGACCAGCCTGTCAGGGGCCAGCTCCAGGTGCAATTCTATCTTTTCTCCTGAGCCATGTCCTAGACCTTTCCTACAAAATGATTAGAACCACCATAGTAATAATTTTTTTCCTTTACAGCAAAGTAGAAATCTCAGTCTATTAAAGTGGATCTTTTCAAAGATAATTTTAGGAGGATAGGAGCAATCATAGAAGATTCAGTTGTTGCATTCTTTCCAAACTCCCCAGTAGAAGTGTGGAAGGATCCAGGAGAAAAATAAGCAGAAATCCAAGTTAAAAGAGGTGAAATCCCATTGAGAAAAGATATCTTGGAAAGATAGGGGAAAACACCAGGATAAGTCCAGGATACAAAGGAGGAGATTCCAGATGTTACTTACAAAATAGTAGTGAATAAACAGGTGATCCACCGATTGCACTTGGCATCTACAAAGTACGCACCTGTTGGGGATCTGGAAGCCTCTCTTGATGAGATTATCAATTATGAGAATGCGATTATGAAGTAGGAGCTAGAAGAAAATATTTATTTTGGGAGTAAGGTCAGGGACCTAGGCTTTAGCCTAAAGTAGTTTGGCTTCTTGAGTTTGAGGCATCTGAGGCATCTTAGAGGAATAGACAAAAGCCATTGTGAAGTTACCATCTGGAGAATCTTCCCAAATGAGATCATCCTGAGCAGAGGAGAGAGAGAATGCATTGAGGGCTATCATCAGGGGAACCAAGTCTTGAGAAACTTGGATGAGATCCACCCATTTGTCATCAATTCTATAGTTTTTGGATTGGGAGCCATAGCTTTAGGTGCATTCATCCCTCCATATATTGAGAGGCTCACAATCTCTCAGGTGATCCATTTGAAGCCAGTTGTTGTTCTAGAAGTTTATGAACTATGCATTCCCTATTTTCCATTTTGCCTTGGATTTAGCTAGATCATTTGCATTGAGAAGACCATTTCATATAACAGATCCTTTTAGTGAGTCTATCTCTTCAAAGAAGACTTTTATTGAATTTTTAGTGAGGTATTTTTCTTCAATTGTGTTGTGCCATTCCCCTTTGTTGCTAAATATTCTCCATATCTATTTGGCTTGAAGAGCTTTATTGAATGACCTTATTCTCCTTATTCTAAGGCCTCCATCTTTCTTTTGGTGATAGACTTTGTCCTAGGAAATAATAGGGATTCGCTTATGGTCTTCCATTCTAGACCAAAGGAATCTTCCATGAATACTTTCAATGGCCTCCACATCTTTTGTAAGAATTGAAAAGAGACTGAGAGGGTAGGTTGGGAGGTTTTATAGAGTGGATTTGACCAATTGAATCTTTCCTTCCTGACTGAGGGAAACCCCTTTCCAACCTACTAGCTTCCTATTGAATCTATCTATGAGTTTATTCTAGAAGGCTTCTAGGGGTTTAACACCTAAGGGAAGGCCCAGATAATAAGATGGAAAATAGTTGATGCCACAATCCAAGATGTTAGCTATTTTTCTTTGTCTCCCCTCAGGGGTGTTGATGAAGAAGATTGAGCTCTTGTTCCAATTAATGGACTGGCTAGTCACTCTGGTGTAAGAGTTGAGAAAGTCCTTCACTACTTTGGCTTCTCCCGCTGAGGCCTTGCCTCCATGAATGGTGTCGTCCATGAACCGTTGGTAAGATAAGACATTGTTCCTAGAGGAAGGATTAATGCCTTTCAGAGCCCCCTCCCTCCTAGATGCATAGATAAGTCTTCCAAGGCATTCTACAAGGATGATGAAAAGAATTGGGGACAGGGGATCTATATGATTCAGGCCCCTGGTGGGTTTGAAAAAATTCAATGGGGAACCATTGGTCAAGATCACTAGTGAGGGAGTAGATATAATTTACTGAAGGATCTTGCAAGATTGAGAGTTAAAGCCAAAGGCATTGAGAACTCTAAGAAGGAACTACCAATTGACCCATTCATAAGCCTTGGAGAGGTCAAGCTTAAGAAGAAAACATTCCCTATTGCCTACTTCTAAGGAGTGGATCACTTCATGCACCATGATTATAGAGTCCAAAATCTATCTCTCAAGTACAAAGCCCAATTGTTGTTGTGAGATCAGGGAGGGGAGGACTTTGAGAATCCTTGAGGTGATTACCTTGGAAATGATCTTGAGAAAGGATTTGCAGAGGCTGATGGGTCTAAAAAGCTCCATCGAATCTGCTTCAAAGGACTTAGGGATGAGCACCAGGAAGGTGGCATTGAGCCAAAGAATTCCTGCACCACTTTGACCACATCTTCTTTCACCACATCCTAGAAAAGATGAAAAAAGAACATAGGGAAGTCATCGGGACCAAGGAGAGAGTCCAGGGCTCTCTTGACCTCCATCATATCCGGGACTGAGTAGAAAGATTTTTTTTGACCTTTTGTGATAAGTTTTGGGATGTTGTTAAGGAGTGTATCATGATCCTATTTAGATATCTCTTGGTTTTTTGAAAGGAGAGAAGAGAAGTAAGAAATGGCTTCCTCTACAATGTGCTTATCCTCCTACAAGACAAGGTCTCCCTTCTTAATTCTGCTAATCCTATTAGCCACCCTGTTAAGTGGATATTAGTTGAGTTATATATTTTAAATTAATTAAAATTAAATTATGCAACTTAAAAGGAACTTTATTATAAAAGTAGAACTTAACCTTTTAAAATCAAGTAGAGTTAAAGTGACTTAAAGTTGAGGAAATTAACTAAATAATTATTTTAATAAATTAAAGTTGATAAAAATGAGGTCATCGTTGAGTTCTTATTTATATGATTTAGAGTTAACAAGTTTACTATTTTTAACAGTTGAGTTCATTTTTTATTTATTTTTAAGTTGCATTGTTTAAACTTGAGGTTCTGAATTTCTTTATTAGATAGATTATAGGGGATTTGAGAATTATTCAATCGGGTTTTGAAGAATTCTCTCTTGGCAATTTTTTGGAGGATTAAAGTTTTGATGTTTTCGAAAGATTTGGGTTTACAAGATTCAGAATTCATTTTCAATTCATCTTTTTCTATTAAGGTAGGGTTTTAAAATCCTTAAAAGTAGATTAATTAACTTACATAATTCTACATTATGGGACCCTTGGGATTTATAATTTGTAAATGAGTTACATTTGTAAGTATGTATTGACTTATACTATATTGCTTCCATATTTCTATTCATTATTGTTTGTAAAATTTTAAGAAGAAAAATATTATGTAAACTTAGTAACATGTTTTAGGTTAATTTCTCCTAGGCTCCATGGAAGGACATTACATATATAACCTATGATAAACAGTTAGGATTCACCAATTGAAAGTGAAAAATAATTTGGGGCCACTACCCAAAAATTCTCATTTCACACATATCAATAATATCTTAATATTATTGCAAGGTATAAACACCATTTTTTAAAATAGAAAAGAAACAGTTAAAAGGTTATTCATTGGATGTTTAGGATTTAGTTGATGAACTAAAAATAATTGAATATCTATGATGAACTGGAGAACTATGATTAGAGATCACTGAGTACTGAAATTATATGTAGCATGATTAAATCATTCAATATGTTGTCATTGATGTCAACTAGTCTCGACAATAGTTATCATGTTAAGTTACAAACATCTAAACATCTATTGAAGAAGAAAAGATAAAGAATAGAGATATCTACTTGAGGAAAAGATGGATATGACAGAGAAGGAAAAGGTAAAAATTGGGTAACTTATTTAATGAGGCTATGACTGTATATTGTTGACTTGATTACATTGCATTAATCTATCTTGAAGAAGAGATTCAAAAATAAACAAGTTGATGAACTACAACTGATTGGGAACTTCATTGAAGAACTTCAAGTGATTGATGATCACTTATTGAGTACTAAAAATTTATGTAAGATAATTAAATCAATTTTATGTTGTCATTGATGTCAACTAGTTTTGAAATTACTTATCACGTAGTTGCAAACATCTAACACGTCTGTAGAAGAGAAGAGAAAGATGAAGAACCGAGATATCTACATTGAGAAAGATGGAAAGGATAGATGAGGATAAGGAATACCTTTGGTAACTTATTGATGAGTCTATGACTTCATATTGTTGACTTGATTATGTTACATTAGTCTATTATGAAGTTGGAAGCATTTTGTTACAAAGTAGTGTGGTCGGTTAATGAAGCATTCTAGTATACACTGAGCAGTGTAGTGTATACTGACGAGCATAGTATAAACTGAGCTTGTGTTCACCGATGCATTCCTTTATTAACTGAATAGGAAGGGAGGAAGTAAATGACTAGTTTAGCTGACAGAAGTTGATGAGTTGTAAAGTGTTATGATTTCGAGATAGAAGCTAAAGTTTGTTACGAAGATCTATGGCTAGAAAAATTCAAGGAAGATCTAAAGGATGAAAACAAAATGTGTTAATGACACATCAGCTAAGAAAGGTTTAAGTGGAAAAATGGATGAAGGAGAATAAGAGGCAAAATATGATGGATGAGAAGAAAATGGTTTACATCTCTATTTAAGAGACTAGGGTTTCTTTATGAAACTTATGTCAAAAGAAGGAGACTGAAGAATTATTGCATGAACAAGCTTCATGCATGCCTGATTAGACTGGTTAAGGAGAACCAAACTACAGAGATTACCAAGCGTGAGAAAGCTATAACTAAGAGATAGTAAGTCAGTGATTATTGTTGAAATAGAATTGATATATTGATCAGAGGATTTGAATGAGCATAATATAGATTTGAACATCTGCAATAGAAATTTTATTGTATCTAGATCACCTATTGTTATAGTTTAACCATTGTAATCAGATAAAATTTCTTAATCAAGTGGACTTGAAAGTCTTGTAATTTCATTCATAGAATGTACATTCGTTATATTGTCAACCCCATAGTGAATGTCGGTCGGATGATAATGGTTAGTGTTAAATCCTCTCACAAGGTCACACCTTACAATGTGTTTTGTAACCTTTAACAGGGTTAGGTCTTCAGCAACCTCACTTTAGAAGAGTGAACATTTTTGGGTTGCCGGTCCCAGGTGGTTTTTCCTTTAATAGGGTTTCCGCATTAAATCTATTGTGTTATGTGTTCATTGTGGTGATTGTTGATTGTCATACTTTACATATTGCATATTGGATTTGATCGGTAATCACTATAAGTTATTATCTGGTAATCAGTAAAAGCACAGACAGTTTACTATTTTATGTTAACTGAGCTTTAGAAGATTGTGTAAATTGTTTTGATTATACATTTTGTATTTAGGGTTGAGGATAACTAATTCACTCCCCCCCCCCCCTCATTTATTCTAACAATTGGTATCAGAGAAGATTGGTTGCTAGATACAAGCTACTTGGTTACTTGGAATAGAGTTTTAAGGACTTTAGCACAAAGATGTCAAAATGTATAAGATGGAAGTGCCAAAGCTAAACAAGGATAACTTCACAATATGGAAAAGCAAGATGAAGTTGCATATATCCAGAATTGGGAATTTTTCCCTCACACTAATGGAGAATGGCTACATTGCACCGCCCACTGGACCATTGACCCTTGATCAATTAAGAGACAAACATGATCATAATGTTACAATGATGGAGATTGTTGCTACTATGAGAGATGCTGAATTTGAAGATATCAAGAACTGTACTACTACTAAAGATATGTGGGATAAACTTGAACAAGTTTATAGTGGTGATGTGAATGTAAAAAGAGCCAGAGCTGAAAGCTTAAGAGGGAGATTCGATGACATGAAGATGAATGAAGGTGAAAATATAGTGCAATAAAAAATTAGATAATTGAAGTTATTAAGGCTATAAGAGGATTTGATGGTTTTATTGATTAGGACACTATGGTAAGAAAAATTCTTAGAACCTTATTACAAATTTATGCAATCTGAATATCTGCAATCCATGAAATGAGATCTTCACATGGTAATACTCTCACTCTTGACAATCTGATTGGAAAATTGATAATATTTGAGCTTAAATATTATGATAATAGTGTTTTATCAATTGTTGAGTCTGCTTTCATTACTTCTCTGAAGATTGGTAAGTCTAGTAGTAAACAAGATGATGATGACAACAATACTGATAATGAGCTTAATGAACTTGAAGCTCTCATGGCCAGAAGGTTACCTAAAGGTAAAGGTAGATACAAGGGAAAGTTTCCTTTAGCATGCTTTAACTGTAAAGAAGTTGGCCACATTGCTGCTAGATGTCCAAACAAGAAGGAAGAGGATAGAAACAAAGACTGATCTAATGAAGGAAGCTATGGGAGAAGGAACAATGGGAGCTACTGACAATACAATAGAGACAACCCAAACAATAATGATAAAGGTAAGAAGGTTTGTTACATTGTTGAAGAAGATGATACTGACACTGATTCTGATGATGATGTAGAAGTTGTATTTGTTGCTATGAAGGATGATTCTTGAAATAGAAGAAAGGTATGTAGAAACAAAACTAATTTTAAAAGTTAATAAAAATTATACATGGATCATAGATAGTGCCTTTACACATCACATGACTGGTGATGAAGATAAATTTAATCATCTTGAGCAATATAATGGAGGATTTGTGAAAATGGGAAATGATACACCTTGTATGGTAAGAGGAAAAGGATCCCTGATGAAAAATGATAGAATAAAATGTGAAAATGCTTATTGGGTAGAAGGACTGAACTATAATTTGCTAAGTGTGGCATAGGTGAACAATTTAGGTCACCAAGTTGCTTTTGAGAGAAAGAAAGTAATAATACTTGATGATGGAGAAAGACTAGTTGGAACTGGAGCACAATCAAAAGGTAATCTATTTTATCTTAATAATGATGAGTCTTCTTGCTTGATGATGAAAAATGAAGATGCTTGGTTGTGGCATAAAAGGTTATGTCATGTGAATTTTGATAACATGATTAAGATCAGTAAAAAGAAAAGAGTTAGAGGTCTACCTAGCTTGTCAAAGCCTGATCATGTTATGTGTCATGAATGTTAGAAAGGTAAAATGACCAAATCTAGTTTCAAAAGAAAATATTATTCAACAAAGAAGATACTTGAGTTGGTTCATTCTGACCTATGTGGTCCTATGAGAATGCAGAGTTATTATGGAGACAGATACTTTATTCTTTTTGTTGATGATTATACTATACTAATGATTGTCATGTTTCTGAAAGAAAAATCTAAGGCATTCAAGATGTTCAAGTGGTATAAAGCTAAAGTAGAGAAAGAGACTGGTAAAGTGTTGAAATACTTAAGATCTAATAGAGGAGGTGAATTTATCTCTAATGAATTTCTTAACTTTTGTAATGGGCATGGTATTAAAAGATAGGTCTCTGCACCGAGGACACCTCAGCATAATGGTATTGCTAAAAGGAGGAATAGGTCAATTGTTGACTATGCAAGGACATTGATGATAGAGAAGAATGTAGCTCAAACATACTCGAGAGAGGTTGTTAGCATAGCTGTTTATGTTCTAAACTTAGTACAATTGAAGAAGGACACTAACAAAACACCCTATGAGTTATGGTTTGGACACAAACCCACTATAAGTTACTTCAGAATTTTTGGAAGTAAATGTTTTATTCTAAAATATGAAAGAAATGGGAAGTTTGACTCAAAAGGTGATGAAGGGATATTTCTTGGATATTCCACTAAAAGTAAAGCATACAAGTGTCTAAATAAGGCTACTAATAAAATGATTGAACGTACTAATGTTAGGGTTGATGAGTTTGATGATAAGAATGCAAAAGAAAGTAGAAAGGAATTGGAAGACTATGGTAGATTCACTTACATTGAACATCCAAACTATCTACCGAAGCCATAGACTATGACAATCGGTCAGCAAGAAAATAATACCGAGGAACTGCAGGAAGAAATCGATGAGCAGGAAGGACCTACCGAACAAGAAAATGAACTTGCATAGGATGAATAATAGAGAAGAGATCAAGTACTGAAAAGATTTGTCAAAAGACATGATCCTGAGACTCAAATAATTAGGGACAGACAACTTGGCATGATGACAAGGAGTAAAACAAGACAAGGTACATGTTTAGTTTGTGAATATGAACCAAAGAATGTTAAAGTTGCATTGGAAAATGATGAATGGGGTAATGCAATGAAAGAGGAAATAGAATAGATAGAGAAAAATAAAACATGGACTTTAGTACCTAGACCTAAAGATAAGAATGTTATCGGTACTAAATGGATATTCAGGAATAAGCTTGATGAAAAAGGAGAGGTAACAAGGAACAAAGCTAGATTAGTATGCAAGGGATATGCACAGGAGGAAGGCATAGATTATGGTGAAAATTTTGCACCTGTTGCTAGATTGGAAGGAGTCAAAATGTTACTTGCATATGATGCACACAAGAAGTTCAAAGTTTACCAAATGGATGTAAAATCATCTTTTTTGAATGTGATACTTGAAGAAGAAGTCTACATAGAACAACTAGAAGGGTTCATTGATCTAGACAAGAAAGATATGGTGTGTAGATTACATAAGTCTTTATATGGTTTGAAGCAAGCACCAAGAGCCTAGTATGAAAGGCTGCATAATTATTTGTTCAATATTGGATTTGTAAGAACAAGTGAGAATAGAAATCTATATATGAAATGAGATTTAGATGATACTATCTTAATTGCTAAAATATTTGTGGATGACATAATATTTGGAGGACAAGATCACATATGTAAATCATTTGTTGATGAAATGAGAAAAGAATTCAAAATGTCTATGTTTGGAGATATTAAGTTCTTTCTATAAATACAATTTATTCAGCAGAATGATGGTATATTCATCACACAATCCAAATATATCAAGGAAGTAATGAGAACATTTGGCATAGAAGATGTTAAACCTATTGGAACACTGATGGCTACTAGTTGCAAACTAACAAAATAAGATGAAACTACAGAGGTAAACCATACATTGTACCGATCTATGATTGCTAAACTAATGTATGTAGTGCATAGTAGACCAGACATTGCACATGCTATGGGGATAGTTGCAAGATTTTTTGCAAATCCTAGGGAGTCACACATGGTTTCTACAAAGAGAATCTTAAGATACTTGAAGAAAATAGAGGATTATGGATTATGGTATCCTAAGGAAGGCAAGTTTGAACTCAGAGTCTATACTAACGTTGATTGGGCTGGAAATGTGGATGACAGAAAAAGTACCACTGAAGGAGCATTTTTATTTGGTGAATGACTTCTTACATGGACAAGTAAGAAATAGTCTTATATTTCCCAGTCTACAACCAAAGTAGAGTATTTTGTTGTTGTTACAAACTGTTCAAATATTGCATATATTAAACAAGTGTTGGAAGGTATGAATGAGGTAATCACTGAGCTGATGATTATATATTGTGACAACACTGGTGCTATAAAAATTTTAAAGAATCTAGTGATGCATTCTAAAACAAAGCATGTATCTATTAAGTATCACTACTTAAGAGAACAAGTAGAGGAGAAGCAAGTAAAGCTATAATTTGTTACATCTAAAGAACTTGTAGACATATTTACAAAGCCTCTACCAAAGGATACATTTGAATACTTGAGGACTAGACTTGGGGTCCATCCCCTATCTACCAATCACTAATGTGATCTGGAGGTTGCATCAGCCTAATCTTATCAGAAGATCATACATGTTGATGTAGTATTGTTCACACTTTGGATTTCTATCTAAGGTTGTGAAAAGTTTGAAGGACTAGAACAAATTGGCAAAATAGTATATAGATATACAAAGCATGCACCAGACAATAGAGAGTTACATGGATACTTCAGAGCTATATGTGTTTCTTTGGCATTATTGTCAAAGGGAGGGAGATCTCACAATATGAAACAAAGACAAAAGGGAGAGATAAAAATCTATCTAAAGGAGAGAGATTTGAATGAAAGGGAGAGCATTGAAGATCAATTATTGAGAATAGGAGTAATCTGAGATTTTGATTAGTAACGTAGTGATTAAACATATTAAGCTATGGAGAGCTTGAACTAAGTTACAACATTTGTTTACAAAGTTGTAGAATACATGTTTGATGTGTATGGTACACTTCATATTGCTTGAGTTTCCATCAATGCCAAAGAGAGAGATTGATGAACTACAACTAATTGGGAACTTCATTGAAGAACTTCAAGTGATTGATGATCACTTACCGAGTACTAAAAATTTATGTAAGATAATTAAATCAGTTTAATGTTGTCATTGATGTCAACTAGTTTCGACAATACTTATCATGTAGTTGCAAACATCTAATACATTTGTAGAAGGGAAGAGAAAGATGAAGAACCGAGATATCTACATTGAGGAAGATGGAAAGGATAGATGAGGATAAGGAATACCTTTGGTAACTTATTGATGAGTCTATGACTTCATACTATTGACTCGATTATGTTACATTAATCTGTTATGAAGTTGGAAGCATTTTGTTACAAAGCATTGTGGTCAGTTAATGAAGCATTCCAGTATACACTGAGTAGTGTAGTGTATACCAATGAGCACAATATAAACTAAGCTTGTGTTCAAAGATGCATTCCTTTGTTAACTGAATAGGAAGGAAGGAACTAAATGACTAGTTTAGTTGATAGAAGTTGATGAGTTGTAAAGTGTTATGATTTCGAGATAGAAGATAAATTTTTTTATGAAGATCTACAACTAGAAAAATTCAAGGAAGATCTAAAGGATGAAAACAAAATGTGTTACTAACATATCAGCCGAGAAAGGTTTAAGCAACAAAATGGATGAAGGAGAATAAGTGGCAAAATATGATGGATGAGAAGAAAATGGTTTACATGTCTATTTAAGAAACTAGGGTTTCTTTATGAAACTTATGCTAGAAGAAGGAGACTACAAAATTATCACATGAACAAGCTTCATGCATGTCTGATCAAATTGGTTAAGGAGAATCAAACTGTAGAGATTGTCGAGCGTCAGAAAGCTATAACTAAGAGACAATAAGTCATTGATTATTGTTGAAATAAAATTGATATATTGATCAGAGGATTTGAATGAGCATAATATAGATCTGAACATCTGCAATAGAAGTTGTATTGTAATCAGATCACCTACTGTTATAGTTTAACCATTGTAATCAGATAAAATCTCTTCACCGAGTGGACTTGAAAGTCTTGTAATGTCATTCATAGAATATACATTTGTTATCTTGTCAACCCCATAGTGAATATAGGTTGGACGATAACAGTTAGTGTTAAATCCTCTAACAAGGTCATACCTTACAGTGTGTTTTGTAACCTTTAATAGGGTTGGGTCTTCGCCGACCTCACTTCATAAGAGTGAACATTTTTGGGTTGCCGGTCCTAGGTGGTTTTCCCCTAAAGAGGGTTTCCACGTTAAATCTTTTATGTTATGTGTTTATTGTGGTGATTTTTTGATTGTCATACTTTACATATTGCATATTGGATTTGATTGGTAATCACTATAAGTTATTATCTGGTAATCGGTAAAAGCACTGACAGTTTACTATTTTATATTACCGAGCTGTAGAAGATTGTGTAAATTATTTTGATTATACATTTTGTATTTGGGACCGAGGATAACTGATTCACCCCCCTCTCATTTATTCTAACATAAATCAATGTGGTCGGTAATTAAAGTTTTGTGTATACATCAAGCTAGTGCAGTGTATATCGAGTGACCGTATTAACTAAGCTAGTCTAACTAGTTATCACCAATGCATTTCTATATTAACCAAGTATGGAGGAAAACATTAAATGCTAAGGTTAGCCAATACAATATGATGAGCTAGATGTTGTTATGATTTCAAGGTTAAGGGTAAAGTTTGTTGAGAGATCCATGGCTGACAAAATTCAAAGATGATCTAAAGGATGAGATTGAAACATGTTATGAACACATCTAGGGAGGAAGGCTTAAGTGGCAAAATCGATGAAGGAGATTAAGTGGAAAAATCTAATGGTTGAAAAGAAAACATTTTACCTATCTATTTAAGAGACATGAGTTTCATTGTTGACATAATGCCGAAAGAAGGAGACTGTAGAGAATTCCTGTGAAGACAAGTTTCATGCATGCCTGATCAAACTAGTTATTGAATAATCGAGTTGTAGAGTTTTACGGAGCGTCAGAGAATCATTTACCGAGAAAAATTAAGTTGAAATATTAAAGGAAGTGAATTGTTTAATGATCAGAGGATTATTTCTAAGGGCTTAGCAAGATATCAATATCTGCAATTGAGTTGTAATTAAATCATATCATTATTGTATCAATTTAACCACTGATTCAAAAAATCTCTTAACTGAGTGGCGCTGGTACGATTATTGATGAAGAAACTGTGATAAGTAAGATACTGAGCACCTTGATGCCTCTCTATGCAATTAGAATATCTGATATTCATGAAATGAGGTCTGCACCTAATATCTCTCTTACTCTTGATAGTCAGATTGGAAAGTTAACAAGTTTTGAGCTAAATAATTTTGATAATAGTGTTGTACCGAATGTTGAATATGCATTTATGTCAACTCTTAAGATCGATAAATCTAGTAGTAAGCATAATATAAAAAATTAAAGTGATAGTAACACTCATGATGAGCTTGATGAACTTGAAGCACTAATATCCCAGAGACTGCAGAATGGTAAAGGAAGATATAAGGGAAAATTACCTTTAGCTTGTTTTAATTGTAAAGAAGTTGTCCATATTGTTGTTAGGTGTCCTAATAGGAAAGAAGAAGATAAAGACCAAGTTGGTGATGGAAAATATGGTAGAAGGAACAAAAACTAGAATAATAGAGGAAATTGAAAATACAATAGAGACAATAGAGACAAAGGTAAAAAGGCTTGTTACCTGGTTGATAATGATGATGACTCTGACACCGACACCAATGATGATGTTGAGGTAGTGTTTTTTGCAATGAAAGATGATTCAAAAGAAGAGGAAAGGTATGTAGAAATAGCCCTTATCTCTAAAGTTAGTAAAAATGATAGTTGGATCATAGATAGTGGTTGTACACATCACATGACTTGTGATGAAGATAAGTTTGAACATCTTGAGCATTATAATGGAGGATCAGTAAAAATGGGAAATGATACACCATGTATGGGAAAAGGAAAAGGATCAATCTTGCTAAATGATAGAATTAAATGTGATAATGCATACTGGGTAAAAGGACTTAACTACAATTTATTGAGTGTAGCACAACTGAATAACTCAGGTCACCAAGTTGCATTTGAGAGTAAGATAGTGAAAATATATGATGAAAATGGAACACTTGTTGGCACTAGAGGACAATCAAAAGCTAATCTGTTGCTTCTTGACAATGCTGAGACTTCTTGTTTATTGGTGAAAAATGAAGATGCATGGTTATGGCATAAAAGGTTATGTCATGTAAATTTTGATAACATGATTAAGATCATTAGAAAGAGAAAAGTTAGGAGATTTCATAAACTTGCAAAGCCTGATCATATTATGTGCCATCAATGTCAGAAAGGAAAGATGACAAAATCTAGTTTCAAAAGTAAGGGCTTTTCAACTAAGGGAATTTTGGAGTTGGTTCATACCGACTTATGTGGTCCTATGAGAACTGAAATCTACTATGGTGATAGATACTTTATTTTATTTTTTGATGACTATACTAGATTGATGATTGTTATGTTATTAAAAGAAAAATTTGAGGCATTCAAATTGTTCAAATGGTATAAGGAAAAAGTAGAAAAAGAAACCAGGAAAGTATTGAAATGCTTAAGGTTTGATAGAGGACATGAGTTTATTTATGATGAATTCACTAACTACTATAATAAGCATTGAATCAAAAGGTAGGTTTCTGTACCAAGAACACCACAATAGAATGGAATTGATGAAAGAAGGAAGTGATCAATTGTTGATCGTGCTATAACCTTGATGATTGAGAAAAATGTTGCACAAATGTAGTGGAGAGAAGTAGTTAGCACTGCAGTTTATGTCCTAAACTGAGTTCAACTGAATAAAGACACAAACAAGACACCTTTAGAGTTATGGTTTGGATACACACTGAGTGTAAGTTATTTTGGAATCTTTGGTAGTAATTGTTATATTCTGAAAGATGATAGAAATGGTAAATTTGACTCCGAAGGTGATGAAGGTTTATTCTTAGGTTATTCTACTAAGATTAAGGCTTATAAATGTTTGAATAAGGTTACTAATAAGATGATTGAAAGTGCTAGTGTGAGAGTAGCTGAATTCTCTGAAAAGAATGATGAAGAAATCATGAAGGAATTGGAAGACTATGGTAGGTTCACCTATGTTGAAAATAAAAAATATCTACTGAAGCCATAGGATGAGTCTATCGAGCATCGGGAAAATGCTACTGACGGTCAACAAATACAAACTAAGAATTAGGAAGAAGCTACCAAGTAGAGAAATGAGCTTGAACTAAGTGAAGAACAAAGGAGAGAAGAAGTGCTAGCAAAATTTGTCAGAAGACACCATCCAGAGATTCAAATCATTGGAGATAAGAAAGATGGCATGATGACCCAAAGTAAGTTAAGACAAAACACATGCTTAGTTTGTGAGTTTGAAATGAAGAATGTTAAGGATGCACTTGATAATAGGGAATGGATAAATGCTATGAATGAAGAAATTGAACAAATTGAAAATAATAAAACATGGACATTGGTACCTAGACCCGAAAGATAAAAATGTTATTGGTACTAAGTATAGATTTTCAAGAATAAGTTGAATGAGAATGGAGAAGTTACAAGGAATAAGGAAATAATTATTTGCAAGGGATATGCACAAGAAGAAGGTATAGATTATGGAGAAACCTTTGCACCTGTTGCAACACTTGAATGAGTTCAGATAATACTTGCTTATGTTGCACATAAGGGATTTAAGTTATATCAAATGGATGTGAAATCAACTTTTCTAAATAGAATATTTGAAGAGGAGGTCTACATAGAACAACCAAAAGGTTTTTTTGATCCAAATCATAGAGACATGGTATGTAGATTGCACAAAACTTTTATATGGAATGAAATAAGCACCAAGGGCATGGTATGAAAGACTACATGCTTATCTTATCAATATTGGCTTTGTAAGAACCAGTGAAAATAGTAACATGTATATCAAAGGATATTCAGATGATAACATTTTGATTGCTTCTATATTTGTTTATGATATAATCTTTGGTGGACAAGATCAGATTAGTAAATCTTTTGTTAATGAAATGAGAAAGGAATTTGAGACGTCAATGTTTGGAGAGATTAAATTCTTTCTAGGTTTGTAGATCATAAAACAACATGATGGGATTTTCATCACACAATCAAAATACATTAAGTAGGTATTGAAAACTTTTTGCATGGAAGATGCTAAACCAGTAGGAACGTTGATGGTCACTAGATACAAATTGATAAAGGATAATGAATCTACGGAGGTAAATCAAACATTATACTGATCTATGATTGGAAAACTGATGTATGTGGTACATAGTAGGCCTTACATTGCACAAGCAGTTGGGATTGTGGCAAGATTTTTTGCCAATCCTAAAGATTCACAAATGGTTGAAGTTAAAAGAATCCTGAGATACTTGAAGAAGACAAAAGATTATGTGCTAAAACTAATTGAATGTCTATGATGAACTAAAGAACTGTGATTAGAGATCACTAAGTACTAAAATGATATATAAGATGATTAAATCATTCAATATGTTGTCATTGATGTCAAATAGTCTTGAAAATACTTATCATGTTAAGTTACAAACATCTAAACATCTGTTGAAGAAGAAAAGATAAAGAATAGAGATATCTACATGAGGAAAAGATGGATATGATAGAGAAGGAAAAGATAAACATTGGGTAACTTATTTGATGAGGCTATGACTGTATATTGTTAACTTGATTATGTTGCATTAATCTATCTCTTGCATTAATCTATCTTGAAGAAGAGATTAAAAAATGAACAAGTCAATGTGGTCGATAATTAAAGGTTTCTATATACACTGAGCTAGTGCAATGTATACTGAGTGATAGTATTAACTGAGCTAGTCTAACTAGTTATCACCGACACATTTCTATATTAACCGAGTATGGATGAAAACATTAAATGCTAAGGTTAGCCGACAGAATATGATGAGCTAGATATTATTATGATTTTGAGGTTAAGGATAAAGTTTGTTGAGAGATCCATGGCTGACAAAATTCAAAGATGATCTAAAGGATGAGATTGAAACATGTTATGAACACATCTATCGAGGAAGGTTTAAGTGGCAAAATGGATGAAGGAGATTAAGCGGCAAAATATAATGGTTGAAAAGAAAATGTTTTACCTGTCTATTTAAGAGACATGAGTTTTATTGTTGAAACAATGTCAGAAGGAGACTGTAGAGAATTCACATGAAGACAATTTTGATGCATTCCTAATCAAACTGGTTCTTGAAGAACCGAGATGCAGAGTTTTATCGAGCGTCATAGAATCATTTACCGAGCAAAAGTAAGTTGAAATTTTGAAGTGAATTGTTTAATGATCAGAGGATTATTTCTAAGGGCTTAGCATAGATTTGAATATTTTCAATTGAGTTGTAATTGAATCAGATCATTAATGTATCAGTTTAACCATTGATTTAGAAAATATCTTAACCGAGTGGACTTGACAGTCTTATATTCTACCCTATGACCTTCTATTGAATGTAAAGTGTTATCTTGTTGACCCCACAGTGAATGTTGGTCAAAAGTTAATGGTTAGTGTTAAATCCTCTAAGAAAGTCACACCTAACAGTGTGTATTGTAACATTTAATAGGGTTGGCTCTTCACCGAGCTCACTTCAGAAGAGTGAAATATTTTGGGTTACCGGTCTCGGGTGATTTTTTCCTTAACATGGTTTCCATGTTAAATCATTATGTTATGTGTTTTTTATTATGATTATTTTTCTATCATACTTTACATACTGCATAATTGATTTAGTCAGTAATCACATTTGGATATTTACTGGTAATCAGTAAAAGCATAAAGATAGATTGAGATTATATGTTACTGAGCTACATATTTTGGTTAAATTGTTTTGTGGAGTACATCTTTGTATTTGGGACTATAGGATAACTGATCTAACTAATTGACCCCCCCTCTCAGTTATTCTAACATTAGTATATATTATTTCTTTAGGTAATCCTTGCTATTATAGTCTTGGCAAGCACAAAATGCCTTAATGGGGACTACAAATTATTTGGTATTTTTGTGGTCACCCATGTTGGTCCACATGCCCAAATGTAGACATTTTAACATAAAATAATACTACTTATAATCCCCCAAAAAATAGGGTACCAAAAAGAATGAATCAAACCATAATAGAAAGATCCAAGAGCATGTTAAGTGGTGCTGAGTTTGATAGGTTATCCTCAGAAGAATATTTTGTTATTTCTTATTATTTGATTAATAAATGTAATTTTTTATTCTTATTGACAAAACTCCTTATGAAGTTTGGACAAGTAGAAACCCTTAGTTGTAAACTTATATTCTTTTGTTTGTGAGGATTTTGTTTATGTTCCTAAGGAGAAATGATCTAAATTGGACCTAAAATCTTATAAATAGAAATTGGTTAGTTATAGTGAGAGTGTAAAAGGTTCTAAGCTTTAGAAACCTTTAATCCTTAAAATGATTATTTTTAGATGTTAATTTCAAGGAGTCTATAGCTTACTTAAGTGAAGAAAAAACAAAGAAGAAGACAAAGACAATACACTTAAAGATAAATATTGAGAAGTATGATATTGATGCACATGTAGATGAATAGTTATATGAGAATGTAGAAGAAGATGGTTTAGAAAGTTCATATTTTTTGGAGAATGAGCATACTAAGGAATATGAAAAGGTAGAACCCATGACTTCTACCTTGAGGATGTCTAGAAGGGGACAAAATCTAACTGACAATATAGTCCAGCAAATTTCCATTGTGTATTTTCTTTGTTGAGTACTAATAATGAACCAAGATCTTTAATGAAGGCTCTAGTAACTCTTGGATGTAAAACACACAAGAAAATATGATGGCCTTCGATGGTTGTGATACTTAGGATCTTTTTATTTTTCCCTAAGAAAAAAAGTTCATTAAGTGCAAGTGGGTATTTAAAAATAAGTTTGGAGAAGATGATCAGTTAGGGAAATAAAATGCTAGGCCGGTGACTAAGGGGATACTCCCAGGGACAAAGAGTTGATTTTAGTGAAATTTTCTCACCTATTGCAAAATTGAATTTAATTATTTATTCACATTACCTATTGTTACTAATTTTGATATAAGGATAGATCACATGGATGGTAAAACTACTTCCTTAAATAGATATGTCAGAGGAGGACACTTTTTTCAACATCACCACATTTTTTGTGAGACAAAAAGAATTATTAGTTTATAGGTTGAAGAGGTTTTTATATGATTTGGCATAGTCGCATGTGATGTTCTCTTAGCATC
This sequence comes from Chamaecyparis obtusa, assembly GCA_027943335.1. Classification (NCBI taxonomy): domain Eukaryota; kingdom Viridiplantae; phylum Streptophyta; class Pinopsida; order Cupressales; family Cupressaceae; genus Chamaecyparis; species Chamaecyparis obtusa. The sequence goes on along the minus strand of BSBK01008240.1, from coordinate 63,459 downwards.
ACTTTCAATTGCATAAAGTGTGATGTTGGAGGACATGAAGAGTCATTTCATGAGATGGTGGTCAGCTTATTGTTGTTATAATTCTTGATGGATCATAAAGCGTGGTGGATATTTATTTAGTATCATGGATTACTATGGTAATGTATTTAATTCATTGAGCTTACACAATGTATATAGTAAGTGGGAGAATTTTAAGAAGTAAAAATAATGTACACCTTCCACAAGAGGAGAAATATTTTATAATTTGTAAAATAAGTATATATTTCATGTGCAACCTTAGAGATATTTTTAGCCATAATAAAATTGTATTATACAAAACTTGTTAGATGATATAAATTTAGATTGTACCAAAATATTATGTGATATAAGAAAATTAATTTTAAAGCGTAAATGGGGAGTCAATAGGTTTTTGCTCTCATGATTTTAAGACACGTGTGTTGGCTAATACTAACAATTAGTTTTATGTGAGCTGAATTCTATAAAAGAAAGCATCTCCTTAGAGGTTGGTTTGGTTGGCATTCATATTGTAGAGTACATATGTGAAGCATTTCATTTTTACTCATTGTGCATGCACACATGGAAAGTGCATTGAAGAAACTTAATGTTAGCATTCATGAGAATATTTTGAGTACATTATGATAAATAATTAATTAATTATCGATTAATTTTTGTGCTAGGTTTTCCCTTTGAAATTTTTATTAGGATTGTGTGAAAATATTTTTATTGTTACATTTTAAATAATTATTGACATTTTTTCCTCTTAGGATTGTGTGAAAATATTTTTATTGTTACATTTTTCCCTTTCTCTAATTTCCATTTAGATGAATCAATATGTTCAATAAAAAAATAACTAATAGAATATAAAGTATTATGTAGATTTTTATTATGGATCATTTAACAAATTCAAAAAAAAATTAAAACATCTTGTGTTGCCTCTTAAATAGAATGTGAATACAAAGATTATCTCTTGGTGTATTCTAACCTTTTAGAAAAACATAACCAAATGAATGTTTTTAAGTTGTCAGAACTAATGTAATGGTTTCCTCATTAGGTGGAAGAAGAGTAAATAGTTCATCTTTGTATATTTGATATTAAATGGAAATGTTTAGAAGAGATGTAAAGCGGAAATACCTCTAAAGTTGGAATACATGTTATCATCTATTGTTAGATATGTGCTTGGGTGACACAATTGTAATTCTTATCTCTAAATTTAGTGTTGAGGGAAACATTTAGTTAATGCAATTTTTTCTAAGATTTTTACTATCAAATGGTCACTAAACATAAATTATACCTAACATGTTCACCTAGGAAGAATTAAATCAAGTTAATTGTAGGTAACATACTTGACATAGATATGTGTGCCTCATAAATATTTTGTGTAGCCTCCAAGCTACATGGAAATATTTTATTATATACACATCGCTAATTTAGCTAACTTCTTTGTAATAACAAAAAAATATAAATTATTTTTATAAGAATGTAACCTTCAAATAAACATTCCTAAACTATGTAAATTTAATAATATTTAATTTCTCTTTTCTAATTAAAATAATCAACAATCAAATATCTCTATTCAACAAATGTGAAAAATAATAAATAATGAAGACTTTTATTATTAAAAATACTTTAAATTGATATATTTCTTTAAAACATTTAATTACGCTAAAGTCGTTTCTTATATGAAACTCATCCCCTTGGGTTGAACCAATCTACAGTCATCGAATGATCCATGCACATGCAAGACAATTGAAATGATCGGGATCATCCGCAGATTTTGAAAAAACCATAAAATGTAACATTTGTGTTGTGTGAACAGACTGCAAGGTTATATTTAACTCGTCAGGAATCGGAGTTAGGTTTGTGGTTTACAAGACACTAGTTTCTTAGTTGTTCATTGCTATCTATTTACCATTTTTCAGCCCTAACATATTTGTCAAAAGTGGTACTTCATTCCTCATGTATGGTAGTTTAACATAGTGGTGAAGGATACATTTACAGATGTGGCGTAGAGTTTAGTCAGCTAATGTTGAAATAGTATGCGGGTTAGAGAACACATATGGAGAATTGGAGATAACGTTTGTGTCAAAATCTCCCAATTAAATTGGTTAAATTGCAAACATATCATGAATGGGAGGAGAATGGCTAAATGACAGGTAAGCGCTTGCATCAAATGATGATGTGGTAGATGTCACAGGAGCCAGTGACTTATAAAATTGACAACGAATCATAGATCTAACAATTGTTGTGTCTCCACTAAGAATCTTACCAACCCTTCTAATCATGTGGTGACCATTGATCTATTATGAAGGCCACGATGTCTTCCTTTATGTCAACTGTGGAAAAGGAAATAATATTGACTATTAGATAGAGCATCTAATGGTTGTATTCCATCAAAGTTGTTAACTGGTTCATTGGTATTGGAATGCAAGGTTCATTGTCAATGCATCTTGAATGAAAGGATGCCATATGTTTGCAAAAAATCTGATTATTCCTTGCAAACATGCGCCATTTGTTAGATTATGTTCTAAAAAATATCAATGAAATCTAACGACTGTCATGTCTCCGCTAAGAATCTTAGCAACCCTTGCGATCATGTGATGACCATTGATGTATTATCAAGGCCATGATGTCTTTCTTTATGTTGACTTTGGAAAAGGAAATAATATTGACTATTAGATGGAGCGTCTAACAGTTGTATTTCGCTGAACCTGTTAACTGGGTCATCGGTACTATGATGCAAGTTTCATTGTCAATGAATCTTGAATGAATGACTATCGTATGCTCACAAAGAATCTAATTATTCCTTGTGAACATGTGCCATCCATTAGATTATGTTCTACAAAAGATCAATGGTCCAGTTTCAAACTTCAGCAATAACTATGCCACAATCCATAATGAAATAGCATCTGATTTAGTATTTAGAACTTTCAAAACCTGCTTTCATTTAGTGGTGAATAAGGAAAACACCTTAAAATGAAAATTTTTGATTAGCAATGAATATCATATAAATCAGATGAGTAATGTCCATGATTTTAAAAATTATTACTCTTCCAACTTGTAGACAGTAAAATATTTGTTTTGAATGCAATGTTTTCGATCATTGGATATACATGCAGATCACTATCATATCCAACGTTGACAAGTTATATAAAAATAAATAAAAGGATTGACATGTAAATTTTTCATTGTATTCATTGGCTATTATTAAAATTATATGAAGAAAGCAAATACCATAAGCATTCCTTTTACAATTTATTTCCATTTAATATCTATCAACAACCATAGGTAAAATATTACGATAGATATAATTATATACATTAAAAAAAAAACTTCTGGATTGATCTGAAGACATGTTCTACTTCATAATATATGCAGGTGTACATTGTCATAATGGTTTACAGTGCAAAAAATTACAATGATCTTTTTTATAATCTGTGAAATTATTTTTTTCAATATGTATTGTGGTATTTGTTATGTTTAAATATCGAAGACTTTTCGATATCAATGTAAATAACCATTTCATGATTTAGAATGACTATTTATTGCTACTCAATTACTACATGTCCTCGTTGTATTTGGAGTTTTTCCTTTTATACCTGAGAGTTATTACAAATGCATTAAATTGCATTGAATGTTAGATGGTTTGGTTGGTAACAGTTTTGTCCTTTTGGTGTTCAAGATGTCCACCTTCATTGATCGTCATCATAGCCTATATAAGAACTATTCTACTAATACTTTTATGAACCAGTAACATATTTTACAGAAACGTTTATATAGATTTCAATATATACATTCACCTGACCATCAAGACATTTCAAGTTCATCATTATAGAGGCATTGTTATCACAAATTGGTTTAAATTTATGTTTTTAGGGTTGTGCATTTTGTTCGTTTCTTAGATTTGAACATCAGAAAAATTATTTGTATCACAAAATGATATGTACTTTTTTTTCAACAATTCATTAGTGAGAAATAGAATGTATATGTTTATGATATTCTTTTGATTACTGACATCATACTATCTACCATTAAATAGGTAAAAAATATGGCCTTAGTAACAAAAGGAGCAATTAGTGAAATAATGGATGGTATTTCCATCAAAGAACCATGTTTTCAAATTCTATCATTACATTCTATTGAACAACAACATACTGTGAGTACAAAATATCATCTGGAACTTTCTGATGGTGTGCATACACACTTTGCCCTTTTGCCAGAACAATTTAACACCCTTGTAGTGGAGGAGGCTTTAGTTAAAGGTTCCATTGTTTGCATTAAAGAATACTCTTGCAAGCAACTCCACAATTACATGTATGCCAATTATTTTACTATATTTTATTGTACTTATGAAAATTTGATTATAAAACTTTATTAAATCTCTATTTTGTTTCTACTTACAGGGCTATCCTAATTGATAATTTGCATATCACGTCAAATCATGGAGAAATTATTGGGTGTCCAGTACTTATAGTACAAGTTACTAAATAGATAGCATCATCTAGCAGTCATGGAGTTTTAGATGCTTCTTCATGTAGCACAATTGGCATAAAACTGCTCACCCCATACCACAAATTATGGACTATTAAGGGTCGTGCTTTACAAAAATCACCTATCCATTGTTTGACAAAAAATTCTAAAGAGGGTAAAGTATTCGGATTTGACTTCATAGACAAAGAAGGAACTGGTATACATATAACTTGTTTCAATGAATTGGTTGATAATTTTTTAAAATTATTCAATCAAATAATCTTTATTTGATTTCTAACGGTTCTGTAAAAGTTGCAAATACAAAATTCAATAGTTCAACCAATCCCTACGAAGTAGTCCTTTAGAGTTCTTCAAAAATCATACCTTCTACATGTGTTCAGTCTGCAGTTCCTGAACATGATTTCCATATGAAGAGTATTGAATCTCTTGAAACTTTTACTATTAATTCATCAGTAGATGTGATTGGAATTGTTGTTTCTATCAATACATCAAGAAGCATTAGAAAAAAAAAATGCTACAGAAATAAAAAAATGTAATAAGCGTATCAAAGATATCTCTGGCTACTCTATTGAAGTGACTATATGGGGACATCATTATGAGAATGAAGGACAACAAATTCTAAATTTTTTCAAGGAATGTAAAATAATTATTGTTTTAATTAAATCTGCTCGTTTGCTTTCATGGTCTGGTAAGTCATTGGATACTATTTTTTCAACCAATGTTCTTATCAATTCAATTTTAACTGAGGTTGTTGCTCTGTTGACATGGTCTACAGGAATAGGAGAAGATCAATCTTCTATTTCTTTGACTAAAGAGCCAACAATACTTGCCAGATTTACAAATCGACAGACAATGTCTACCATTTGTACAAAAGACTTCCATTCCATGATTCATGTTTGTGTAACAGAACAAATTTGTAGACTTGATGTGGATAACTTTTATTATCTTTCATGTCCATGAATCATTGATGGAAAAAAATGTAAAAAAAAAAAGTTCTTCAGAATCATACTAGGAATATGAATGTCCTAAATGTTGTGTTCATATTCGAATATGTGATTTCAGCTACATGCTTAATATGGATTTGCAAAATCCATTAGGTGAACTTCACAATGTTACTGCCTTTGAAGGTCCTGCAAATGATTTATTGGGTGTGGATGCAAAATATTTCCAGTTGCTACTTGTTGAACCTGATGGAGACAAACAACTTTTGGATAATCTGTATGGTTCTGAGTTTGTCTTTGATCTAAGTATTAGAATATCTACTTTTGGTGGGCAAGAAACTCAAAGCATAATTGTTCTCACTTTAAAGATTGCTTAAGATAGTAGTTACTTATAATATTGAACATATGTAATCATAAGTTTATGTATATATGTATATTCGACAATAAATTGTGTCATGTAAATGTTATGTTGTTCAATTTTTGTGTAATATATTTTCTAAAGAATCGATATTCTAATATTTACCATGATTCCTTTTAGATTACATTTCCATATCTTAGTAACTTGGAACTAGTATACATATAACATGTTTCACTGACTTGGTTCATCAAACAACTTTTGGATGATCTTTATGGTTCTGACTTTGTATTTGATCTAATTATCTAAAAATCTTCTTTGCCCGGCCAAGAAATTCAAAGCATAATTTTTCTTACTTTGAAGCTTGCTTAAGAAAATAGTTTACTTGTAATAATTAACATATCTATTCAATGTTTATCTATATATGTATATTCGAGAATAAACTGTGTCATGTTAATGTTAAATTGTTCAATTTTTGTGAAATATATCCATATCTGAATATTATTTTTAACTTACCACTTTTCAATTATTATAGATATAAAAGACAATTATATATGTAGTCATGGATAATGCAAATAATGAAAGAGAGGCTAAGCGCAAAAAACTATTATTAACAAAAGAAGATGAGAAACATCTTAGAATATTGAACTTGCAATTTATGCATCAAATTTACATAGTTTGAACACTTCATATCATTTAGAAACAGTTGAACTTTGAAATTCATATCCTCTACCGAATTCAATTATTGAAAATCCTTTCTTGCCAGAACTTCAAATACCTGATTGTCTTGAAGATCATACAACATCCATGAATACAGCTGACCGTATCCATACTTCACCTTTCTGTTAAAATTATTACAATGCTAGAAAAGAATTTCGTACAAAGATAGATGGTATTTAAAACTATAGAAGGTGTTCTATATGTATGTAAAGATATCCTGGAATTAAAATGTGCATAGTAGATGAAACTTTAATATGTTGCAGATGCAATTCAAAAAAAGATGGGCATTGGTTCTCAAAGTGGAACAATATGGATCCAGGTGAACAACCATTGTGTTTGAAAATCTTAAGAGACATTGAACAAATGCTGATAGCCAAAATAAGTCCTATTTTGCAAGTTACTTATGCAAAAGGTGGTCAACAAAGATATAGTGGTCATACTATTTTTTTTCCTCAAAATATTTCCAATATCACAGCATTGTTGCCAAGACAAATAGATGCATTGGATATAATCATTGTTAACAAAGAGAGTATAGGAAATAAAAAATATAGTTTTTATGTTAGTAGATCTCATGTTTATGAAGAATTGAAATATAAAACATTGAATGACCCATACTATAGGGATGTACAAATAGATGAAAATGCATTAACATCATTGCCTTTACAATGTACTGATGTTTCAGACTTAATTTTTAATGCAGTGGAAAATAGTCATCCTATTGGAGATAACTCATCTATGTTAGATGAGATAGAAGAAAATGAGTTTGATCAGAGTCTAGAATTTAACAGCTCATTTTTTTGTAGTCTACCTGCTCCATGTAGAGAAAAGGAAGAAATACAGTCTTTGTTGCATTTAGGTGAAGGTCGAACAATAGAATCTATTGCATGGCCTCCTATCTCACCTTCTCCTATTAATGAATACACAACTAAAGGTTTATTTGTGATGGCATTTCCAACTTTGTTTCCCAATGGAATGGTTGCATTCAAACAACCATTTATCGAAGAAGTCAAACTCCATGATTATGCTCTTCACCTTCTTTGGTACTATGATAATAGATTTGGGCAGCATTCAATATTTAGGTATTTTATATTGAATATTATTATGCATCATCGAAGCTAGGCCACAACATCGATGTTTGTTCGCAAACAATTAGATGGATCTTTACTTGTGATCTTTGTCAAAAGCTACAGAATGTACCTGATGATAAGTTGGCAAATCAGTTGATGAGATTTGGCTCTTCTGTACGTGGAACTAGACCATTTTGGATTCAACGAAGAGCTGAATTGATAGACAAGGTTATTCAGATTGGTTGTCCTACACTTTTCTTTAGTTTGAGTGCTGCAGATACCAAATGGCCTGATTTAGACAATATCATGCCATCCAGTATGCCAACAAATCCATCAATGGCTACAAGATGGCAAATATAGAATATTATTGAAAATCCTCATTTGACAATTGTATATATGCATCATAGATTCACTGCATTCCGAGAGAAAGTCTTGGAGAAACTACTTGGTGCAATTGACTATTAGTAGAAGTAAATAATCCATTTAAAATGTTATTCAATAAAATAAATAAGAGTTCATTTTGATTAGCTCTCTCTCCATTCACCAATTTTTCTTGTTCAATAATATGATTTACTGACTTAAATTTATATCAGGTCTGAATGGAAAAGTAGAGGTTCTCCACATATTCATGGATTTGTCTAGTTTCCAAATGCACCTGATATTAAAAATTTAGAATGGAATAACAATCTATCAGTGCAAAGAGTTTTATATTACATAGATCAATATGTATTAGCATGGAATCCACAAAGCATTCAACAAAGAGATCAAGGGATTTTTTCCAGATCTCTTCATGATCCTTGTCTGATGACTACAGAGATGATATATGAAAGAGATGTGGCTTCTACTTACAGTGATTTGATTAATCATGTACAACGGCACAAAAAATGTTCCCTATAGACATGTTTAAGAAGAAAAGGTGATACTATTTCATGCCAATATAAAGCTCCATGGATGACAAAAGAAAAATCTGAATTCACACTTATAGATAAAGCCAAATCTAAACATACAGCAGCACACAATGATGATTAGCTAAACTTACATACCATACAGATGCTTTCGATATGGAGAGGTAATATAGATTTTCAACCTATTATTTCAATTGATGTAGTTATCAAGTATATAGAAAAGTATGTAGCAAAAGTAGAACAAAAATTTGAAACATATCGTGCTGGGTTAAGTAGAATATCTTCAAGTTTGAATGGTACAATTCCTACTCCAGCTGCACTACAGAAAATGCTTCTTGAAAATCTTGTTGACCATGATATAGGTACCCAAGAAACCTACCATCTTCTACAAAAGCTTCCCTTATCCCTCTATAGTAGATATTTTATATCTTTAAATGTGAACCAAAAAAATCTTCAACGTCTACCTATATCAGACATACCAACAAGCTTATGCCATAACCAGATTGACAATTATGTGGCATGCCCACCAAGTTTAGAAATGTTGTCTTATTGACATAACCCAAAGATGGACATTTAGAGCTACCCAAAAGATAAACAAATGGAAACAAAGAAAATCACCTTGTATAGTTAGAGTCTCACCTAGATTTATCAGTATTCCTTCCAGAGAAGACATTTCTTATCCAAATTTTTGCTAGAGTGAACTTTTGTTATACAAACCATTCCGCAATATTGAAATAAAATTTGCAGATTCAGATGAAGGAATAATAGAACAATGGGAAAATTTTTCATCATCATATGTGATGAAGGGTGCTCCCCTTAATACCACAAACACATTACAGATATAGAGAAACAACAACAATATGCAAGAACAGAAAATTGGCTTCTTATTATCTCCACAAATGTGGAATTACAAACTTTCAGAATTACAATATGCAAAGCCACATGGGCATTCCCTTATAATATTCTGTAGGACAAAGCCTCGAACTATTACCCAAATCTACTACCCAGAACTATTCTGAACTTCCTAAGACAATAATACAGCCTTCCTTATATAGGCAATTTTCCACCGCCTGGGAAGGTTCCAGAATTTTAGCCAATAAGGCCGACCAAACTTAGAATTATTTTATTTTACATTTTATTACATCATAGTCGGCTCAAGATAACCTTTGAAACCCGAACAGAAATTTTGAAGAAAATTATTTTTCGCCATTTCAGGTGGCCCAACTTCCGAAGACCATAAGTCATCACCAGTTGACCCGATCGGCTATTATAACCCCATTTCGGAAACTTCACAAAGCGCCCTATAGGCTTGACCCACGCAAGCGCCCGTCACCCAAATTTTCAACCTCATCCGGGGCCTCTAAAGCCTTCAAAACTGAGTTCAAAGTTTCTGTACCCTACTGCCAATACCGAAAATCTTCAATATCTTCCAATATACACTTGATCTGGCAATGAAACTTTACTGGCAGACTTATATGACCAAAATGAACCTCCAAGAAAGAAATCAGATCATTCTGAGCACATACGAAAATTACCAAAAATAGTAACTTTCCATAAATAGCAGCTCTGCACAAAATAGCCCTTATTGAATACAAAAATAGAAATATTTTTGGGTGATGCAAGATTGCTCTTACACCCAGGATGCTCCTGCATCAATATGAAGCATGACATGTATGTAGAGCACATTTAGATGCAAAAGAAGCAGATGATCCTACAAGTCCTACAACAGATCCATATGCAATGGAAGATAGTATACCAGATGAATGGAAATTTTTAGCTCATTTATATCCAGGCATGCCTATACATTTAAATGATTTAGATATGCTTGGATATTGAGAATTTGACTTAGTAAACAATTGGTTCCAAAATAATATTACTCCTTTACAAAGAGCTACAGCTACAAATTTCATTCAATCAAATCAAGAAATATTTCAAGAGAATCCAGTTATGCATCAAATTTTTTTTTATAAATTATCTGTCCAACAACAAAAAGCATATGATATGATTATATCACATAGAAAAAAAAGTACTGTACAACAACCATTACAGTTAATTGTACAAGGCACTGCTGGCACTAGCAAATCACATTTGATAGCTCAAATCAAAGCTAGTCTCACTCAATCAGCACCCAATGGACAATCACCTGTTCTACTTCTTGCACCAACAGGAGTTGCAGCATTTAACATCAAGACATCTATAATTTATTCAATTCTATGTATTACTATCAAAGAGATGGTACAATTACAAGGTCAGCAACTGGCAAAATTATAGGAAAATCTGTATTATTTGAAAGAATTGATATGAGATTGAGACAAGGATTTCCAAATAGCAACCACATTCCTTTTGGAGGTCGTTCAATGATTTTGTTTGGTGATTTGGGTTAGCTTCCTCCAATTAAAGATATTCCGATGTATGCTTCAAATTCATATGGTGGACAATTATGGCAATCATTCAGAAAAGTTATCACTTTAGAAGCAAAATTTCACCAAATTGGTAACATAGATGTTCAGGTACAATTTTGTTCTCTTCTTAGAAATATAAGAAATGTAGAACCAACAATTGAAGATTGGATTCTACTCATGTCATGGATAAGTACTTCTCTTAGTAAAGAGGAACAAGAAGAGTTTCATTCTAAAGTACACCTCTTTGCAACAAATGAAATGGTGGGTCTTCATAATAAGAAGATGTTATTATCTCTACATCAACCTGTGGCTCTTTCAATAGTAGAACAACAAAAAGATTTTCCAAATTTGAATGTAGATGAAGAAGAACTTCAATCCCACATTCTTTTATGTATAGGGCAACAAGTTATGCTATGTAATAATTTATGTGTCTAGACAGGGCTGGTTAATGGTGCTATAGGAGAAATCAAAGCTATTGTATATAATGATGGTGAAAAGCCTCCTCAACTTCCATTGATAGTTGTGGTTGAATTTTTTAACTACATTGGTCTAGGTTGGGATGATACTAATCCCAAAAATATTCCTATCACACCAATTAAAAGGGGTTTCCACCATCAAATTCCTCTGTGTATGTCATGGGCTTTAACAATACACAAATCACAGTGTTTGTCTCTTGTAAAAGAAATAATTGACATTGGAACCACATAGTGACAAGGATTAACTTTTACAGCTCTTTCCAGAGTTCATGAACTATCAGGACTATGTATTCATCCAGCTTTTAGTTATGAAAGATATTCACACATGCAACAAAATGCAAATGTTACAAGGCAAAAAGAAGAAGAAAGATGCTTAAACACATTAACAGAATATTAACTCCTTTTTTATATCATTATTGTATATTCTTCATTGAAAATACAAATATGTATACATGATTCTTAGGTTATGAACTCTGAAGTTACAAGACATACAGTCCTTTGAAAAAATATATAAACTTAGTAACAATATGCATTTTTTGGGAAACTATACTTTCTGTTGACACTCAAGAACTATAGTCTATTTTTTTGTCACTGTAAGATTTATCATTGACTAATTTCATTAAAATGGAAATACAATCAAAATTTCTATTATCAAAATTTTAATAATTCTATTTACCTTCCAAAATAAATAGATTGTACTTTATTAACATGTTAAGCATATTTTTTGAAATTTCAAGCATACATACGAATGTCTTTAAATCTATAAAGATGATCTAAATGAGCACACAGAATTAGTTTTATTTATCTTAGAATGACTAAACTAGGGTTTTAAATCAAGGGTGGTCCCACAATAGTGTGTCCCACTTTTTGGCCAACTTTGACACAGAGATCACCATTTTGAGAAAAAACTTCACTTTCGAACACCTATTGCTCCAAAACTATTAGGAATTTGAAGATTATGTAAACTAGAGTCTTTTAGATTTTTGTTTCTAGTTTTTAAATATATTTAAAAAAAAAAAAAAAAATCATTTAAATTCATTTTTCCTTCTCGTTCTAAAAGTGGTTTGCATGAAAAAACTATGTTTTTAACAAGGTACTGTCACTTGGATCAGCATAACTTTTTTAAAAATATGATAATGATGTAATTCTTTCGATATTATATTTTTAACATCAATATCTAAAGGATGCAATTGGTTTTATTCATTTTGGATCAATATTTCATAGTTTATTAAGTTTTAAAGTGATGGTAACTGTAATCTAGACATAAGGTCACTTGGATCTCTCTAACTTGATTTGTGTATATCAAAAAAATTTATTTATTTTTTTAATAGAAAGGTAACACAAATACGCTTTTCCTACATATTTTTCATAAAAAAAAATTTATCATTTACTATTTTTCCTGAAGTCGTGAAGAGACAGGTTGTTGAATGACCAAACAACCTATGTTTAGTTAAAGTAATATTTAAAAGTGATAATGAACTCAATATGTATTAAAATTATATTCATTAGAAAGCTTGTTCTGAATAGCATATTTTGACATCATTTGTTTGGAAAAATCATCATGTTTAGTCAAGTCAAAGAATTGCACATTGAAGAAGGGTCAGAATTACTCCCTAGAGAGGCTCAAACAATTGATGTTGGAGAAGGGTCAACATCACATGCTCCTACTGGTATGGATGAACTTTTAAATTTAGCTCAACATGTAAAGAAAAATATTAGTTATAGAAACTTAGATCATTTAATTACAATGAATGTGGACACTTTGAGATCACTTGCTAATGTTCAACAATTAAGTCTTGCTAAGAAGAGATCAATGAAAATGATAGCAAGAGAAATATTGGGTAAATTTGATAATTTTGAAACACTTAAACAAGCTCAATTGCTTTCACTTATACTTATAGACAAAAATTTGGAAGGGGTATTAAAATTACTGGGTATAGACACATCATCAAAGAAGAGAAAAGTTGTTGACATGCAAACTGATATGATTGAAAATCTTAAGAAAGGTTTGAACCAGCTAGGGAAGTGATCTCAAACTATAAATAAGTCCATTACAAGAAAATTTATGTTGACATCTATTGTAGGTAACACTATGGGATGAAAAAGATAGATATCTTCAGTTTCATCTCACATTGGTTTTAATAGGAAAACAATATCACGATATGTTAATAAGAGAATACTTTTGGATGATAGCACCTTGGAAGGAAATTGGGCAATCATGTGTAGAGCTCCTCATTCTGATAGGATTGATGAAGGAACAAAAAATTTGATCACATCATTTTGGAATGATAATACACATCCTTCACCAAACACTAGAGATGTTATCAGATATAGAATTTCAGCTAATCAATATGAATATCATATGAAACATTGGTTGGACACAACACAACATGAAATGTATGTGTCATTTTGTAGTTCAAATCCTAATATAAAGATTGGGCAAACATTGTTTGGAAGATTGAAGCCATATTATATCAGGACAAACAAAGTCTTTGAAACTTGTTGTTGTCGTTATCATATTGAATTTGATCTCCACTATCAAGTTTTTTGAAAGTTTGTAGAAGACACTTATGGTTTTGAAAAGGCTCCTCCTACTAGACGAAGTGAGTTCATCTCATCCATTTTATGTGACAAAAGACATGATGTAGCTGGAAAAATAAATTGCATAAAAGGAATATGCCAAACATGTGCTGATTTGTCTCTTTTTCCTTTGAAAATTGAAAATATTGATGTAACAAAGATGGTAAATTGCAAGACTTACAAATATGTAAAGAATGAAACAAAATTTGGGAAAGAATCCAAAAGGTTAGAATATGTTGAAGAGGAGATAAATGTTGGAGTATTTATGAAAAAATTTAAAAAATTGATTCAACCCTACATTCATCATGCTTTTTTTGCAAAGTGGCAAGCACAAAAATTTCAAACACTGAGAGACAATTTCCCACTTGGAACTATTGTATCAATTGTTGATTTTGCAAAAAATTATTCTTTTGTTCATCAAAAAGCAATTTAGTCAGAATACTATTTTTTAGAGAAAATTACTATTATGGTACATGTGTGTTATCGAAACGCACAATTAGATTTGGATGGTATTCATAGCACATTTGAAGCATGTGTTGGCATTAAGCAGGATTGCCACTAGTGACAACACTTATTTGCATTCTGAGTTCAAAACCTACCGAGTGGTTAGTATGAACTGAGCCTTCACTTCTACTGAGTGCATGACGATGTCGAGTAATGCAGTGGATGCCGAGTATCAGAAAGTCACTGAGTTAGTTTGTAGGAACCGTGTAACCATACTTGGGCCAACTTAGTAGCACTTATGTTTAGTTGTCAAGCCAACTTTGTAATTGTAATTAATTGTTTAGACTTGTATATAAACAATGTTGTAAAAATACCAAGATGTATGAGTATGAATATGAAAAAGAAAGAAAGGTAGAGATAAGAAAATTACAAAGGGCTACAGTAGTATAAGGAGTAGCAAAGACAAATTCATCACAGAAGGTGATCAGTACATCAGGGAATCTCATTCAGCAATCCAGTTGCAAAGTAAGAGATCTACTGTTTCATCCTAATAGGTGAATCAGCTTGAAATCCTTTAACCGGGTAGACTTAACAGTCTTTGTAAAATCTATTTACTGAGTGCATACTTCATTGTATGTTTGTAAAACCTCTAACAAGGTGGACCTAGTAGTCCTTATTGCTCCTAATAGGGCAGATCATCAGAAGTGATCAATTGTAAGCCTTAATCGGCCAACTTTATACTGCAATACTAAAGCTTTGTGGGTTTCATCCCCACCCCAGTTTTACTTTCTTTTGGAAGGTTTCTGGGTAACCAAATCTATGTGTCATTGTTGTGAATGCCTTTATGTTTCATGCTTTCTATATGCAAAAGGATAAAGTGAACTATATGTTAATACATCAGTTATTGAAAGAAAATTTAGAGTTACTGATTCACCCCTACCCTCTCAGTAACTTGGTTAATTCCTAAAGATTTCCAACAGCATGGGTCATCAAGAAGGAATATCATTTTTATATAAGTGATGATAGAGAGCATGACATTCATTATGTGGAACAGTGCTTCAAGATGTTTTTTGCAAATTTGAAAGAAAGAGGTATAAAAATTGATAAACATTATGTTTTGTCAGATGGATGTGCTGCACAATTTAAATCATCAAGATCATTTTATGCACTATGTAGATATCATCGTAATGAAAACATACCACATGTCTGGAGTTTCTTTGGGAGTGGACATGGAAAAGGTGAACATGATGGTGGCGGAGCTTGCATCAAACATGCTATACGAAAGTACCAAATGAATTATAAGGGAGTGCATATAAAAAATGCTCATGATGTGGTTGAATGGTGCAAGACACATTTCACACCAAATGAGAATGACACATCATTAGGATTGACTCAGGTGGTGCTCTATAGAAAATTTTGGGAGATAAAAGGTATGCACACATTTTTTAATTATTTGAAAGTGTTTAAAATTTTAATGATATTTTTTATTCAAATTATATTTATATAGAATGTATTATATATGCATTTGTTCAGGTGTGGATAGAAAAATTATACATGGTTGCAATAGGATAGAAAAGATGCCATCTTTGCATTCAGTTATGATTACAAATTGTCGCAATTAGATGTTGAACACTAGGGATTACTCATGCTTTTGTTGTCACTGCATTGCTGACAATTATGAGGAATGTATCATCAAGATCATGGATATGTAGGCACATGGAATCTAGTGCCACTAGTCATTACTAATACATTTGATAGAAATGAAGATGAAAACTTTGATGATGCTCCTTTGATTTCTATTGATTACGATCATATCTTGAGATTAGTCAAAATTGGTAAGTATATATATTTCACATTATATGGTACACTGAGTTGCATGTATAGATCATAGATATAGATAGATCTATAAATTGAACTAAGTATTTATTTTAAGATCTCACACACACATATATATAAAAATTTATTGTCCAGGAGATGTCTTTGCAGTGATTGTTGAGAGTGGAAATGTAGAAGAAGTTGAGGGTATGTGCAAGATCATGAGGGGCCAAAAAGTGGCGATGTCAGTTCAAAACTTTGACAGTGTAGTTGACAATTTTTTTTACACCTGAATTTGATAAAATGAAAAGGGTATCTTAAGGAGATTATCAGCTTTCTATCGATATAATTGTTGTCAAATTTTGAATTTGATAAGTAATTATTAGTTATTTTCTAATTGAGCTACCTCTAAAGTGTTGATTTATATACTGATTGAGAAATGACTATAACCTTCAAGCGGTATAACATTTTTGAAATCTGAAAAATGTGTCACATTCTATGCTTAGCCTATTATAAGGAAAAATAAATAAATTTGAATTTTGTAAAGTTTTGAATGAGTTAAGATGGTCAGACATGAGAGTTTTTTTATTCTGAACATGTTGTAGCAAAAAATTCATAATTAATTTTTTTTTGGAATAAAATTACAAAAAAATATGCGTCACATCCAAGCATGAGTCCACTACTTATATATTAAATCTTATAATAAAATATTATCATTTGATTATGATTAAGGTGGTCAGACATACACCTACTTCTTATTTTTTTATTGAAATTTTTGTACTGTTGCATTGAAATCTATACTTTTCACCAATCATACTAACATTTTCTCAAAAAAGGCCTAGTAGTTTAGAAACTACATTCAATTTTCTATAGATTCTATTCTTACAACTTTTTGATATTAGGTTCATAGCTAGTTGAAATTTTCACGTCAAGTTGACTAACCCTGATTTGCTGATTTTTCATTGCCATATAAGGGCATAGTTTGGCCCCTCATGATCTTGCATATACCCTTGATTATTATTTACTACATTGTACTATAGAGAGGATGAAGTTACTTGAACCTGAAGAAAGTGATGGAATGTTGTTCCCCATAGGTTTGTATATGGTTTACATCAATATATTGAACTCAATTAGTAAATTTTCAATTTCAAGCTCTTAACAAAATTCAAATTGAATTTTTTTAAATTTATATATTGTTAAAATTTGTGACCTGCAGGTTCTGTTGTTTTAGAGGGAACATATTTCAAACAAATCAAAGTAATTCAACATGGTATTCACTTTTTTGATTATGAACTAGACAATAAGGTGTTTCAATATAGTCACCTAGTTGTTGCCACATTCATTTATCTCCATACAGTTAAATCTCAATGTGGATGTCGTAAGTGGAGACTAGATAGTGAGGATCATGAGAGGATATTACAGGTTTTCCATGTAAGGTCTGAACAACTTGAGTTGGTCTAAAAAGTATAATACATGTATACTTATTTCTTGTGTTAGGACCTATTTGATATCTCTAGATTAAATTTCATTATACTTTGTTTATATATTTAAACATATGGTAGACTATAATTTGTTGATATATGATGAACCTATCTGATGGTTCAATGGTTTTAATATATAGAATTTTATACGTATAATTTGATTATTCAATGATTTTTATAGATTTCATGTTAGTTAAAAATTTTATGTATGCTTGAAATTAGTTATATTACTTATGACATGTGTTAGTTCTAGAATTAGTTAGAATAGTTATTATCCATTAGTTACATGTATTAACTAGTTATCTTTTATGATATCAATTATAGATCCCGTTAAGACACTAAAAAATGATGAAATTAGTTATATTACTTATGACATGTGTTAGTTCTAGAATTAGTTAGAATAGTTATTATCCATTAGTTACATGTATTAACTAGTTATCTTTTATGATATTAATTATAGATCCCCTTAAGACCTCCCCTTAAGAAACTAAAAAATGATGAAATTAGTTATATTACTTATGACATGTATTAGTTCTAGAATTAGTTAGAATTGTTATTATCCATTGGTTACATGTATTAACTAGTTTTCTTTTATGATATTAATTATAGATCCCCTTAAGACCTCCCCTTAAGACACTAAAAAATGATGAAATTAGTTATATTACTTATGACATGTGTTAGTTCTAGAATTAGTTAGAATAGTTATTATCCATTAGTTACATGTATTAACTAGTTATCTTTTATGATATTAATTATAGATTCCCTTAAGACCTCCCCTTAAGACACTAAAAAATAATGAAATTAGTTATCATATCATCTAAATAAATAATCTAATCAAATAAAATCATAGATCATCTAATCAAATAAAACCATCTAGTCAAATCATATATCATATAGATCATCTAATCAAATAAAATCATATCATCTAATCAAATAAAACCATCTAATCTAATCATATATCATCTAATCAAGTAAAATCATATCATCTAATCAAATAAAACCATCTAATCTAATCATATCATCTAATCGAATAAAACTATCTAATCTAATCATATAGATCATATATCATCTAATCAAATAAAATCATAGATTCATCTAATCTAATCATATCATCTAATCAAATATATGTCTCAAATCATATATATTATATAATCAAATAAAATCATATCATCTAATCGAATAAAACCATATAATCTAATCATATCATCTAATCAAATATACGTCTCTAATCAAATAAATGTGTCTCATATCATATCATCTAATCAAATAAATATGTCTCATATCATATAATCTAATCATATCATCTAATCAAATATACATCTCGAATCATAAACTGAGTCTCAAATAAAATATATGTTCAACATGTCCTAAACTAGGGAGTCATCTAGGTGCATATGAATAGAGCGACCCTCTGAGTGACTGCCATGAGCATCCTCTGGCTCTCAGACAACAACTGATCCCTACGAATATAAATGCATGTATATATGATAATAATCTAAAATAATTAAAATATTATAAATGCATATTTAAACTTACATATTTTTAAAACTTACCTGACCACTAGTAGGTGTATCATCTGGTGGAAAAGCAGCGACTGACCCCTACAAATTTAGTGTACAACGGTTGGTTATATACATGTGCATAGTACATATATTATGTAAAGTACTTGAAATATAAACATGTACATACATATATATCTAAAACTTACCTGACCACTAGTAGGTGTCACATCATGTGGAAGTTGCTCTAAACCCACACTAGAGGTGACATGCTCTGCTAATTCTGCCTACAAAATATTATGCATTGAAAAAACATTAATACACGTACAATTAATTATTCACTAAAACTCCTAATAAAAAAGAAAAAAAAAATTTATATGTACCTGAGTCTCAGGAGTAGGAGGATTGTCAACACACTACACCATCGTATCATCAACTGATACTACATCACCCACACCACCTAAGGTCCTGAACCTCTGTAGTAATAAGGAGTGTAGGGGTGACACTAGCTGCGAGGGGAGTGATGTAGAATCTGAACCATGTGGATGAAATAACATATCCATAAATGACCTGCCATCAGTGGTAACATCCACCTGACCCAACCCACACAGTTGCTCATCAAAAGTGTCTAGGCCCTCACTGGTGATGCATACATCTCCAATCTCTATACCTGGCTCTGCAGCTATAGAGTGATCAATGGGTGCATGGTGCCCTATACTATCCTGTGCATGGTGCTCTACAATGTGTTGTACCTGACTAGTAGATGGCATGTCCTATGTCAGTGGAACTATAGGACCCCGTGTAAGTGCAATGTAATCCCTGACTGAATGTATAGGGATCCTCTACATGTTGACAATATGAGAATAGGCCTGCATGAGATCCTCCAAAAAGTAAAGGGCCATATCTAAAGTACTCTGATAACCCGACAATGCTTGTATATCTCCAAGCATAGGAAGACTAGTAGCTCTATATGTCTCATCACTCACACCTGTAGTACTACTAGACAAAGCCTCAGAAGATGATCTGGCTCTACTCGGTCTAGCCAAAATGTATCTGCCCACTGAATCTGAACTGATCGATGTGGCTGCAGAAGCAATGTATCCTATGCTATCTAGAACTCCCCTCTAAGAAGTAATGATGACTCTATCTGTAGTAGCAGCCATCGCCAGTGTCACCGCCAGACTCCTCTCTCCAACTAGCAATCTATGAGGCTGCACAACTTGATCAGCCCTACGATATTGAGGGTAGTCGGCAACCCTACCCTGCCCCTAACCATAAAATGTTGGGATATCAAAATAGTTGACCCTGAGTCCCAAATGAAACTCAGCGTACAACTGTTGTGTAAAGTATAATGGAATTTGGTCATTATTTGGATAATGACCAAGGGCTACAAGATGTCAAGGGTATATCATACAAGCAATCTGAGGGATCACACATTGTGTGACCTGATAAGCCCTCACCACTCTATACCTCTCATAATGTGGGAACATCTCTCATTTGATGGTTTCCTTCGAGATGAGGCTCTGAAGTATCATGAAGGAAACATCACCCGAGATCTCCTCCCTCAACTCCCAAAAAATGGCCTCAACTACCTGAGCCATAAATGAAGAGTGAGCCCTCAATCTACTAGTCATAGACTCCAAACTAGTTAGTATAGTAGCACATGTGTCTCTATATATACCATCTCCAGTAGATCTATCGATAGCTTATCTAAGTCTAGCTATCTCTGTGTCAGCCATGTGAAAAATAGTATGAATGTCAGGAGTCTGAGGTGCACCTAGAGTGGCCATCTAGATACATCACATGTGAAAGAGCTAACTGTTAATAATTAAGTACTTGATTACAACATTATAACTGCATGTAAAATGGAAACAAATAAGTGGTCCTAATGTATAGATAAGACATCAATGGGTCATAGTGTTGGTGTTTGAAAATGCTTACGCCACTTAGGGCTGCCAATATGCCTTGAGACTAATGTTAGGAGTGGTTAATTCCAAGTATGAGAGCTCTGCAAGACAACTGGACCAACTATAGGGTCTTAATATGCCCTCTTCTACTTCTGGCTTTGCAAAACCAAGGCGGGTGCACCTAATCCAGAGAAAACTCCACTCACTACACACCTTATACTTCTAGATTCATAAAGTAGATCATAGTAAAGGATTACTAAATACTGACCAGGTATTCATTGAATCAACTCTACTATGCATGGTAAAATGGCCTTGTGAAGGGTATTACTACTATCAACCAAATAATGAAAAAGACTTGAAATGGTGTTGATATTCAAAGATGAAGGAAATAGCCAAAACCCATCAAACACTGAACTCAACTAAATGTACTAATCCTTGATTAGTGTCATTATCCATTGGGAAAATCATCAAATGCAAGTATAGAAACATGAACCAACTACTATCAAAGACTCAAAACCATAAATACAACTATTCCAGCCCATCCACTACTTATAAGATCCTTTTGTAGATGAATCTAATGAATCTATTCCCTATCCAAAGTATTTTTCACTTGATCCTAGAACAAGAACTAAAGACTAGAACATATGCAAAGGTAACCCTATGCAATGGACCAAAAAATCCAAAACTCATAAAACTGACACCAATGAGAGACTTGAAAGCTTGAAACACTTATATTAAGTATGATGAATCATGTACATGTCTATACCAGAAATGAGACTACCACTTCAATAACCTGCAAAAGATTCAAAGAAGTTCTATTCAGCCTCCTACAATGTGATAGAGTTTTACTGCTTCCCACTAGAACTAATCGAAATTAGAACCCTTTGGAACTGATCAAAATTTGAATCCCTACTCAGTCAAAAAATAAAAAATTTATACCACTAGCCACCTTGGGAATCTCAAAGAGATTGTATGAAGCTTAGGGTGACTAGGGTTAGGGTTACAACAGCTAAACCAAATAGAAACAACCAAAAATTTAATGTAGGGGTAGGAAATGCAGGCAACCTAGAGGAAACAAATCTCAAGTAGATCTGCAATCATGAAAATCTGTGAGCTTAGTACAGGACACTAGGGATAGCCATGAAAACTAGTCAAATCAGCCACCTACAAATAGCTTCTCGAGCTCAAAAACAAACTCCACCAGGTACAAAATCATCATGCTACCAACCACATAGACCCTCGAACCAGATTGCAACACCTACCACCATCAAACCAGTAAGAAAATCCACTAGGAAAGCATTCAATTTTAGTCCTTTTGGTCACAGGAAACCCTTGACAAGTTTGAAATTAAAAAATCCAATGGCTAATCAGCAAAATTTAAAATGCGGCCGTCGATCTCTTTCTTTTCCTGACAAATCAAGTGGTCATATTTAATTCATAACAGTTGTGGGCCCCTCAAAAAGTCAACAACCACATCAGCAGTCAGCAACTAAACAAAACTAAACAACTCAGCAACACTGGCAATGTGGACCTACCCTAACTCCACAACCGTGAAGTCCAAATAGTTATCGCATGATCGCATGGCCAAAAGATGGCTCTTGCGATCATGTGATAAGGCCACAAGACTACCACCTTGTCACCCGTTGGCCAATCAAGAACAAGCTCATCATGGAGACTGATCAACTGGACCCCTTTAAACATTGCAATCCTCAGCCCCACTAACAAAAAACCAAGTCACTACTCCATGACCAATGAAAAGTGCACATGTCACAACAAACTGAGAACCAGACCCACTGCACTATTGCCCTTTTGAATCGCTGGAAGATCAGACGGTTGTCACATGATCGCAAGGGGAAAGAATATTCCTTGCAGTCATGCAATAGCTGTAAGATCAAAGGGATCTGACAACTGGGCCTGTGACTGGCAACTTTTCCACATCACTGCTCTACATCCAATAGAGCTCTACCACCTCAGTATCCTCTAACAGTGGTCCCACGGTCCATTGCATCACCGAAGAAGATCGGCAGTTGTTGCTATACCATAATCTTAAAAAATGAGTAGCTTTCCCTAGTGGTATAATGACAACTGTGAGATCTTACTGAAGTTTAACCCCTTGGGAAGGAAATGGTCACACTAACTGATCGCACTTGCGCAGTTAAGACCGACAAACAAGGAATGCCAACAAAAGGGAAGAAAAGCGAGGTCAAAAATATCCAAAGTTTTTACAATAGTGAAGGATCAAAAATATCCAGGGTTTTCGACACCAGAAGACAAGCGTGCAAAAATAGGAAGCACAAGGTTGAAAACAACCAAGGTTTTCGACAACACTGTGGGTTTTCGACACTTAGGCATATTCTGAAACTATTTCCTGCAAACCTTAAAACTTGAATAACTCTCTGGATTTTGTGATTTAGGAGGTGTGATCTGAACTGGAGCATGGTGACAATATGAAGAACACAAGGTTAAGGACACACACCATGAAACATTATGGATTTTCATCACACATTAAAACAAGCTTGTAGTAGGGCAGAACATCTTCAAGAATTGCAAAGAAAAAGCCATTTTCACTAGATTTTGCATTGATAAGAAAATGGACTAACACATAGGACATCCTAGTATGTAGATCAATGGTTCATATGACTAACTTTAATATTTACTAAAAATACATTTACATAAGGGGTCATGGATAACATAATTGGTCATAGCTCATGTCTTAAGGAGTCGTGGGTAACATAAGTGGTCTTATTAGGTCTTAAGAGTCCTAATAGGTCCTAATACATCTAATTGGTTAGACTAATGTTGGTTAAAGACCTAATACCTATCTAATTGGTCCTAATAGGTCCTAGTTAGGTCTACTTGGTCCTAATAGGTCTAGTTAGGTCTATAAGTAGAGAAACAACTTAGATGTATACCTTATTTCCTAATATGACCTAATGTGACATATTGGGACAGGTAATATGACCTAGAGTGTCTTAAGGGGTCATGGGTAATGTAAGTGGTCCTTGATTGTCTTAAGGGGTCGTAGGTAACATAAGAGGTCCTAAGGTATAGATAAGAGTCATGGAGTGTCTTAAGGGGTCATGGGTAACATAAGAGTTCCTAAGGTATAGATAAGAGTCATGGAGTGTCTTAAGGTGTCATGGGTAACATAAGAGGTCCTAAGGTATAGATAAGACATCAATGGGTAATATTACCGGTCCTAATTACCTATCATAATGTACATAGATAAGAGTCATGTAGAGTGTCTTAAGGGATCATGGGTAATATAAGTGGTCCTAGACTGTCTTAAGGGGTCGTGGGTAACATAAGTGGTCCTAGAGTCATAATTGGTTCTAATTGAGTCTAATTAGACCTCCTAACTGGTTCTAATTGAGTCATAATTGATTCCAATTGAGTCTAATTAGGTCCTAATTGGTTCTAATTGATTCTAATTGAGTCATAATTGGTCCTGATATAGTTAGGTCGAGTTAAGTCTAATAGGTCCTAAATTTTGGTCGTAATAGGTCCTAATTGGTCTAGTTACCTGTCTAATTGGTCATAATAGGTCCAGATAGGTTTAGTTAGGTCTATTTGGACCTAATAGGTCCTAATACATCTAATTGGTCAGACTAATGTTGGTTAAAGACCTAATACCTATCTAATTGGTCCTAATAGGTCCTAGTTAGGTCTACTTGGTCCTAATAGGTCTCGTTAGGTCTATAAGTAGAGAAACAACTTAGATGTATACCTTATTTCCTAATATGACCTAATGTGACCTATTAGGACAAGTAATATGACCTAGAGTGTCTTAAGGGGTTGTGGGTAATGTAAGTGGTCCTTGATTGTCTTAAGCAGTCGTAGGTAACATAAGAGTTCCTAAGGAGTCTAATTAGGTCCTAATTAGTTCTCATAGGTCTAATTGGGTCTAATTAGGTATATAATTAGGTCCTAAATTTTGTGCCTAATAGGTCCTAATTGGTCTTGGTATAGTTAGGTCTAGTTTAGTCTAATAAGTCCTAAATTTTGGTCGTAATAGGTCCTAATTGGTCTAGTTACCTGTCTAATTTGTCATAATAGGTCTCGATAGGTCTAGTTAGGTCTATTTGGACCTAATAGCTCCTAATACATCTAATTGGTCAGACTAATGTTGGTTAAAGATGTAATACCTATCTAATTGATCCTAATAGGTCCTAGTTAGGTCTACTTGGTCCTAATAGGTCTAGTTAGGTATTTAAGTAGAGAAATGACTTAGACATGTACCTTATTTCCTAATATGACCTAATGTGACCTATTAGGACCTGATATGACCTAGATTTTCTTAAGGGGTCATGGGTAATGTAAGTGGTCCTTGATTGTCTTAAGGGGTCATGGGTAACATAAAAGGTCCTAAGGGGTCCTAGGTTACATTAATGGATCCTCATATACATATATTGGGTCTTCAGGATCCGAATAGGTCATATATATGTCTTTCTTAAAATATTGTAAGGGATGTATAATGGTCCTAGACTACATCTTAAGGGGTCGTGGGTAACAATGAGTCCTATATATGTGTCTTAAGCGGTCAGGGGTAACATAAGAGGTCCTAAGGGGTCCTAAGTTTCATTAGTGGATGATCCTTGTATGATATTAATTAAATCTAAGATGTACATAAATGTCTCCTAAGACAACCTAAGATATGTTAATGGGTCTTGATGATCTAAATGGGTCATAGATGTCTTAAAATGTCATAAGGGATGTATAATGGTCCAACAATGTTAATGGGTCGTAGACGCATGATAAAATTGGTTTAAGGTATCTTAGGTTACATTAATTGATACTAGTATGTCTTAAGGGTTCTTGCGGGCAACAATGGGTTCACATATGTATTAATAGAAGCTAAGATGGATGAATGTGTCATAGGATATTTTAATATATAATAGTGGTTCGTATGGGTCTTAAGGGGTCCTATGTGTCAAGTAAGATGTCTTAATATGTATTATAAGATCTTAAGATTCATAAAGGATCCTAAGTGTCTTAATATGTCGTAAGAGAGGAATAAGGGTCCTAGAAACTTATTGTACTACAATTTTTTATTGTTTTCTAACATACTACTAGATCATTTTCAAAAATTGAACTAAAATTTTCTAATATTTTTACAAACTAAAAATTATAAATAAAACAAATAGCTAACTTTAATAAATTTACTAAAAATGCCTGTACATACATGTGAGAGAGAGAGAGAGAGAGATAAATTCTTAATAATTACAACTTTAAACTTAAAATTTAGCATTTTCAAACTCCAATCTTAATGTTTCTAACATTTTCTAACATTTCTACTATGGTTTCTAATGTTTTATAAATATTTTCTAACATGTGTTAACAAACTACTACGATTTTCTAACATTTTCTAACATATTATAACATTTATATACTACGATTTCTAATATTTCTATTATTTTCTAATATTTAATTATAATTTTCTAACATTCTATTATTAATTTCTAACATATTACAAATTTCTAACATTTATACAAATTAAAAATTATTTAAAACAAATAACTAGTTAAAATAAATACAAAACATATTATTTAGAATAAAACATGAGAAAAATATGTGTACCTGATACTACTAGGAAACTGAAGAGGTCGACGAAGCTCGAGAGATGCTGGTGTGCTAGCGTGGTGACGTAGTTCACTCCGAGCCTAGGGGTCCACAAATCACTACAGTGAAAATGATAGTTAAAAAAATGAAACGCTGGAAATTTATAAGAAATCTGGCCCTAAATGGCCTTGTTCGAAGTATATACTTCGCACGAAGCCATGTAGGGGTGTTCATGTGAAGACCCCTACGTGGGGTCTTCGTGTGAAGTATCTTGAGGACTTCGGGTGAAGTATTTACTTCGCATGAAGGCAAGAAAATTTTTTTGTTTGATGATTTCACGATTTCCTTCGTCCCTAAAAGTGGGACACAACTTCGAGAGTTAACGCTCAAATGCTCTACGTTTACCAATATTCTAAGTTTTTTTAAGATATATAGAAAAAAAACTCTTTCTATAATAAAGAAGTACAAAAAATTCATTTTCGCATTATAAATTAGTTATCACTTATACAAAATTTTCTTCTTTCTAAAGCATTACAAAATGACAAAAAATTATGTGGTTTTCATCTCGTTATTAATATTTTATGAATTACATTGTATAAATGTTGTGACATAGAATAGTTGTCATTAATGACTTCTTTCAACACATGGACATTCAAAGAATTCATGAAGAAGATAGGATTTCAAGAATGCTAGCACAAAGTTTACTGCAAGAATATCAATTGATAACATCTCGTCTAGTATCACAAAGAAATTTTGACCACTTTTACAGAGATCCATATATTTTAGAATATGTGTCTTGTGACACATGCAATCCAACACAAGTTCATCATGTCCCAAGGGAAACATGGTTTCAACCAGCATCAATAGCATCTGACACTGAATACTCTTCTTTGATAAATGGTACAACTGAATTATGGATAGAGAAATTGCTTCAAACTCCACAAAGCAGTACAACTTCTTTACATAACCTTTTTTATCATAGTCAAATGTATCACTTTCATTTTGCATCAAGCTCAGATGCATTGTGGAACAAACAAGAAATAGAAAAATGGGGACCATAGGCTGTTACTTACATATACCTATATGTGAATGTATACAAAAGATCATAAGGGAACAGATACCTACATAGACCCAAACCACTTATAAGCTCTACCCAACTATTAATGTTCATACACAGAACTGGGGAATCCTACGTCAAACATCTAAACATCTTTACTGGTTCGATGATTTAAATCCCATGAATGGTCAACCCATGGGTTATGATGATATACTTTAAGACTGTAAGTTTTTCCAGTTTCTAAAATGCCTTACATGTTGATCCTTTTGTTTTTTTATATAACTTGTCAACGTCAGATATGGTAGTGATCTGCATATATATCTGATGATTGAAAATATTGCATTCAAAACAAATATTCTACTGTCTACAAGTTGTAAGAGTAATAATTTTAAAAATCATGGACATTACTCATCCGATTTATATGATATTCATTTCTAATAAAAAATTTTCATTTT
This sequence comes from Chamaecyparis obtusa, assembly GCA_027943335.1. Classification (NCBI taxonomy): domain Eukaryota; kingdom Viridiplantae; phylum Streptophyta; class Pinopsida; order Cupressales; family Cupressaceae; genus Chamaecyparis; species Chamaecyparis obtusa. The sequence continues at coordinate 35,308 of BSBK01008240.1, read as the reverse complement.
AAAGTGTTTGCCTTATTCACCACTAAATGAAAGCAGGTTTTAAAAGTTCTAAATACTAAATCTGATGTTATTTCATTACGAATTGTGACATAGTTATTGCTGAAGTTTGAAACTGGGCCATCGATCTTTTGTAGAACATAATCTAACAGATGCCGCATATTTGCAAGGAATAATTAGATTCTTTGTAAACATAATCTAACAGTTGTATCTTCATTATGCAAAATATAATATTTTATAGTCATATTGTACCTTATTTTATGTACAAATTTAAATTTGATTTTACTTTTCCTTTTTACCATTCAATTTTTTGATATAGACTATGTAATGTTAAGAGGTTACGATTATACAATAATCATTATAGCTCTCAATAATTATTTATACAACTATGTATGCCACCAAGTGTTAAGCTTAAATATAAATGCTTTATTTTCTATTACTTATAGAAGTAAGACTTCTAATTTAATGCTTATTCCAATTTGATATAATGAGTTCATAATGAACTATGCGTTATTTCAAAGTCATATTGTACATTAATTTGTAGTAATTTTAATTTTATGTTGACGAGTCTCTTAATCGAAAAACAAGCTGCACATAACAATATCATCCTTATCTAATCCACAAACAAAAAAATAGTTCTCTTAATATAAAACAAAGACATAAAGTAAATAATGATATTCAATAATTCTATAAATATAATTTGATATAAGGATTGGTAACAACTAAACCATCATTAAAAAGTACCTATAAACATCAATACAATATCATTATAATTTTTTTAAATTTCTATAATATATGTTTTAGCATTGTTACACAAGTTTGTCTTTTACAACTTTGTTAAGGATATCAATGGCTATCCTAAATGTGCCACAATACAATTGTGATGAAGGAGGTTGCATTTTAAAAACCTCAAACACTAAGAAAAACCCTCAAAGAAAATTTTGGACCTGTCCACTTAGCAAAAAGCTTAGTACTGTACATGTATTTGATGTTTTAAACAAATGTACAAACTATACATTATATTATATAGTAATGTACATTTGATATTGTAGGGAAACAATGACTGCAGTTACTTTCAATGGGCAGATGATGTCTCAAATGCATATGTCACACCATTTGCACAAATTATCAATGAAACTGATCAATGTAGCATGCACTCTCAAGAGGCAATTATGACTAAGATTGTGTCAATGGCAAAGGCTGAAATTTTATTTTTACATGTAGTTCACACCATATTACTTGCATTTTTTTGTATTTTAATTCTATTTAGTTTCTGGAACCATATAAAAATATAAACTTCCAAGGTTCCCAATTTTTTCAAAACAAAATGTGGACATGTAATTGGTTTTAACTGTACTAAAATATAACTTCTTACTTGTTTAAAAACTTGTGATGTCAATATTTACATATGTGATATGTTCTTCGAAATGTTGTTATGCGAATTATTAAGTTTTTGCTTCAATTTGCCTATGAAATCCTCTCAGGGACATTGCTCATATTTATTTCTAATTAGAATGGTGAGAGTATAAAATTTGCTTCCATTAATGGTAGACAATTATTGCACTCATTCACAAAACTAATCACTTTAGTGCCTAACTTTTGCCAAATTGGTAACAAAGATATTCAGGTACAATTTTGTTCTCTTCTTACAAATCTTATAAATGCAAAACCAACTATTGAAGACTAGACTCTACTCATGTCATGGACAAGTACTGCTCTTAGTAAATAGAAACAAGAAGAGTTTCATTGTAAAGTACACCTTTTTGCAACAAATGAAATTTTAGTTCTTAATAATAAGCACATGATATTATCTCTAAATCAACCTATGGCTCTTTCAATAGCAGAACAACAAAAAGATTTTGAAATTTTGAATGTAAATGAAGAACAACTTCAATGACATATTCTTTTGTCTGTATAGGGCAATAAGTCATCCTATGTACTAATTTATTTGTCCAGACAAGGATGATTAATGGTACTATAGGAGAAATCAAAGCTATTGTATATAACAATACTAAAAACCCTCGTCAACTGCCATTGATAGTTAAAGCCTCCTCCACAATTAACTTTTACAGCAATTTCCACGGTTCATGAACTATCAGGACTACATATTCATTCAATTTTTTAGTTTTCAAAGATATTCACGTATGCAACAACATGCAAATGTTACAAGGTGAAAAGAAAAAGAAAGACACTTAAACACGTTAATAGAATATTAACACATTTTTTCTATCATTATTGTATATTCTTCATCGAAATTACAAAAAATGTGTACATGATTCTCAGATTTTGAACTCTGAAGTTACAAAACATACAGTCCTTTCAAATAAATAACCATTTTATGGGAAACTGTACTTTCTATTTAGACTCTAAAACTACAGTCTATTTTATTGTTGTTGGAAGGTTTATCATCTACTGATTTCATTAAAAAAGAAATACAAAAAAAATTGTTGTTATAAAAATCGTAATAATTGAAAAACCTTAACTGGGAGTCTAGATAGATTTAACCCTAAGGTCAACAACATCACCTGTACCATGAAAACAATTGAATTTTATCATTTTGGAGGCATTCTTAATGCATGATATTGATATTGTCATACAAAAAAAGATGCAGTACCAAACAGTTATGCATAAATCTTGGAGATGCCTCCTTCTATGAAATAGATTCAAGACCTTCATGTATCCTACTTATAAGATGTCTTCTATACACCATTTGTTGTATATGTGAAAGTTAGCATCTCTAGATGACTAATAATGAAGTTAGTTTCAAATGTTTAGAATAGTTAACTATAATTATTCCTATTATATCTTTCCCTAAACAAGTGATCTTCAATTTCTGTAACTCCATTGTATCTTCTTAAATTATCAACATTTCATCAAATTCACCCACGTTGACAAGTTATATAAAAAAAACAAAAGGATCAACATGTAAATTATTCATTCTATTCATTAGCTATTATTAAAATTATACAAAGAAAGAAAATACCATACACATTCCTTTTCGAATTGATTTCCTTTTAATATCTATCAACAACCACAGGTAAAATATTACAATAGATATAATTGTATACATTAAAAAAAAATACTTCTGGATTGATCTGAAGACACATTCTACTTCGTAATATATGCAGATGTACATTGTCATAATGGTTTACAGTGCAAAAAATTAAACGGATCTTTTTTATAATTTGTGATTTTTTTTTTCAATATGTATTGTAGTACCCCTCGCATCTTACTTTTTCTGATACTATGTTTAGTCTGACACCGTTTTATCTTGGTTGATTAGATCAGACATATATTACATGTTATATTTATATTTTGGTGTGTGATTAAACAGTTATAGTTTGGATGTTAATTGTCATGTTGAACCTGAAACAAAACTTTACGTAATGGTTAAATCAAGTAATGATGGATTTTATATGATGTTTCAAATGCATGCATAAATTGAAGTAATTAGATGATGATTATATCTGGTACTTACCCCATACCCGCATGTGTATGGTATCATGTTTGTTATCATATATGTTTTCTTTTCTGTTGACATGCATGTATGGTAGAGAAGGAGGCGTAGTTGCCTGCATTTAGTTGGGTCCACACGTCCTAGCCATCCCTACCATTGTCTGATAGTATGTTATATATGCACATGTACATGCAATGGTTTTTTATGCAGGTTGCAGGTACCAGGCATCGACTTCCCTGGCTTGACAGGATGAGTGTGCCATTATTATGTCTCAATGGCGGAGAAGGGGAGTTAGCACCTAGGCCAATTCCCTAACCTAACCTAACCTAACCATCCTAAAATCACGGATGAGACCTTACTTGACTCACCTAAATCGAATTCGTCCTGGTAGAACGAATCCGATATATGTTTTCCCGGCTGAGCATGATTTTGTCTTAGGTTTTGTTTCATGTCAGGGTTGCATTTTGACCTTGTAGATCTCATGTATGATCTCTGATAGTTATTTAAATTATGTTGACGTATTAGTAAGTGTATTTTTATAAGTATCATAATTAGATAAATATATCTTTTATATGTTATGGATATCAATTATTTTATAATTTAAAAAGGAAAATCTTGAGTTTGATATATTCTAAATTGAAAGAAAAGATTTAAGAAAATATATATAAATGATTTTCCATGTCACCTTAGGAGTAGGAGAAGTGCATTTAATAAGCATGGAAAAGAAGTAAGATAAAAAGGAGACATTATTATGATATATGGATGCTAAATTTAGAGGATTGAAAACTGGTTATGAGGATTTGGAGATAAAAAGTTTAGAGAAAATCTTGGAGAAGAAGAAGAGGAGGATTGAGTTTGTGGAGCATATTGTGATCACAGTTGAGTTCATCAACCTGCTTTGAGAATCAGGTAGGTTTCAAATATCCCATAGTATGTTGCCATGTTAGTTGCAAATTTCCATTAATAAGAGAGCATATTTACCTTCTCTAAATGTGGAGTGAGGAAAAGAAATAATCAGAATTATAGTTTATATTGTGAGATTTCATTGTTTCAATTTGTAAACCTTCTTAATTCAACAATAGATGAAAACCACTGAAACTATATTGAAAAAAACAAGAGAGTTGATGCTTCACAATCTCTATGAAAATCACTATTTTTAGAACCATATATTTGCCATTTATCCATTTAATTGATCAATATATTTATCATTTTGAAATCTAGAATTCAATATATATTGTTTTGGAAACAATTAGGGAAACCCTACTTCATTATATAGATGACAAATTAACTAAGTCCTTATGAGAAAAGAGGAAACAAGCACAACAAAAAAACTTAAAACTGGGAGTAAACATGCATTCTGGAAAATATATGAGACTCTTATTTTTCCCAAGTTTACACAGAGAATATTCTCTCTTTGATTCCCTAAAAATATCTATTAGTTTATATGTTTTCCTCTTAATATTATTATATCATTCTTTTAGGGCCTCTTATGTCTTTTCCCACTTGTTGAGGGCCCCACAAGGATATTTGGCGCAGGTGTTTGGAGTCTTTGAAAAGTTTTATATTTAAAATCCTTGCCAAATCCTTTCCCCCACATTGGCTTAAGGACATGAGATAATACTGTAGACTAGGATTTGTGAGTGCACCTAAACCTGTTTTGAAGGCCAAAGACAAACAAACGTCATAGCATATAATCAAATCAGATTTAATGGTAAACAAACTAAAATCAAAGCCACCTCAGTTTAAGCCTAAAACGGATGCGCCCATGCACCGTTTGATATGCTTGGATATAAATGGATGTGGGTGTGCAAACTCAAGCACTTGGAGCATGCAAGATAAATGATGATTTGAGGTTAATGAAGACCCAAAATGACACAAAATAGGTATGAGGAACCTATTTTGCCTCAAAGGCCTCAATAAACACAAATATGCAAAGCTAAAAGATGAACTAAGATTGAATAAACAAGAAATGAATCTATGTTAATCCAATTAAGCTAATTTAGATGTGATTTAAGCTTGGAAATGATCTAAAATGATGAGTTTATGCTTATGCTAGAATGAAAATGGCATTATAACTTTGCTATTGAGTTTGAGAGTTGAAGGATGAGAGAGGATCGTTTTCTCAAAGAAGTGAGGCTATTTATAAGAAAAGGGAAGGTCTTGGGTTAAAAGGATGAGTCAGAGTTAGGGCTAAGGTTAGGGTTGAGTCAAGGACAAGTGTCCTGACAAGTGTCAAGGGAGGATTGAGTTGAAAGTTTGAGGGCATGTGCACAATTTGGTAAATGTGCCCAAGGCCAAGAGGTGGCAAGGAAGGGATAAGAAGGTCTTAAATGCATAATGAATGCATGTAAGAAAGATAAGGAAGGCTTAAATGCATCCTTAAATGCATTTGTAAGAGGTGGCCAAGAGGTGGCCATCTTTGTTGACTAAGGAGGAGGTTAGCATAAGTTTTGGTAAACCTTTTGCTAATGGAATGTGACAAGATTAGAAAGGGGTTTAGGATTAGGATTAGGAGAAAGGGATGGGCAAGTGGCTTTTGGTGAGATTTAGATATTTATTAAAGGTAAATTTAATAAATATTAAATATCTAGGCTTAGGGTTTGAAGGGACTAGATTAGGGATTTGACCCATTTAGAGGAAGATTTAGGACTTTCTAGAAGAGTTTAGTGCTCTTTAGAATTTTGGCCAACTTTGGGATAAAAAATAAATTAAAAATAAATTAATTTATTTTTGAAGTTTTTGGTCAATTTATTAATCAAATAATTAATAAATTAGGGATAATGTCCAAATGACATTTTTAGGCTAGATTCCTTAATTAAAGATTTTTTATTAAGAGAGAGGGATTTAATGGCATAAAAATAAATTAATTAATTAAATAAATAATTAATTAATAAATGATGATTTCATCAAGGATTTTCAGAAAACAAAAATAATTTATTTTCTGAAGGATTTTTCGGTGTCTACATTTTGCCCCTCTTTGATGCGATGCCGCAAGTGGCATGGTGTCAAAGACAAGAAAACAAGATGCCGAGGCTAGAATCAGAAGAAGAGGGTAACGCCTGGGTGGACTAGAAGAAAGAGGAACATGCCCCGGTGGGACAAAATCATGGAAGATGCACCTAGTGGGACAAGGAGAAAGAGGGATTACGCCCTGGGACAGAGTGTGCCTGGCGGGACGAGGAAGGAAAGGCCTAGGAAGAAAGGGGAGATAAATAACCTCACTTCTAAGAACAAATATGGATGATATGCAAGATGAGATGGAAATGCAAGATGCAAGATGCAGCTATATGATAAATGCAAGGTTAATCTATATGATAAATGCAAGGGACCAGATAGCTCCAAGTGCAAATAGGAGTGCACAACCTAGATTTAATATAGCAATGCTAGAGACCTGCCAAGGATACTGGGATCACGAGGCCTTGTCACCAGTGTTGCATAGGACTGACAAGGACTGACGCTAAACAAACACACAGGGTTGCCCCAACATCACACATGAAGCGCAGAGGTGACATGGCGGAACCGATGCTGAAGGAACCACAAACACACAACTGACTCACAGGCAGAAGTGAAAGATCAAAGGACCTTGCCCCAGATTATCCGCACACACAACACACCGTGATATAATGAATCATGGTGACCCTGGTGGGATAATGAGAAGCCAAAAAGATTAACAAGACCCAAAGGACAAAAATCCAAGATCAAAATGATAACTCCAAAAAGACATCCTTTGCCAAGGAGAGAGATTAGGTTTGATTGATGGTGGGAAGATTGGTCGGATAGGAGGAACGATATATCCTCAAGGACCAGGATGGAAGATTAGGTCAGACAGGAGGAACGATATATCCTCAAGGACCCATGGGTTGGTGAGAGAATAAGTGTAGTTGTTCGCTGGCAAAAGCTGAAGTTCAAGGAATAATCAGGATGAGCAAGGATAAGTCGACAATTGATGTTGCTGAAGCACAAGGCCCGAGTGGGACTAAAAGTTTCTGAGGCTGGGGATGGGACAAGATATTTGATCAAATGCTGCTGCAGGACGGACAAAGGTTAAGACAAAGGATGGGACCTAAAGACACAAATGTACAAATGAGCTTAGGTGGAGACACGACTGACGCTATGGTACAAGACTCAAGAATAGGATATACAAAGAACCTGGGGATGAAGCTGACAACTTCAAAGATATGCAAGATGGTGCCCCAATTAGGTTGGAAGGCCAAGACGGACTGGCGATGGATGATGTGTCCTAAAATGACACGGATTTGGGAAGAACATATCCCAATGATGATGATTGAATCAAGATCAAGGCCTGCTACAAGACGAAGGATGTGATTTGATCGGTTGGCTTGATCTTAGGTGTTGGATAGCTAGAAGAGATGGATAGGTTGGGAAGATTGCTAGCAAGGTGTGGATAGGGATGAATGGCATTGGATTGCAATGAGGTTGGCCTATAGCTAGATACCAATGACAAGAGAAGATACTAGGTGTTGGAAAGATGGAGGAAAATGCTGAGGATGGGGAGGATGGAACTGCTAGAAGATTTGGATGGAGGAAGATTCAGGGAGATTGGATGGTGGAACTGCTAGAGGATTTTGAAGATGGAAAAGCTGCTTGGAGGATGAAAAGCTGGTGGAAGATGGAAAGCTGGTGGAAGATGAAAAGCTGGTGGAAGATTACCATGTGTCAACAAAATGAGTTGTTGTTTTCCCAATGGAGGATCAGTGATAGGATTGCGTCAACCTAGGATAGACTGATGATCTTCGGTCAACTGGATTCTTGTCAATACAAGCCAATCTCTTTCTCGAGATGATAAGGCTATGCAAGGACAAGGTTTGATTTCTTTAAGACAACACGTTGTGCCAAAAAGAGGATGATTTCTGATTTAGGATAAGGGATGGAAACAACTCAAAGGGCTGGAACACGATAATGCTTGTGGATTTGGAGCTCTGGATTCTGGTGCAAAAGATGGTGAATTTGCTTTCTGCTGTGGATGGTGGATGTTGGATTCTGATAAAGGATATGGGACGCTGAGTTGGTTTGCTGGTGGATCAAGATAGAGGATGCTAGAGGAACTACTGATGGATTAAGATAGAGGAGTGCTGGAAGGATTGGATGGTGGTTGGTTTGGATTTGGATAGAGAAATTGCTGAGGATTTTGGGAGATGGAAGATTCGGATTTGGATAGCCTCCAAGGAATACGTCACCAAGGAAGAGGATGCCCCCTGTTTAAGATAGTTCATGTGTTTTAAAGGCATGGTGTATGCTTGGACGGAAGATATCCCAACAAGAGGATGAGGAAGGATGGAAGCTAGGATGAAAGGATTGGATAGAGGATATGTAGCTGAAAGGTGCAATGGATGCCAAGGAGGTGCCCAAAAGCATGTACATCTGATAGTCTCTATTTTTTTGTCATCAAGATCCAATGGAAAATGAAGGAAGTGAGAGACAAAAGGGGATGGAGGACATGTTGGATAAGAGGTGATAGAAAGGAAGCCCCTAACTGCAGAAAGGAATTAGGGGGGGGCACTGCGCATGGCACCTGTTTGCCAGGTTTTCACCATGGTACTTGTCCAAGGCGCTTGAATTGCCAAGTTTTCACCAGAGGACGAATGTTTTTCTCTTGATTTTTGCTTTGTTGATAATTTGCTCCTTTGATTTATCCAATTTTTTATGGATTTTTGTGTTTTTTCCTTGACTTTGTGCTGATCTTGCTGATTTGTTGCTGAGCTTGTGTTGATATTCCACTGATTTTCTGATTTGTTGCTGATTTTGTGTTGATATGCATTGATACTTCTGATTTGTTGCTGAAGCTCTGATTTAATGCTGTCGTGCTTGCTGATCAGCTGATTTCGCCATTTTGGCGCTTCCTCTTGATTAGATGGTGACCTTTTGATTTGTCACTGATATTCTGATGGTATTGCTAATTCTTTGATTGGATGTTCCCTTATGATTTGATGATGGCCCTACTATTTTTGCACAGATATTTTGATGTTATTGCTAACTCTCTGATGTGGCGCTGAGTTTTGTGCTGATTTTGGTGCTATCATGCGATTTGATGTTGATCTTCTGAGAGATTCTTCATTGATTTTCTGATGTGGATTACTGATTTTCTGATGTTGCCAGCTTGTCATGGGGATCCATTGCTAGGTGATGGACGACAAGCTTAAGATCACACCTAGGCATGTGCATATGACCATGCACAGTTGATAATTGACTCCTCGGAGCAAGGCACTTAAGGTCATGATTCACTTTCTGTCAGGTTAACCTCCATGTAGATGAGCCACAAACATCCTTCTGTACCCAAGTTGATTTAGCTTGGTTTCTGCAATGTTGATAGGGAACTATCATGTGTTGTTATCCCAGATAGGAGGAAGAGGCAAAGCTCCATCTTCTAGCGCTTGAATTGCCAAGTTTTCACTAGAAGATACGCCCTTTATTTTTACTGTTTTGGAGTCAGAATGTGCCCCAGAAGGGTTTTCACATAAAGACTCATGATTTGCTTTTGTTTTTTTAACTTTTGCGACTAAAGCTTGCCTCTTCTCCAACATATGCTTCTATTTTAAGCTGATAGGCATATGTTGATGCTGAAGCCTGATTGCCTGTTGACTTTGCTGATTTCTCTAATTTGTCATTGATTTCCCTTTGCTGTTTTAGATGTGCTGACTTTCTTCACTGATTTCTTCTGATTGTGTGCCTGGATGTTGGTACAACTATAGCAGGACGGGGGGGATCATGCAAAGTCATGGATTAGATGGGGGAAATGGGAAAGATGGTGGTAGAAAGTGTTTGGATGGAAGGATGGAAAGTGATCAAGATAGGGGGATGTTGTCAGGATCAACATTGGCACATGTTGCGAGGAAGATGGATGATTGGATGTGGAAGATAGAGATAGATGTGATGGAGGATTTATGCTAGGAGGTTGAGGAGATGGAAGGGAAGATTGAGGAGCTGGGAGATGGGCAACGTTGGATGCCATTGTGGATGTTTTTGTTAGATGGATTACATCTTTTTGCTTTGGGATCCACATCATTTTTGTTTTAGCTTTAGTGTGCCTTTGCGGCCATTGGTGGGCATCAGATTGTGCTTTTTCTTTGCTAGGCCTTTGTGGCCATGTGATAGATTTTGCTTGGACTTTGCTAGGTTTTCAGAGCCATTGGGGTGCTTTAGCATGCCTGATTGGCTCTTTGCTGGGCCTTTGCGGCGCATTTGATTGCCTGATTGGAGCTTGCATTGATTGACCATGTCGATTAGACTGGACATGGTAATCGTTATTGGGCCTTTGCAGCCATTGGGATGCATTAGATTTGGCATTTACTTTGATGGGCCTTTGTGGCCAGTGGTTTGCTTTGGCTTGCTTGATCGGATTTTGCTTTGATTGTGCATGTCGATTAGATTGGACATAACAATCCTGGGATTTTTGTGGATTTTTCCCTTTATTCATGCGTGATATGGCATCCAAGTTGCGAGGAGCATTGGGAGGAATATGAGGAGTTGTTTGGGATGGAGGAAATTTGGATGGAGAGATGGAAGGAGATTGGTAGATAGGATATGTGGACATGTGTCGTTGTTGATCTTGACTAGGGATGCTTGGATGTTGGATGAAAGGCTGAGTAGGATAAGATGGGGGATGATATTTTGGGATATAAGGTCCCAAAATGGATTTGCTGGGTAATGGAGATGCGCTGAAAGACTTTGGGACATAGGGACCCAAAATGGATGGGGAGGATGAAGGAGGAATATGATAGGTTTTCCTCGATTGTAACGATGGAGGGGGAGGAATTGCATTGTGGGCTCTGAAAGATGTTTTGTTGGTTTTGAATGGATGTTTGAATTTTGCCTTAGCTGTACCAACATTTCTGGATGAAGTACCTTTCGCTGATGTGGAGGGAGTGTCCTCTTCTGGTGTGTAACCAATTCCATAGCCTTTTGGATGTTTCTTGCCTTGAATGGGCTGTATATTTCCCTGTTCGTGAGTGCCAAGGCCTTTGCCTTGATAGTTCCATCTTTTTAGCATTTTATCCAGACAAGGATATTTCTGACTTGGGGTGAATGACAAACAGCCATTTTCTGGTTCTCTGATGGAAGATAAGAAGCTGATTTCTTCTTCTTCAAGTGGTTTTCCTTTGACAAATGTTAGTGACCCAAGAGGATAGAGTGACGGTAGCTGGACAGTTTGGTTAGGAGGATCCTCAAGAGGAGAGGATAGGATGTTGGGATTTTGACTAGGATTGGGGGATGGTAAAGGATCTTTAGTTGGAGAAACTGGGATGATAGGATCTTGGATTGGAGGAATTGGGATTGTAGGATTTTGGATTGAAGGTGATGGAGGCAATAGAACATGCGATGGGGGAAGTAAAGGGGTTGGATCTTGATGTTCTTCTGTGAGTAGTTCATCATGCTTTTGGCCAAGATCTTGATAGGATAGGATTTGTGTAGATAGAGGATTGGGAGATGTATGGATGGACTCTTCAGAGGGAGTGGATAGAAGGATTGGGAACTCTGCTGCTGGGGTGACTGGAAGAAGGAAGAACTTGTCAGATGGTATGGATAAAAGGATGGGAGATTTTGCAGCTACAATGATAGGAAGAGGGATGAACTCAGGAAGCTCATTAGGTATGCTTTGGATAATGCCAGAAGGAGGTAGTGCTAATTGGATAGAGACTTTAGGTGGAGGGGTCTCAACAATGATAGGAGATGGAAGAGGATCAACGGTTGGGATGTATGGAAGATAGATAATAGATGGGAGCACTGGATGGGCCTCATCAATGATGGCTTCACATGAAGGATTGCTTGGCTTTTCAATTTCAGGCGTGGGTTTTGCTATTGGCTCTTCCTTGGGTTCTGTTATTGGTTTCCTTGGAGACTTTTGTGGTGAAGAAGGTTTGGAAGGTGGAGGAGATGGGGAGCTTGGATGGTCTTCGCATGAAAGTGGGGTTTGTTCTTGGGTAGATGTTTGCGAAGGAGGAGAGAAAGAAGGGAACACCCATGAAAAAGATGATTTTGAAAAGGGAGCTTTGGATTTTGCTTGAGGGGATGATGGTGCTGAAGAGGCAGGGCTAATGGCTTGAGGTACAGGTTTTGGAGTGGGTTGAGGGATGAACTCTGCTGGTGGGGAAAGATTTTTGGTAATGTGGTTTGGAAGAGAGGATGGTGGTTTGGGATAGGATGGAGGATTGGGGTTTGGAGTAGAAGATGGTGGTTTGGGAAAGGATAGCGGTTTGGTGAAAAGGATGGGAGGACTAGAATCTTGGATTTTAGAATTTTTTGGAGGATGGGCAGATGGAGGCCTTAGATAGGGGAAGTAGCGTGAAGTGTTTCTAAGGGATGATGGTGATGGAGAAATGACCATAGCAGAAAGTGGAGGCCTGAAAGGAGCATATGGAAGAGGTGTAGGTTGAAGACAAGGATAAGTTGGGGATGGATAAGATACTGGGGTTGCTTTGCCAAGGACATGAAAAGGAGTGCTAGCCTTGCCAAGGACATCAAAGGGAGTGCTAGCCTTGCTAAGGACATGAAAGGGAGTGCTAGGAGATAAGCGCGAAGGCATGGTTGGCTGGATTGGAGGAATGATGGAATGTTGGGGGTTGCTTGGAGCAAACTGGCTGAAATAGGCATCATGGTCTACAAGACCTTCATCATCATTTGGATCGATTGGTGGGAGAGGAGAGATATCATAACCAAACTCATTATAGATTTGATACATGCTGACTTTGCAAATGAGTTGGATAAGGAGGAAGGACGAAGATGGTTTGGAAGACTGAGACTCAGATTGGGATGACTGACGGAAGAAGACAGTTTTCTAGAAGAAGACAGACAAAGGAATGGGAGATGACCAAGTTTTGGGATGGCTGCTCTGATTGTCCTTCGAACCAAGTTATAGATCTGCTTGATGTTTTTCCATTGGCAAAGGATTTGATAAAAGCAATCTTCACAAAGGACAAAGCAACTTTGTGAGATACAAACAAGATAAAAGACTCTGATAAATGCTTTCGAAAAAGTGTATGTTTGACAAATGTTTTCATGGGTCTTTGACTGTCAAGCACTTCAAATAGATCTACCTAAGGAAGGTGAGTATCAAAATCACTTGCCCACAGCTTGGTATCCCCCAAAAGGGAATACAAATGGTGAGTAATCTTGAGGCGACCCGGTAAACCCCTTGGAATTGGTCCTTGCACAAGGATTTTGATACTTTCAGATGTAGATAGGGTAGCCTTTAGTTTATCAGGTTGCTAATGATTCCGTGGTGTCTCCATACCCGGTTGTGCTGATCATCCGTGACTCACTTAAGAGCCTTGCCAATTATGTTGGGGGAGAGGAATGTTTACCATCCCCAGACACGTGTTTGGCACGAACGCCCGGCGATTAGGAGATGTAAGTGATTCTTTTGGTATTCACTTATTTGTATACCGGCCGGGGGGGATACCGGTTTGAGGTCGTTCTCTGAGGAGGAAGTGCTTCTCCTTGGACAGGCCTCGCTAAAAGTAGAACAGGTGAACTTGTCCAAGTTCAAATGTTCCACGTTGCTTATTCTAACAAGGATTATGCAAGAATTGAAAAACTCCTACATGCACATCAAGCAGATTTTGTTCATTTTTCCAAATTTGATTAAGTGATGTTTGAACTTTGAAATGAAGACACTCGTGATTAGATTTTGATTTGTTCTTTTCCTCAAAATGTAAATGATTTGAACGTTTGCAAGTTCTTTCCTTTTGTGCATTCAAGATTTGATTAGCGAGTTGATTTAAGAACTTTGAAAAAGCTTTGTTTTATCCCTTAGATCACTCAAGATTTTGTTTGCTTGCTTTGAAAACTGAAACAGATGAGGGAATAGAGTTGTTTGTTCCTTTTAGTGCATTCAAGATTGAGTTTGATTTTCAAATTGACAATGACACTTAGGACCTAAGTTCATTTCCTTAATGTCATTCAAGATTTGAGTTTGACTTTTGCTGTAAAAGAAATGAAAAACCAGTCCTCAGAACCTCAAGACAAAAAAAACCAAAAAAAGTGACACCGTCCAGCTTATAGGCGATGCTGGAAAGTTCAGAGGTGACATTTAATTCCTACAGGCGATATTCTGTACCTCAAAAGGCGACAGATAAAAAACCAGAGGCGTGATTTCTTTTGTTACAGGTGTGATTTAATTACAAGAAGGCGACAGAAGAGAATTCTGGAACGTAACAGAAGTTGCCGACAACAGGAAAATCTCAGTTATGCAGGCGTGAAAACAGAGTTCACAGGCGTCATTTCTTTCTTCAAAGGCATGATTTAATTGCACGAAGGTGTGAATGAATTCCTTGTAGGCGACATTTCTTTTGTTGAAGGTGACATTTCTTTGTTTGAAGGCAACATTTAATTGTTGTAGGCGTCATTTCTTTTCATGAAGGTGACATTTCTTTATTTCCTGCAAAATACAAGCATATAAAGTATAATTTCACCAAAATGATTGTGGTCTCCTCTCACCGGGCATGCCAGAATGTAGACTAGGATTTGTGAGTGCACCTAAACCTATTTTGAAGGCCAAAGACAAACAAACGTCATAGCATATAATCAAATCAGATTTAATGGTAAACAAACTAAAATCAAAGCCACCTCAGTTTAAGCCTAAAACGGATGCGCCCATTAACCGTTTGATATGCTTGGATATAAATGGATGTGGGTGTGCAAACTCAAGCACTTGGAGCATGCAAGATAAATGATGATTTGAGGTTAATGAAGACCCAAAATGACACAAAATAGGTATGAGGAACCTATTTTGCGTCAAAGGCCTCAAGAAACACAAATATGCAAAGCTAAAAGATGAACTAAGATTGAATAAACAAGAAATGAATCTATGTTAATCCAATTAAGCTAATTTAGATGTGATTTAAGCTTGGAAATGATCTAAAATGATGAGTTTATGCTTATGCTAGAATGAAAATGGCATTATAACTTTGCTATTGAGTTTGAGAGTTGAAGGATGAGAGAGGATCGTTTGCTCAAAGAAGTGAGGCTATTTATAGGAAAAGGGAAGGTCTTGGGTTAAAAGGATGAGTTAGAGTTAGGGCTAAGGTTAGGGTTGAGTCAAGGACAAGTGTCCTGACAAGTGTCAAGGGAGGATTGAGTTGAAAGTTTGAGGGCATGTGCACAATTTGGTAAATGTGCCCAAGGCCAAGAGGTGGCAAGGAAGGGATAAGAAGGTCTTAAATGCATAATGAATGCATGTAAGAAAGATAAGGAAGGCTTAAATGCATCCTTAAATGCATTTGCAAAAGGTGGCCAAGAGGTGGCCATCTTTGTTGACTAAGGAGGAGGTTAGCATAAGTTTTGGTAAACCTTTTGCTAATGGAATGTGACAAGATTAGAAAGGGGTTTAGGATTAGGATTAGGAGAAAGGGATGGGCAAGTGGCTTTTGGTGAGATTTAGATATTTATTAAAGGTAAATTTAATAAATATTAAATATCTAGGCTTAGGGTTTGAAGGGACTAGATTAGGGATTTGACCCATTTAGAGGAAGATTTAGGACTTTCAAGAAGAGTTTAGTGCTCTTTAGAATTTTGGCCAACTTTGGGATAAAAAATAAATTAAAAATAAATTAATTTATTTTTGAAGTTTTTGGTCAATTTATTAATCAAATAATTAATAAATTAGGGATAATGTCCAAATGACATTTTTAGGCTAGATTCCTTAATTAAAGATTTTTAATTAAGAGAGAGGGATTTAATGGCATAAAAATAAATTAATTAATTAAATAAATAAATAATTAATAAATGATGATGTCATCAAGGATTTTCAGAAAACAAAAATAATTTATTTTCTGAAGGATTTTTCGGTGTCTACAAATACTCAAACAATAAAAAGTGTTTTAAAATGTTTTACCTTTATTGAATGTCTTGCCAACTCATAGCAATTTGTTTGACTTTAGACTCCACTTCCCATGCGTACCTTGCTTGGGGATTGCAATCTAACATCCTCCATTTTGTTTTAAATTTGTCTCCCCACCTTGTTTAGCGCACACCTAACTTGCAGATTTTTCTTTGGGAAAGAAGGACACTTGTCTTATCTCCTATGTCTTGGGTTGATCAAAGTCCCATATCTTATTTATTATGTGAGCAGCCCTTGCAAAGGTGGCGTGGGTTTTTCCTTGGCCATGAATACAAATTTATTGCTTAATTCAAACCCCCTTTGAAAATGGGCGCCCACCTTGGGTCTTGTTCCCATTTGCCTTATTTTAAATTGTTTACTTTATTCTCTAAGGAGATGAGGTGTAAAGTAGATTAGGAACCTAGGGGACTTTAAATTTGACTAGCTTTGATGTTTTTTGAATAAGATAATAAAATAAAATGTTTAATTAATTTATTATTTGAATTTGTTATCCATTGGAGTAATGCACTTTTTTGGATTTGTTTATGATTGTGTAATATTTGATACCTCATTATTATTAGAGAATATGTTATGTTTACCATCTAATTTAACTAAGAGGATTTAGTTAAAATTAATACTTAATGAGCTATTGTATAATTAATATTAGGATTAATTACTTAGTAAATTATGATCACCTTAGAGTCCTTTAACTTTAGTCATTATTTTCATTATCGATTTAGTTACATTGACATCTTTTATAAGTTAACGAAGACATTGTATCAAACCATTATAGGCATTAGTGAATGATAACATTATGGTTATTAATCTATAGATGTGGATATATTGATTAGTGTAAGTAACTAGTGTGATCAAATAATTACTTGTTATTATGATCATTATGTCTTGATTTATTTTACGACATGTTAATTACTTGTGCAAGATGTTCTCTTTGAATATACTGTTTGTGCATGAAAGTATACTGTCGTTATAGTTGATTTATATACGGGATTAGATAACCGAATAGGGCGGTAAAATCCAGAGGTCGGATACTGGTTGTGGTTATCAGTTATCTGTTCGTTGATTATGTTTATGGTGCAATGTGGATTCTGTCTTCATTTGCTTGTTTTGGATTAGGGTCAATGTGAGACCTTGATGGGATGGTCAAACCGATCCCTATTATTATTTCCTCCTGGTGGGTTAAAATTTGAATTAGTGGCCAAGTGGGTTTATGTTTTGAAATGAGATTTGCTTTAATTGTTTATTTGGTTATTGGATCTTGATATGTCATAAGTGGCCACAAACCAGGATGGGTATTGTTGTGAATCTAGGGTAGGTTATCTAGTTGTGGTGTAGGGGGTGGCTTGCAATGGATCACCGAGGCCCGCAAGTGGCTGACGGATCATCAATTGTCAAGTTTCTTAATTCCAGTGATAACATTATAAAAATTGATTTAGTCAGGATAACATTAAAAAGATAATTTGTAATACCTCGCCCATGCCTTGAGTGCTAGTTAAGACTAAGGATGGATGCGGGAAGATGCTAGATGCATCATCGATATACTTGTCTTCATAAGAGATATCGATGCCACATATGATCACGTGAGTGCCGTCAGTTCAGTGAGGAACCTTCAGGACTAAACTCAAGGGTGGATCTACGTGATGACACCTTCCTACTCACACCGTAGATATCCTATGTAGGTCAGTGCCTCTGGTAACCCGTATAGCCTCTTGTATTAGATATATTCTCCTAGATGTGGATTGGGGATTGGTCCTTAGTGTGTGTGTGGGCCTGGTGTTATCTCCCTAGCACGGTGGGGTGGACCTCTGGGTTCCACATGGTCGGGAGGTAGTGTACTCCTCCATTGAGACTCTTGCGGATTATCCTTTTCACCTGATTGAACACTTGGATCAGTCTATCTTTTGTTGCAGATTTATGTACTCAGTTGTTAGAAGATTTTATGTTGTACTTATAGGAGGTTTCACTTGATTAGAAATGATCCCTACGTGGATCCATGATGTATTTGGATATTTGTGATTGTATTAAATTCCACCGCATACCCTACGACATGTGTAGCGGATGTAGGTGATCATGTGTTGTAATGAAATATTGATTAAGAGATGTATTTAATTTATCTATGTACTTAAGAGTTCTTAAGCATTAATCATGTTAGCGTAGTGTTAGTTAGATGACGTAATTCTACGTCAGGGACCCTTGAGAACAAAAATGAAATGATGTGTTTTATTCAGAACTCATGTTTGTATATCATTGTGTTACTATGTTCAATGTGTTCGTAAACTTTAGTAAACAAAAAAAAATGTTGCATAACTTAGTATAATTTTAGTGTTTTTCTCTTGGGTTCCCTGGTGGGGCGTTACAATTGGTATCAGAGCGCGAGTTCTACACTGGGAACTCTGGGAGTAATATGTGCGCCCATTAGGTTTTATTAGGTAAACATGTTAAAACCAAATTTAGACATCAAAACAACTTGTTTGTGGGAATCTTTAACTTTCACGAAAATTTGAACCGAAGTAAAACTAGAACAATGAAACTTGCTTTAAACTATGTCCTTATGTGATTGCTTTGGTTTCAAATATGACATACTTAATATATATCTATGCTTAAATGTTTTGTCCTAACCTTATGGTTGCAAGAAATATGCCTCCTGTGACTAGAGCCCGTGGTAGAGGTAGAGGAAGAGGTAGAGTGGTCACACCCTCTTTCTCAGTTGATCAGGATAGTGCTCAGAGCCATAGTAGAAATCAGGGTGATAGCCACCAGGATGGCTCAGAGGATTTAGACACCAGACAGATTTTACAGGCCATTCTTGAGAGGTTACCACCTATGCAGAATAGAGGTAATCAGGGAGATCAGGCTAGAGAGAGGGAGAGGACTCCCCTTAGACAGGTTGTACCAGTAGGGTATGATGCCATTATGGCAAGTCAGATGAAGGACCTGTTTAGAATGCCAAAACTTCCATTTGATGGCATAGGTACCAGGTTTGAGGCAGACACATGGCTCATTGGTTTAGATAGGTACTTCTCCATGTACTCATTTGCTAGCAATGTAAAAGCTAGATATGCTATCATGCAATTGACAGATTCAGCATCATCATGGTGGAGGATAGAAGAGAGTAACTTGGGAATCACCATAGATACAGTTACGTGGGAGTTGTTCCTTGAGAGCTTTAGAGATCGGTTTTTATCAGATCAGTGGAAACAGGACCGTGCGGATGAGTATCATTACTTGAGACAGAGGAATATGACCGTACAGGAGTATGAGCGGAAGTTCTTTGAGCTGAAACAGTATGCTGGCTATAGTAGTGAATCACCCCTCATGATTCAGCATTTTATTAGAGGGCTTAATGCCCATATTGGAGGGGAAGTGAAGGTCTTAGAACCCAAGACCCTTAGAGAAGCAGTAACAAAAGCTATACTCACGGAGAAGAAATTTCAAGGCAAGCATGGTGGTGGCACATCAGATTTCAGGGGTAAACAGTCACAAGGTAACACAAATTTCAAGAAGCCATCACACTTCTCCAAAGGCAATCAAAATCAAAGTCAGCAAAGTTCAAAACCCCCTGATCAGAGTGGTACAACTTCCAATTCCAGAAAGTTTCGTAATAGCCAGCGCTTCAAGCGCAACTAGTCTTCTCAGCCCACACAGTCAGTGCAGAGCTCACATCAGGGTAGTAGTAGAGGTAGTTTCCATCAGTCCAGTGCACCTTCAGTAGGAAGGGGTTATGGTAGAGGCACAGGTTGCTTCACATGTGGACAGTTTGGGCACATTGCAGTCAATTGCCCACAGCGTGGTTCACAGTATTCAGGGCAGAGACCCGCACCATCTGAGCTTACGATTGGGGATTCATGTAGATCTCACAAAGTGTTTGCAGCAGTAGATCACCATCAGGCAGAGCACCAGGGTACAGTTATTGAGTCATCAGGTGCTATCCGAGGTATTGATGTTTCTATATTATTTGATTCTAGATCTACAGATTCTTTTATATCTCCATTTGTAGTAGAGAGATGTGGACTAGTGGCAGTAAAGAAAGACATAGGTTGGCAAGTGGAGCTAGCTTCAAGGGCAAAGGTGATCACAAACACCTTAATCCAGCATTGCTGGGTAGATTTGGGTAGCATTGGCACTTCAGTTGATCTTCATATTATCCCATTGGGGTCATATGATGTTGTTTTAGGCATGGATTGGCTGGAATCCCATGGAGCTACTATTAATTGTAGACAGAAGATCATTAAGTGCAAGGATGATTGGGGTAAAAGCATTGAGCTTAGAGGCATTCAGCATCTTGTTTCTCTTCGTATGATTTCTGCCATGCAGTTGAAGCGAAGTATGAGAAAGGGATGCCAAGTGTTTGCAGTGTCCTTGAGGGAGTTTGAGGATGAGGATGGTGAGAAGAAGTCCCTTGATCACCTTGTGTTACAGGAATTCATTGATGTCTTTCCAGATGAGATCCCGGGTATGCCACCAAAGCGGGATATCGATTTTCATATTGATCTTGTTCCAGGAGCAGAGCCTATATCTAGAGCTCCATACAGGATGACTACACAGGAGCTGAATGAGTTGAAGCTGCAGTTGGAAGAATTGTTGGCTAAGGGATGTATCAGGCCTAGTGTTTCACCTTGGGGAGCACCAGTCCTCTTTGTCAAAAAGAAGGATGGTTCATTACGACTGTGCATTGATTACAGACAGTTGAACAAAGTCACAGTCAAGAATAGGTATCCTTTGCCACGGATTGATGATCTCTTTGACCAGGTGAAAGGCGCTAGGGTGTTCTCTAAAATAGACCTCAAGTCAGGTTATCATCAGTTGTGCATTAGAGAGGAGGACATCCACAGGACAGCTTTCCAGACACGCTATGGTCACTATGAGTTCACAGTGGTACCATTTGGTTTGACGAATGCTCCATCTGTATTCATGAGTTTGATGAATGGGGTATTTCATAGGTATCTTGATCACTTTGTTGTTGTCTTCTTGGATGATATTTTGGTTTATTCTAAATCCATGGAGGAACACGAAGAGCATCTTCGGTTGGTATTGCAATGCCTTAGAGAGAATCAATTGTATGCTAATCCAGCTAAGTGTGAGTTCTTCAAGATAGAGATTCAGTACTTGGGCCACGTGATCTCGGGTGATGGTATTTCAGTGGATCCCGCAAAGATCCAGGCTATAGTTGAATGGCTGGCACCTACAAATGTGCCAGAGGTTCGCAGTTTTATGGGTTTGGCAGGATATTATCGTAAGTTCGTAGAGAACTTCTCTAGAGTTGCTTATCCCATCACCTCATTGCAGAGAAAGGGCAAGAAGTTCATTTGGTCTGAGAAGTGTGAAGAGGCATTCAAAACCCTCAAGCATAAGTTGACTAGTGCACCTATTCTTTCAGTACCTGATCCCACAGGTGATTTCGTGGTTTGTACAGATGCTTCATTGGAGGGTATTGGAGCAGTCCTCATGCAAGGAGGACGAGTGATTGCTTATGAGTCTCGCAAACTCAAGGATCATGAGTTGAACTATCCCACGCATGATCTTGAGCTAGCAGTAGTAGTCCATGCTTTGGTCCAATGGAGACACTTTCTATTGGGACACCGATTTGAGCTTCATACTGATCATCGCAGTCTACAGTACATTTTCACTCAGCCTAATCTGAATGCTAGATAGAGGAGATGGATGGAGTTCCTTTGTGAGTACGATTTTGAGGTTAAGTATATCCAGGGGAAGGAGAATGTGGTAGCTGATGCTCTTAGTAGCAGGAGATGAGTTGCAGCTGTGACTACACTTGGTGTTGTCTTGAGGAGTAGGATCTTGTAGGCACTACCTTGAGATACCTTTTATCAGGAGGTGAAGGCAAAGATTGAGTCTGGGAGACCTCTAGTAGGCAGATTTGAGGGGTATGTGTTGGAGTCTGATGGTTTGTTGCGTTATGGGAGCCAGATCTATGTACCGTCATTGGATGATCTTCATTCATTGATTTTATCTAAGGCTCATTGTGCACCTTACTCGGCACATCCTGGTGTCAAGAAGTTGCATGTAGATCTTCGACAACTATATCATTGGTCAGGAATAAAGAGGGATATTGCTGATTTTGTTGCTAGGTGCTTAGAGTGTCAGAGGGTTAAGGCAGAACATCAGCATCCAGCAGGACTTTTATAGTCACACAGTATTCCTTCGTGGAAATGGGATGTTATATCGATGGATTTTATTGTGGGTTTGCCTTTGACACCCCGTAGGCATGATGCTATCATGGTCACTGTTGATCGGTTGACTAAAGTAGCTCATTTTTCTCCCATGAGATCCTCCTACACAGCTTCATCAGTAGCTAGAGTCTTTATGCAGGACATAGTGAGATTGCATGGTATTCCTCGAAAGATTATTTCTGACAGGGATCCAATATTTACTTCTGCATTTTGGACTTCTTTGCAGCATGATTTGGGTGCTCAGTTGAACTTTAGCACAGCCTATCACCCTCAGACGGATGGGCAGACAGAGCATGTGAATCAAGTCCTAGAGGATATGTTGAGGATGTATGTCATGGATAGGCAGACACATTGGGAGGATTATCTCTACCTAGTGGAGTTTGCATATAATAATGGATACCACAGCTCCATTGGCATGTCACCATTCCAGGCATTGTATGGATGTCCTTGTTGTACACTCCTTAGTTGGGATAGGTTAGATGATAGGATTCTTTTGGGGCCAGAGATGCTTCATGATATGGAGCAGCAGGTAGAGTGCATTCAAGAGCATTTGATCACTGCACAGGATAGATAGAAGAAATATGCAGATGCTCATAGGTCAGACATTCAGTTTTCAGTTGGAGATAAGGTGTTCTTGAGAGTGCGTCCAAGGAAGAGTCCAATCCGTTATGGAAAGGGTTCTAAATTGGCGCCTCGATTTGTTGGACCATTTGAGATTTTGGAGAGGATAGGTCCAGTTGCTTACCATCTTGCATTGCCACCTAGCCTATCTCGCATACACGATGTATTCCATGTTTCTATTTTGAGGAAGTATATTCCAGATGTGACACATGTTCTTGATTGGAATGCATTACAGGTCGAGGACGAGCAGCTGGCTCTGGAGCCCGTGCGCATTCTGGAGCTTCGGGATATCACACTCAGGGGTCGTATTATTCCTCAGGCCAAGGTCCAGTGGGACCCAAATGATGAGACCACAGCTACTTGGGAGGATGCATCTCGATTGCGGGATGTCTATCCTTATCTATTTGCAAGCTTCCAGGAGTAAGCCTAGTCCTAGGGGGGGAGGATGTAGTACCCCTCGCATCTTACTTTTGCTGATACTATGTTTAGTCTGACACCGTTTTATCTTGGTTGATTAGATCAGACATATATTACATGTTATATTTATATTTTGGTGTGTGATTAAACAGTTATAGTTTGGATGTTAATTGTCATGTTGAACCTGAAACAAAACTTTACGTAATGGTTAAATCTAGTAATGATGGATTTTATATGATGTTTCAAATGCATGCATAAATTGAAGTAATTAGATGATGATTATATCTGGTACTTACCCCATACCTGCATGTGTATGGTATCATGTTTGTTATCATATATGTTTTCTTTTCTGTTGACATGCATGTATGGTAGAGGAGGAGGCGTAGTTGCCTGCATTTAGTCGGGTCCACACGTCCTAGCCATCCCTACCATTGTCTGATAGTATGTTATATATGCACATGTACATGCAATGGTTTTTTATGCAGGTTGCAGGTACCAGGCATCGACTTCCCTGGCTTGACAGGATGAGTGTGCCATTATTATGTCTCAATGGCGGAGAAGGGGAGTTAGCACCTAGGCCAATTCCCTAACCTAACCTAACCTAACCATCCTAAAATCATGGATGAGACCTTACTTGACTCACCTAAATCAAATTCATCCTGGTAGAATGAATCCGATATATGTTTTCCCGGCTGAGCATGATTTTGTCTTAGGTTTTGTTTCATGTCAGGGTTGCATTTTGACCTTGTAGATCTCATGTATGATCTCTGATAGTTATTTAAATTATGTTGACATATTAGTAAGTGTATTTTTATAAGTATCATAATTAGATAAATATATCTTTTATATATTATGGATATCAATTATTTTATAATTTAAAAAGGAAAATCTTGAGTTTGATATATTCTAAATTGAAAGAAAAGATTTAAGAAAATATATATAAATGATTTTCCATTTCACCTTAGGAGTAGGAGAAGTGCATTTAATAAGTATGGAAAAGAAGTAAGATAAAAAGGAGACATTATTATGATATATGGATGCTAAATTTAGAGGATTGAAAACTGGTTATGAGGATTTGGAGATAAAAAGTTTAGAGAAAAGCTTGGAGAAGAAGAAGAGGAGGATTGAGTTTGTGGAGCATATTGTGATCACAGTTGAGTTCATCAACCTGCTTTGAGAATCAGGTAGGTTTCAAATATCCCATAGTATGTTGCCATGTTAGTTGCAAATTTCCATTAATAAGAGAGCATATTTACCTTCTCTAAATGTGGAGTGAGGAAAAGAAATAATCAGAATTATAGTTTATATTGTGAGATTTCATTGTTTCAATTTGTAAACCTTCTTAATTCAACAATAGATGAAAACCACTGAAACTATATTGAAAAAAACAAGAGAGTTGATGCTTCACAATCTCTATGAAAATCACTATTTTTAGAACCATATATTTGCCATTTATCCATTTAATTGATCAATATATTTATCATTTTGAAATCTAGAATTCAATATATATTGTTTTGGAAACAATTAGGGAAACCCTACTTCATTATATAGATGACAAATTAACTAAGTCCTTATGAGAAAAGAGGAAACAAGCACAACAAAAAAACTTAAAACTGGGAGTAAACATGCATTCTGGAAAATATATGAGACTCTTATTTTTCCCAAGTTTACACAGAGAATATTCTCTCTTTGATTCCCTAAAAATATCTATTAGTTTATATGTTTTCCTCTTAATATTATTATATCATTCTTTTAGGGCCTCTTATGTCTTTTCCCACTTGTTGAGGGCCCCACAAGGATATTTGGCGTAGGTGTTTGGAGTCTTTGAAAAGTTTTATATTTAAAATCCTTGCCAAATCCTTTCCCCCACGTTGGCTTAAGAACATGAGATAATACTCAAACAATAAAAAGTGTTTTAAAATGTTTTACCTTTATTGAATGTCTTGCCAACTCATAGCAATTTGTTTGACTTTAGACTCCACTTCCCATGCGTACCTTGCTTGGGGATTGCAATCTGACATCCTCCATTTTGTTTTAAATTTGTCTCCCCACCTTCTTTAGCGCACACCTAACTTGCAGATTTTTCTTTGGGAAAGAAGGACACTTGTCTTATCTCCTATGTCTTGGGTTGATCAAAGTCCAATATCCTATTTATTATGTGAGCAGCCCTTGCAAAGGTGGTGTGGGTTTTTCCTTGGCCATGAATACAAATTTATTGCTTAATTCAAACCCCCTTTGAAAATGGGCGCCCACCTTGGGTCTTGTTCCCATTTGCCTTATTTTAAATTGTTTACTTTATTCTCTAAGGAGATGAGGTGTAAAGTAGATTAGGAACCTAGGGGACTTTAAATTTGACTAGCTTTGATGTTTTTTGAATAAGCTAATAAAATAAAATGTTTAATTAATTTATTATTCGAATTTGTTATCCATTGGAGTAATGCACTTTTTTGGATTTGTTTATGATTGTGTAATATTTGATACCTCATTATTATTAGAGAATATGTTATGTTTACCATCTAATTTAACTAAGAGGATTTAGTTAAAATTAATACTTAATGAGCTATTGTATAATTAATATTAGGATTAATTACTGAGTAAATTATGATCACCTTAGAGTCCTTTAACTTTAGTCATTATTTTCATTATCAATTTAGTTACATTGACATCTTTTATAAGTTAACGAAGACATTGTATCAAACCATTATAGGCATTAGTGAATGATAACATTATGGTTATTAATCTATAGACGTGGATATATTGATTAGTGTAAGTAACTAGTGTGATCAAATAATTACTTGTTATTATGATCATTATGTCTTGATTTATTTTACGACATGTTAATTACTTGTGCAAGATGTTCTCTTTGAATATACTGTTTGTGCATGAAAGTATACTGTCGTTATAGTTGATTTATATACGGGATTAGATAACCGAATAGGGGGGTAAAATCCAGAGGTCGGGTACTGGTTGTGGTTATCAGTTATCTGTTCGTTGATTATGTTTATGGTGCAATGTGGATTCTGTCTTCATTTGCTTGTTTTGGATTAGGGTCAATGTGAGACCTTGATGGGATGGTCAAACCAATCCCTATTATTATTTCCTCCTGGTGGGTTAAAATTTGAATTAGTGGCCAAGTGGGTTTATGTTTTGAAATGAGATTTGCTTTAATTGTTTATTTGGTTATTGGATCTTGATATGTCATAAGTGGCCACAAACCAAGATGGGTATTGTTGTGAATCTAGGGTAGGTTATCTAGTTGTGGTGTAGGGGGTGGCTTGCAATGGATCGCCGAGGCCCGCAAGTGGCTGACGGATCATCCATTGTCAAGTTTCTTAATTCCAGTGATAACATTATAAAAATTGATTTAGTCAGGATAACATTAAAAAGATAATTTGTAATACCTCGCCCATGCCTTGAGTGCTAGTTAAGACTAAGGATGGATGCGGGAAGATGCTAGATGCATCATCGATATACTTGTCTTCATGAGAGATATCGATGCCACATATGATCACTTGAGTGCCGTCAGTTCAGTGAGGAACCTTCAGGACTAAACTCAAGGGTGGATCTACGTGATGACACCTTCCTACTCACACCGTAGATATCCTACGTAGGTCAGTGCCTCTGGTAACCCGTATACCCTCTTGTATTAGATATATTCTCCTAGATGTGGATTGGGGATTGGTCCTTAGTGTGTGTGTGGGCCTGGTGTTATCTCCCTAGCACGGTGGGGTGGACCTCTGGGTTCCACATGGTCGGGAGGTAGTGTACTCCTCCATTGAGACTCTTGCGGATTATCCTTTTCACCTGATTGAACACTTGGATCAGTCTATCTTTTGTTGCAGATTTATGTACTCAGTTGTTAGAAGCTTTTATGTTGTACTTATAGGAGGTTTCACTTGATTAGAAATGATCCCTACGTGGATCCATGATGTATTTGGATATTTGTGATTGTATTAAATTCCACCGCATACCCTACGACATGTGTAGCGGATGTAGGTGATCATGTGTTGTAATGAAATATTGATTAAGAGATGTATTTAATTTATCTATGTACTTAAGAGTTCTTAAGCATTAATCATGTTAGCGTAGTGTTAGTTAGATGACGTAATTCTACGTCAGGGACCCTTGAGAACAAAAATGAAATGATGTGTTTTATTCAGAACTCATGTTTGTATATCATTGTGTTACTATGTTCAATGTGTTCGTAAAATTTAGTAAACAAAAAAAAATGTTGCATAACTTAGTATAATTTTAGTGTTTTTCTCTTGGGTTCCCTGGCGGGGCGTTACATGTATTGTGGTATTTGTTATTTTTAAATATCTAAGACTTTTCGATATCTATGTAAATAGCCATTTCATGATTCAGAATGACTATTTATTACTACTTAATTACTCAAACTCAAACTTTACCAAACCAATAAGAAAATCATTTAATTAAACTAAATTATAGCAATAAGCAATGTAAAAATGTGATAGACAAAAACTGATTATCTCCATTCTATGCCTCCAAAAAATAACACCCTTCCACATGAACATGTACAATTATTTGTTTACTCTAATTAAGTTATAAAAAAAAAATTATTATAAAATTATTTACACAAATATGTACATTATCATTGAACAACAAGCTAATTGTTTATCTAACATCATCATCTATGTTCATATTAGACCTTGTTCAATCAAAACCATAATATAATTGACAAACTAAAAAATAACTATAACATGACAATATAAAATAAACAACTTTCAAACATAATTTTCAGCCAAATTATATGAAAACAATATAGACAAACCAAATATCATATATCTACAAAATATCTAATGAAAACCAGTTTTCATATAATTCCATCAATTATCAATATTTAATCATACTAAAATACTATAGTTCACCTTCATAAATTATCAACAATTAATCAAACTCAATATTTTCCAAAATAATAGAAAAAACATTTCAAAATTCTATGATATCCTATATCTAAAAAAGATCCAATATTAAAACAATTATAACAAACAAAATATCCTATATCTAAAAAATATCCCTGATATAAACTACTATATTTCAGTTTCATCAATTATCAACAATTAATCAAATTCAAAAATTTGCAAGCCAATAAAAAAAATCATTTACATGAATAGATAACTTATATGCATGAACTAACTAAGTAGAGGTGTTTTATATAAGAAATTACAATTCACAAATATATAGTTAAAACATCTTGCAATACTTTTAAGTATAAGAATGTAACAAGGCTCCAATTTGTTTAGCCCTAAACCTAAAAAAAAGGAAAAAATACAAACAAATGAGTATGTTAGCCAATCACAAGACCAAAAACTTTTTGACTCATTAGATCTTTCTTAATTGATCATTGACACTGGTGTCTAGAGATATTCTTGATAACTTCATTGTGTTACTACGAGATATGATGACCGTTAATTCAGGCTAACCTACACCATTCTTCATAAGTAGTTACCATCCCTCTGCTTATAGGTTTGGTGTCAAATTTCCAACTGAATTCTTAATTCATCTTCAAAAAAGTAAACATCATCTGCTACAACTATTTTGTTCTTCAACTTTGTTACTGTTATATTCATCCATTGCTTTGACTACATCAACCATTTCTTGTTCATGTGGTATAATAATATTGGTATTTCTTACAATCAAATATTCATAATCCATTTTTATTGTTTTGGTTTATTCAGATATGCTTCTAGTATCTTCATTTACAGTTGTTAATAAGTTTGCAATTGCACTCAATTTGTATATATCTCCTTTCTCATATGCCTCTTTCCTGATGTAACACCCATTCAAACTTAAAACTAAAAAATGAAACCAAAGAAAAATCAACCATAAACAAAACCACATAGACCATAGTAATAATAATTTTTTAAAAAAAAAATTACAAACTGGAACATATAATCATAGTAACCGCTTCTAAGAGCTTTATAGTTTTCAACTGAATTACATGAGAGTAATAAGAATACTCTTTATTCAAGAACTAAGTTTCAAAAACAAAATTTCCTTTTTAACCAATCCTTTACATTCTACGAATAGTTCTAATAACTAATAACCAAGAAATGATCTGTTTCCCATAAATCTTAACAACTGCTATCCACTGTCCCATACTCATTGATTTATCCATCTAAAACCTAAAAATCAAAAGTAAACACAAGCACAATTGCAAATAGGGCTCAGTCACATTAATTAAGATAAGGAATCATCTCCAAAATTTTGCAACCATAAAAGTCAATATAACATAACAATTGTGCAGATTAAATATAGATGTTATTGAAATCTAATAACATAATTCCATTCTTGTTACACCAAAATCATCAAGCACTGTATCTCTTTCTAATAGAAATAAACTCGCAAAGAAAATGACAAAGTAATGATCCAATAGTTCATGGGTGTCCACATAAGGACCTATGCTATGTATCCGTAAGGAAACCTCGTAGTAATCCATTATGTCTGATGAAACCATGATGTTTTATCTTGTTAATTGAAACCCATATCCCTTGAATTTATAATTATCACTTAATTAAACAACTGACAGAAATTCTTTCCCATAAGGATATAGACTAGTGTCAGTCACAACTGACAGAAATTCTATCACCACAAGGTACTAGACTAGTGTCAGCCCCCAATCTAAGGATCACACTTGCATTATCTCAAAACACTTGATCTAGCAATTAATGATTGAAATGAAATGAACTACATTACACAATTTCACTAACATTCCATTTCTATTGCATCAATTATAAAATTGAAACAACAATCAGAAATCCATTTAGATCCATGTTTCCATTTTCCTTAACATACATTCTTAAACATGATGTTTCCCAAAAGAAGAAAAGATCACATTTGCCTTATTTTAAATTGTTTACTTTATTCTCTAAGGAGATGAGGTGTAAAGTAGATTAGGAACCTAGGGGACTTTAAATTTGACTAGCTTTGATGTTTTTTGAATAAGCTAATAAAATAAAATGTTTAATTAATTTATTATTCGAATTTGTTATCCATTGGAGTAATGCACTTTTTTGGATTTGTTTATGATTGTGTAATATTTGATACCTCATTATTATTAGAGAATATGTTATGTTTACCATCTAATTTAACTAAGAGGATTTAGTTAAAATTAATACTTAATGAGCTATTGTATAATTAATATTAGGATTAATTACTGAGTAAATTATGATCACCTTAGAGTCCTTTAACTTTAGTCATTATTTTCATTATCAATTTAGTTACATTGACATCTTTTATAAGTTAACGAAGACATTGTATCAAACCATTATAGGCATTAGTGAATGATAACATTATGGTTATTAATCTATAGACGTGGATATATTGATTAGTGTAAGTAACTAGTGTGATCAAATAATTACTTGTTATTATGATCATTATGTCTTGATTTATTTTACGACATGTTAATTACTTGTGCAAGATGTTCTCTTTGAATATACTGTTTGTGCATGAAAGTATACTGTCGTTATAGTTGATTTATATACGGGATTAGATAACCGAATAGGGGGGTAAAATCCAGAGGTCGGGTACTGGTTGTGGTTATCAGTTATCTGTTCATTGATTATGTTTATGGTGCAATGTGGATTCTGTCTTCATTTGCTTGTTTTGGATTAGGGTCAATGTGAGACCTTGATGGGATGGTCAAACCAATCCCTATTATTATTTCCTCCTGGTGGGTTAAAATTTGAATTAGTGGCCAAGTGGGTTTATGTTTTGAAATGAGATTTGCTTTAATTGTTTATTTGGTTATTGGATCTTGATATGTCATAAGTGGCCACAAACCAAGATGGGTATTGTTGTGAATCTAGGGTAGGTTATCTAGTTGTGGTGTAGGGGGTGGCTTGCAATGGATCGCCGAGGCCCGCAAGTGGCTGACGGATCATCCATTGTCAAGTTTCTTAATTCCAGTGATAACATTATAAAAATTGATTTAGTCAGGATAACATTAAAAAGATAATTTGTAATACCTCGCCCATGCCTTGAGTGCTAGTTAAGACTAAGGATGGATGCGGGAAGATGCTAGATGCATCATCGATATACTTGTCTTCATGAGAGATATCGATGCCACATATGATCACTTGAGTTCCGTCGGTTCAGTGAGGAACCTTCAGGACTAAACTCAAGGGTGGATCTACGTGATGACACCTTCCTACTCACACCGTAGATATCCTACGTAGGTCAGTGCCTCTGGTAACCCGTATACCCTCTTGTATTAGATATATTCTCCTAGATGTGGATTGGGGATTGGTCCTTAGTGTGTGTGTGGGCCTGGTGTTATCTCCCTAGCACGGTGGGGTGGACCTCTGGGTTCCACATGGTCGGGAGGTAGTGTACTCCTCCATTGAGACTCTTGCGGATTATCCTTTTCACCTGATTGAACACTTGGATCAGTCTATCTTTTGTTGCAGATTTATGTACTCAGTTGTTAGAAGCTTTTATGTTGTACTTATAGGAGGTTTCACTTGATTAGAAATGATCCCTATGTGGATCCATGATGTATTTGGATATTTGTGATTGTATTAAATTCCACCGCATACCCTACGACATGTGTAGCGGATGTAGGTGATCATGTGTTGTAATGAAATATTGATTAAGAGATGTATTTAATTTATCTATGTACTTAAGAGTTCTTAAGCATTAATCATGTTAGCGTAGTGTTAGTTAGATGACGTAATTCTACGTCAGGGACCCTTGAGAACAAAAATGAAATGATGTGTTTTATTCAGAACTCATGTTTGTATATCATTGTGTTACTATGTTCAATGTGTTCGTAAAATTTAGTAAACAAAAAAAAATGTTGCATAACTTAGTATAATTTTAGTGTTTTTCTCTTGGGTTCCCTGGCGGGGCGTTACATGTATTGTGGTATTTGTTATTTTTAAATATCTAAGACTTTTCGATATCTATGTAAATAGCCATTTCATGATTCAGAATGACTATTTATTACTACTTAATTACTCAAACTCAAACTTTACCAAACCAATAAGAAAATCATTTAATTAAACTAAATTATAGCAATAAGCAATGTAAAAATGTGATAGACAAAAACTGATTATCTCCATTCTATGCCTCCAAAAAATAACACCCTTCCACATGAACATGTACAATTATTTGTTTACTCTAATTAAGTTATAAAAAAAAAATTATTATAAAATTATTTACACAAATATGTACATTATCATTGAACAACAAGCTAATTGTTTATCTAACATCATCATCTATGTTCATATTAGACCTTGTTCAATCAAAACCATAATATAATTGACAAACTAAAAAATAACTATAACATGACAATATAAAATAAACAACTTTCAAACATAATTTTCAGCCAAATTATATGAAAACAATATAGACAAACCAAATATCATATATCTACAAAATATCTAATGAAAACCAGTTTTCATATAATTCCATCAATTATCAATATTTAATCATACTAAAATACTATAGTTCACCTTCATAAATTATCAACAATTAATCAAACTCAATATTTTCCAAAATAATAGAAAAAACATTTCAAAATTCTATGATATCCTATATCTAAAAAAGATCCAATATTAAAACAATTATAACAAACAAAATATCCTATATCTAAAAAATATCCCTGATATAAACTACTATATTTCAGTTTCATCAATTATCAACAATTAATCAAATTCAAAAATTTGCAAGCCAATAAAAAAAATCATTTACATGAATAGATAACTTATATGCATGAACTAACTAAGTAGAGGTGTTTTATATAAGAAATTACAATTCACAAATATATAGTTAAAACATCTTGCAATACTTTTAAGTATAAGAATGTAACAAGGCTCCAATTTGTTTAGCCCTAAACCTAAAAAAAAGGAAAAAATACAAACAAATGAGTATGTTAGCCAATCACAAGACCAAAAACTTTTTGACTCATTAGATCTTTCTTAATTGATCATTGACACTGGTGTCTAGAGATATTCTTGATAACTTCATTGTGTTACTACGAGATATGATGACCGTTAATTCAGGCTAACCTACACCATTCTTCATAAGTAGTTACCATCCCTCTGCTTATAGGTTTGGTGTCAAATTTCCAACTGAATTCTTAATTCATCTTCAAAAAAGTAAACATCATCTGCTACAACTATTTTGTTCTTCAACTTTGTTACTGTTATATTCATCCATTGCTTTGACTACATCAACCATTTCTTGTTCATGTGGTATAATAATATTGGTATTTCTTACAATCAAATATTCATAATCCATTTTTATTGTTTTGGTTTATTCAGATATGCTTCTAGTATCTTCATTTACAGTTGTTAATAAGTTTGCAATTGCACTCAATTTGTATATATCTCCTTTCTCATATGCCTCTTTCCTGATGTAACACCCATTCAAACTTAAAACTAAAAAATGAAACCAAAGAAAAATCAACCATAAACAAAACCACATAGACCATAGTAATAATAATTTTTAAAAAAAAAAATTACAAACTGGAACATATAATCATAGTAACCGCTTCTAAGAGCTTTATAGTTTTCAACTGAATTACATTAGAGTAATAAGAATACTCTTTATTCAAGAACTAAGTTTCAAAAACAAAATTTCCTTTTTAACCAATCCTTTACATTCTACGAATAGTTCTAATAACTAATAACCAAGAAATGATCTGTTTCCCATAAATCTTAACAACTGCTATCCACTGTCCCATACTCATTGATTTATCCATCTAAAACCTAAAAAATCAAAAGTAAACACAAGCACAATTGCAAATAGGGGCTCAGTCACATTAATTAAGATAAGGAATCATCTCCAAAATTTTGCAACCATAAAAGTCAATATAACATAACAATTGTGCAGATTAAATATAGATGTTATTGAAATCTAATAACATAATTCCATTCTTGTTACACCAAAATCATCAAGCACTGTATCTCTTTCTAATAGAAATAAACTCGCAAAGAAAATGAAAAAGTAATGATCCAATAGTTCATGGGTGTCCACATAAGGACCTATGCTATGTATCCGTAAGGAAACCTCGTAGTAATCCATTATGTCTGATGAAACCATGATGTTTTATCTTGTTAATTGAAACCCATATCCCTTGAATTTATAATTATCACTTAATTAAACAACTGACAGAAATTCTTTCCCATAAGGATATAGACTAGTGTCAGTCACAACTGACAGAAATTCTATCACCACAAGGTACTAGGACTAGTGTCAGCCCCCAATCTAAGGATCACACTTGCATTATCTCAAAACACTTGATCTAGCAATTAATGATGAAATGAAATGAACTACATTACACAATTTCACTAACATTCCATTTCTATTGCATCAATTATAAAATTGAAAACAACAATCAGAAATCCATTTAGATCCATGTTTCCATTTTCCTTAACATACATTCTTAAACATGATGTTTCCCAAAAGAAGGAAAAGATCACAATGCTTTCTCCATCACTAATCCAATCAAATCATAATCTCCACATTAACTTAGCATTATATCTGAACTGTACAATAAAATGTCGATACTGAATTTACGATTCCATTCAAAAGAAAAGAACTAAAATAATCATATATCAACTGAATCAACACAACACTCATCGCTTTTAACAAACATACAAGCTTGCCATAAACCAATTTATTATAAACTAATTTGCTATACATCCTGCTCTGTTAATTACAAGTTCATACTTTTATATACATGTTTGCGTATGTACATGTATACACCACGGCTTGTGTATACATAGTACATATCCCAGCAGGTATATT
>BSBK01008239.1:1357500-1586857 GCA_027943335.1 Chamaecyparis obtusa | reverse complement strand
TATATATATAGATATCTATATATATATATATATATCTATATATCTATATATATAGATATATATATATATATATATATATATATATATATATATATATATATATATATATATATATCTATATATATATAGATATATATATATCTATATATATATAGATATATATATATAGATATATATATATCTATATATATATAGATATATATATATATATATATATAGATATATATATATATATCTATATATAGATATCTATATATAGATATCTATATATATATATATATATATATATATATATATATATATATATATATATATATATATATATATATATATATATATATATATAGATATAGATATAGATATAGATATAGATATAGATATAGATATTGGAACCTACTTTTTCCTCATCAAAGCAAGGGAATTCAGATAAAATGATATTTGTATAACAAAGTTTGTAGGTTTTCCTAGTATCTTGAATATAAAGGTCATTTTTTTGTGATGAATCTTTTGGATATTTGATCCATGGACTCAAATCTCTAAGGCTTGATAATCTATCACGTGCTAGGGGTGTTAAACTTGGGAAGAGTATCATAAATCCTATGTTTGAGTTGGGTAGCATAGAAACAATTATTGAGGTCAATAAGGCCTCCTTCACATCTAGCTCTACAAGACCAATGGGGGTTTCCCCAGGATGCTATAATAAATTTTACCGTAGAAGAATATGTTACCCTAACATAAACCATACCCATCATATAGTGCACACCTATTTCAATTTTCAATTTGTGCTTGTACGGTGATTTACAAAACCCCAGGTTGAGAACCTTATTAAAATAGATGATTTATGACATAAATTTCAGTGGATGTGTTTTATGATAGGCCCTTATAATATTTTGGGCATTTAGACATGATAGTTGGAACACGCTAAAATTAATAAAACTTTAAAATTATTTTTAATTGATATAATTTTGAGTGCACAAAGGATGATGGGGGAGACAAAATAGTAACTGACCAAAGCCTTTATCAAGTTAGTAAAAAGAGTTTTATGATTCATTCAAACATGAAAAAACTAAAACCAAGGTGATGCCTTAATCAAGATAAAGCAAAAGACTATGCCTTTCAAATATATAGGCAAGCTAGGCTCTACACATACATTCAAAAATAATTCATAGGTGTAAATGATCATATTAGTAATCAATAAATATACCCATAAATTTCCTTTGTTATTGTAAGAAGATATCACATTAAAGGTTTATAGGGACTTTAGAGTTCTTTAGCTAGCTTGCTAATTAGAAGTACAACTACAAGTATATGGCATACATGAATAAAATCAATCAATATAGATTAAATGTATTTAATAGTTGAATATACAATAGTTACATACATTATTAAAGACTAGGGGGTGATCCCACAAAAGTGTGTCCCACTTTTACCCACGAAGAAAAAACGTGCGCGTGAAATCCACCCATACTCACCCTCTTCGCTCCAATAGGGGTGTTCGCGCAAAGTGGCAAAACCCCTTCATGTGAACATGATGACATAGGTGGATTTGCACGAAGAGGACCCTTCGTGCAAATGCGATGACGTTGGGGTCTTCGTACAAAGACCCCCTTCACACGAAGGGGTTTTTCATTGGAATTTCATATAAATTTTCAATGTGACAATTAACCTGTCACTTTTAACTATTCAATTTTGGGGACCATAGGCGTTGGAGCGAACATCCTAATTGGAGGAGGTTGTCAAAGGTGACTTTCAATCTTTTTGTGTAGAGATCAACATTTGTTGATACCAAGTGCACTAATGTGTTCTCTTAGTTGTTTATTTATGTTTGTAAATTGTATGTTTTTAAATTATTTTTAGTTAGTTATCAAAATATAATCTTATGCGAGTTTTTTTCATTTTTTAATTATTTTTAAATAAAAATATTATAAATTTATTATAAAATCTTAGAAATGTTTATAAAACTATTATAAAATCTTTTAAAAAATTACAAAATGATTAGAAAACTTAGAAAAACTTAAAATTTATTTAATTGGGTACATATTCTTGTCACTAAATATTGCACCCACTATGCCAAGTTCGTAAACTCAACAATCTTGTGAAACATGGAAAGATATGTAGGCTTGTGAGTATTCATATGATGAAGATCAATCTCCAAGTTATGGGTTGGCTTCCCTTATGATCACCTAAAAAAATCTAACCTTTTTCCCGGAAAAGAGATAGAAAGATATGATTGAATTAAAACCTATCCTAAATGGGTGATGCACCAAATGCTTCTAATTCTCAGAAGATTTTCACAGCTACATGCACTTCACAATAAATTTTGAACAAACCTTTATTTATACAACTCATATGCAATAAATCAATTTTAAAAAAGGCCTGGGTTCTCAATAATTAAAAAGGGAAAGAAGATCTTCACAATTTAAATTACCAAAATCATAAAACATAACTCATATACTTGTTAAAATAATTTTGAGAAGATAAACTGTGTTATCTATTAAAAACCCAAGGAATATAATGTTATTATAGAAACTAAGAATAAAGAGCCCAATACAATATGCTTGAATTTGTAGTATGGAATAATCAAGCAAAAAGAAAGAATTGCCCTTGGATCATATAATTTTTAACCTTATAGAAAGGTGAAAATCCAAAAGAGGTGGAACTGAACTTAAACTATACCATGAATTGATCTAGAACTTTGCATGAACTAAAGCCAAATATTTAATTTCTCCATCAAGAATAAAAGAAAGTCCTCAAATCCACCTTGGGTCAGATAAGAATCAAAATCCCAAGATAAGGGAAGTGGAACTGACAGTATCATGGAGTTAATTACTCAAAAATTTGTCTCAATTCATGTATAATTGGAAAGGAACTCAAAAGACTCCAACACCACTCAACTTTTCTCCTCAAGACATGCGATTAGAATTGATCCTCATTTTGACTCAACCATGACATTTACTTATTTTTTCAATAAAAAGTAATAACTATGTTAAAAGCTCCATCTTCAGTGATCCAAACAGTTCAAAAGATGCTCAGAGAATTCCTTTGGTCAAGGAACCTAATGGGTGAAAGGAAATTGCCACTAATATCTCTACAAGATATGGCATGGGTAAAATACTTGGGAGGTGCAGGGATACATGATTTGGCAAAAAGAAATACTGCATTTGGAGGTAAACTTGTATGGAAAATGTATACTAAACCACAAAACAAATGGTGCCAAATCCTTCAACAAAAATATCTTGATAACACATGTCCATCTAGAGTATTCTCCATACTAAACTCTCCTAAAGGATTAGCTATCTGAGACTTTATGATGGCTTTACGAGATATTGTGACCAAATACATATCCTGGGAAGTAAACAATGCGGAAAAAGTAAAGTTCTGGAGAGATTCTTGGAATGGATCAGCTCCCCTATGCAATCAAGAACCTATGGATGATATGATTGCCTCCTTAGAAAATATTTGGGGCTGCTACCTAGTAGATTATGTTACAATAGTTTGTCGCTTCTCTAGAAGAGTGATTTGGAAGGACCCGAATGAGATACCTATTTCAGATCAGGATAGAGAGAGGTTAATAAAAATCTTTATAGAAAAAGAGGTTTACTTGTCAAGAAAGGATGATAAGCTAGTTTGGGCTCCTAGATAGGATGGCGCATACTCCATTAAAGAAGGCTACAAGATCATTCAGCAATAGGAGACCACAAAAGTCTCGTGCAGGGCATTCTCTTACGGTTGCAGTCATGTAACTCTCCCCAAGGCTGGATGCTTTACATGGATTGCATTAAAAAAATGGGCCCTTACAAGTGATAGACTTAATAAATTTCATATCTCCCAACCTTTCAACTATCTTCTTTGTGACCAAGAACTTGAAGACGTGGACCATTTATTCTTGAATTGTCCCTTTGCGCAGTGTTGTTGGTTTTTTGCTCTTCGAAAATTACAATAATCCACTCCACTTCCAAATAAACTATGGGACCTTTTCCAATCTTGGCCTGAACTGCATTCAAAATCTCTCTTTTCTAGTTTATGGAAGTGTATCCCGACTTTAGTGGTGTGGGCATTATGGTGGGAATGCAACAAGAGAATTTTCTGGCAGAATCCATCTCCACTTGAAACTGTCTTCACAAACATTGAAAGATCAATCTCAGAAGTGATTAATGCTAGTCAATCAAAATTCAAATGCAATCTAGTATTATCCAATTGGGACAGTGTTGTTATTAGGGAATGGAAGGATATTCATGTGCCCAGTGGGTAGTGCCACCAATTCCAAACAAACACCCCCCAGGATAGAGATTCAGTTCATTGGCATCCTCTTGCTCGGGGTGTTTTTAAAATCAATTTTGATGGCTCTTCCCATGGAAACCCTAGAAAATCAGGTGTGGGAGTATGTATCAAAAATCACCAAGGTGAGGTGCTAGCTATAAAATCATCCCCCCTGCCTCAGGGGACTAATAACATAGCAGAAGCACATGCGTTGTTTGCAGGATTAGTCCTTGCTAAGCAATGTGGTTTTAAAAATATCTAGATAGAAGGTGATTCCCATGTCATTATAAATTCTTGTATTAAAAGGCAATCGCATAACTGGAAGATAGCATATATTATGCAACAAATATGGATCCTACTTGATTCATTTGCTGAGAAATTTATCTCCCATACTTTACGTGAAGGGAATGCACTGGCAGATCACCTAGCAAACTTAGGTTGTGACAGGTTGGCTATTGAATCATCAAATCCATTGTAGTACATTAATTCTGACAACGTTATGTGAAGATTGATTATGACTGATAAATCTTTAAGTTCACCGAATGCAGAAGCTCGTGAAGATTGCCATTTTGGGGGATGACGTTAGCTGAGGCTTGTGACGATTGTATAGGTTACCACAACTCTCAAATATGCAGCTATTGGTGTATGAATTCAAATGTATTCCCATTTGTAGCCACATCACAACTACATATGTGTGAGCCCCTGCAGCAGGGTATGAGAGTATTTATGCACCCTAGATTCACATAGATCCATTGGGCGCCATTAATTGCTATGAGGCTCTTCAATAATAAGTGAAAGATACATATATGTACTTACACATTACAAGGCAACCTCAAATTCATTGTAAATCTGTGCGGAGTTGATGGTTTCTATCCTAGATGGTACCCGGGGCATTTCTTGACATGATTGCTACAATATTTGGGCAAAAATAAAAATGCAGACATTCCTTCATTCCCTAACATTGTGTCAAAAGTGTCTACAAAGTGGAATTTATTTCAAACTTGTGCCTGCCCTGCAAGTCATGTGCCCACCACCATGACGATTTGCTGCCACGGAATTACAGAATTTTCCTGCTACCTAAGGAATCTGAGAAGCCATGCCCTCCTCAAGTTAATGACATCTTCCTCAACTCTATTTTTATTTTTCATTCCCATGTGATTCACAATGCCATTTAGAAAGTGATTGGCAAGCATGTTCTCTGGCCGCTGTCAAGACAAGTCGTCTTCCCCTCGTAGATGTTATCAATTTTTCTCTCCAACTCCATGGATCTCTTGCAGTCGTTCAACCTTCTATTGATGTTAGCAAACAAGGTGATTCACCCACAATTCATGTTGGGGAACAAACTAATGTTGGTGATTCACAAATACGATCTATGGGTGGGTTGTGCATTCGTTGGTGGCCTATTCCCTTGAAATGTCCTGCTAGAAAAACATGAATTCATGGTGGTTTATGATAGCATCAAATGTGCTCTGGAGTAGCACAACTTCCAGCTTCTCAAATCGACTATGGATGTGGTAGAGTAGGTTCTTGGGCCAGAGCTTGTTGCAACTGTCAGTGCCATCCTAGATTTATTGGGTTCTCCAAACATTGTGCCACGTCCATGTCTCATGGAAAAGGCATTTGAAGACAGGATACTTGCCCTCCCCCCCC
Organism: Chamaecyparis obtusa; assembly: GCA_027943335.1. Classification (NCBI taxonomy): domain Eukaryota; kingdom Viridiplantae; phylum Streptophyta; class Pinopsida; order Cupressales; family Cupressaceae; genus Chamaecyparis; species Chamaecyparis obtusa. The sequence continues at coordinate 1,580,947 of BSBK01008239.1, read as the reverse complement.
CCCAATGTTGGTCTGGGATTTGAATTTACCCTTTGCAGTCAACTCTGATTTCCCTTCTGGCCTTCTTGCTTAGACAATTGACTCTAGGCCAACTGAATATGATGGATGGGCTACAGACACCCCGATGGCCCCCCCAGTTGGATGGGAAGAGGCATGGGCATTCTCTCATAGTCGCATAGACTGCTTGCTCGGGGGTGCTGAAGATATGGTCGAATGATGCATTGGCGGGCAGTAAAATTTTTGGCCTTTTTTGGGATGCTCAGTGCCCTTACTGGCTCAACTTTTGTATTATGTTAGTTGGCATCTGATCACCAAATTTGTAATTAGTATCAAGGTGGGAATTTTTAAACCTTATGCATGGTTATTTTAGGGTTTATTTGACATATTAGGTTGCATAGAGATATGATATTTATGTAAGATGTAAATACTTTGTATTTGACAACGATTCTGGGTTTTCTTTTCTGGTTTTTTCCCGGATGAGTCTTTGAACCAGTTTAAATAAATATATATAGTGGCTAGCCCACTTTTGTTAAAAAAAAAAAACTATCAAACATTTTACAATTGAACACTCAATAATTATATTACATTAAGGCACATGCAAAAATAAAAACCTCCCCTCTCAAGGTCTATAATCTCGACATACCTTTCAACTGCATGCAATTTACCCTATAGCCAATTTGACTAAAAATAACTAAATAATAATAATAATTAATAAAATGCTTATTAAACTTACTTTAATAAATATATTTATTATTATTTAAATTTTAATACATAAATAAAAATAAAGCTATATAAATATTACTTTATACATGTGTTGTAATATGCATGAGGTGGAAAGGGGCATTTTTTCAAATTTCAAAGTATAAGACATAAAAGCCTTTTCCTATCGACATGTATTAGGGAATTTGAAACCCTAGAACATAAAAATCCTCTCATTTTTCACTTTGGATTTTCCTTTTGTTATGTGTGCTCTGGTCACCGACATCATGGTGGAGAAACTAGGGTTTCATGTGGAAATTTGATGGAGATTTGCATACTTTTCAAGGGCTTTTGCCACAAATCCTATGGCCTCTTACAGGTACTAAATCTTCATATTTGAAACTCCGTATAAATGCTTTGAGGTTTCTAGATTATTTATGTGCATTCCATCTATAACATTTCTTACCACTTTACTTATGTACACTACCACGGGTTCTTGGACAAACTTTTTAGCTTTGAATATACTCCTTTGTGTTTTTCTTTAGTCATTTAGAAACTCTATTTCCTCAAGGGCTCTTGAGGATTTCATTTGGGCTATTTGCAGACCATGGCTCTAGCATTTGAGTAGACCCTTTTATGTATTTCTATTACATGTTCTTTATAACACATATTCTACATTGCTTTTTGAGTATCTCTTTTCCTTGAATCTGTGTAAAGAATATATCTATGTGTTTTTCCATGGACTTGAAGACTCTTGTTAGGCCACTGCTTTTTACATTTATGTATACATAAAAACCCATAAGAGTTTCTTACCGTGGTTATAACATTCAAGGGTTTATCTAAAATTTGTATATGTGGATATCTTTTACTTTCTGGGCAACTTATAAAAATGAAACTACATTAATGGTCGCGGCTATAATATTCTTTTTGTGGAAAACTCACAATTCCTTTGTATTTCATGATGGTTTAATACTCTATTATATTTGGGCCTTTGAACTCTATTATTTTGTCTTATATAACCATCAAAGTCCATGTATATAGGATAGTCCTTGAACAAATTCTAACTCAAAGAAACATGCTACTTGCAAATATCATTTTCGTCTAGAAATTCCAGCAATACTCTAGCCAAACTTGTGTTTGTAATCCTCCAGAGGAACCATCTTTCTTATTCTATCTATAAAGCTTTTTGGTCTAGAGATCACTTCATAGATAGCAGCAACATAAAATATATTTGTCAATGCTCTATTCTCCTTTGTTTATGTCCCTATTATTTTAATGTATAGTGGCTCCTTCCTACAATTATTTAAACTTCACTCTTGAATGATATTCTTTATTGACATCCATTTTGTTTTAGAGAAAAATAATTTTGTGTTCTCCTCAAAATATTTAATAAAGTAAGACGTGGTGTTTTTTCCTTTTGATATTTCCAATGCTCTCTCATGTTCTGCACTATTATTTTGAATCTCATTTTTTGTGGCATTATGGCTATCCATACTCCACTCTTCATATCCTTATCATAACAGTTGTGCATTTGATCATGGTATCTCTGTGATAATTATTTCCTTTGCCTTCCTAATTTCAATACATGGTATCTTTGTCTTTATTGTCTTCAAGGCACATAATATTGTACAATGATTTGTACTTCATGGGTGACTGCACACCATTGTATCCACTATGGTTTTGTGGCTCAACTACCTTTGTTTTGGTCATACCATTTACTTGTCTACTCTATATCATGACAATGATATTATTCTTTAGATTGTTACAATGCACATGTATTGAGCAATAAAAATATTTGGACTTTTTCTTTATCTTTATGAATAAAAAATGACATTGTCTTTTCATTTGTGAGTACTATTTTGGCATCCCAATACATTGTCTATGTTTTCATTATTTTAAACCTCCTTGAAACACTTCATTCCATCACAATAATACATTAGCAGTGTGTTGCACCCATTTTCATTGTCATGACTATTTTTTGCATCTTCATTATTTCTATGTTTGCAACCAAGAACGCCATTGTCATAGCATTACACAACATTGTCTTATGTACTCCTACAGATTATTGTGTTTTGATAGCACTTCCATAGCTCATGATTAATGAAACTTCTATAAGGTTAATGGGATGTTTCCATGATAGTATCCTTTTATTACTTTGTCAACTATAGATCCACCTCATGATCCATTCCATCATTGGATCTTCTCTAAATCACTATCATTTCTATCATTATAAAGATCATTGTTATCAATTATGAAGATTACCATTATCAAACATATGTCTTTGCCCCAAAAATAGCATTGTCTCCTTTGGTCATAGAGCTCCCCGTATAATGATTGGATTTTTGTAAAATTCTCAGTTATTTAGAATTTGATTTATGTGCTAGTAGATTTGTTATCTTTTTCCTTGCATCTCTATAGCTTGTTCATTTTAGTTGTGATTGTAATTTTTATATCATTCTTATGCTTTGAATGGACAACTTGATCATTGATTAACTATCCTCATTGTATAATCTCACCTCTGATTATTTTATACTCAAAGAGATTACTTCTCATTATTGATGCTCTGTTCTATATAGGTCATTTTTTTCACACCATAAACCGTTATCCTTTTGTTTGTTCTTGGTCACTTATGATTGAAAATGCATTTGATGAAGTCATTTTATTGTATATGGATTATACCTAATCTTATAGCATGATTTGTTATTGTTATTGACATCATTTCTATTTTACATAGCTTTAGATGTACTTTATACTATACCTATTATGCATTAGTGCTATGATTATAGTGCTTATTCATTTCATCATTGTTTTATACATTCTTGATTGCATCTCTCTACTACATTGATTAATGTGGTTGCCTTTGCATGACTTTGATATGGTAGCATTATACCTTTGAATCTATGTCCATCTCTAATGCATTTCATTAATTTTTGTCTCTATTATGTGTGTTGTGTTGTGTCCTCGTAACAACATAATTTTGCATATCTTTCATTTAATCAACATGTTACGCTCAATGCTTGTGGGAGCCCATTTCATCGCACATGTTGTTATGTGATGAATGTGTACCTATTCCTACACATGAAAAAAACTTGTTAGATAAAAGAAATGATTTTTTCCCATTTGTCTCCTTTGAATTCATTTGTGCACTCTGATACTTGGTACTAGTTTAGTGCATTGCAAAAAAAATGTTATGTTTTTGTTGGTGGGGCATATGATGTGATTCATAATCGGAGCTCTAACCAATCCTTTTCAATCCTCAAGAAGTTTATTTGGAAACTAGGAATGAGGAGGAGCAAACTACCATGAAGATCAACCCAAAGAAACTTCAAGAAATGATGTATATGCTTCTCTTCACTATGCTCTCTCTTTATTTTATCAACATATACATAGTGTATTTCTTGTATTGCATTGTACTAGCTATCCCCATGGCTTGTGTGGGTCCTTTAATTTCTCTTTTCTTTTCAACGAAACAACATTTGCAGTCTTGTTTGCAAGCTTCTGCAACTCAGTATATATCTCTTTTTTGCAACAAAATGAAACATGGTAAAGTGTATGAGTCATTGCAAGATGAATGAGCAATATTTTACCTTACGTACCTTACCTCCTATTGTGAAATATTGAATGGTAAACTAAATCTTTCTTTTATTGACAACACATTGCATAATAAAATGAATATTTTCCTTTTAACTCCCATATATGCAATGGTTTAAGAAAAACATATCAAAACTAAAATCTGTTTAGCTTTAAATGAAAATAAGTCGACTTAGCTCTACTAGTTTGAGTTGCAGGCTAAAATTGGCAACCCATATATGTTTCATTTTTGTATTTTTTAATTATTGTATTATATGTATTTTAGGAAAACTTGAAAAAAAAATTAGAAAAACTTTAGAAAATATTTTAAAATAATTAGGTACATTTTTATTTCTTTAACACGCACTCACTTTCTCAATGCCCCCCTCTCTTTCTCTCTCTTAGACACACACAATCCTTTTAAGAATCTCTCTCTCTCTCTCTCTCTCTCTCTCTCTCTCTCCCCTTTTTATAATTCATTAAATACATAAAACAAATAATTTATGGATGTATACATAATTTATGTTATAATTTTGTTAGAAATAGGAAATACTAAGGGGGGGGGGGGGGGGGGGTGGATCAATATTTCACAAACTTTTACTTTTGCCCAATTATAAATATATGAAATTAACTTGTAGCTTGCATAAGAAACTAAACTAAATAAAATGAATGAACTCATAACACCATGTTTGTTCTCGAGGAAACCCTGGCCAAGGGAAAACCCTGGTAGGGATGATACCCATAACTGATCCACTAATCAAAAGTATCTGGTTAAGGATATTGACCCTATTAGGAGTCTATTACATCTGCATAGTGTCTATGTCCTGGTTAAAAGACTTTAGGCCTTGTTAGAAGCCTCAACCCTGTTAGGATTTTCTATTACAAAACATAGATGTATGCAAGATGAGCTCACTTCCCAAACATGCAATATACAATGATAACTTCATATACAAAAGATAGAATACAAAAACCTTTTATTGTTGTTGAATATCTTTAATATGCTGATCTAGCTTTGTAGGCTCTTCGCACTGATATACAATACTTGCTTCTTTTCTTTCTTACAACTTACAATTTTGCATCATATATCATCATATGTCAACAACATATCTTCGCATTACATTTTTCTTACTTATATACAAGTTATTACAAAATAATTTTTCTGTCGGATTACAATACATTATACATTTCTCAAAACATAAATTCATTTCATGTTGCCTTAGGGTTAACATCTAGTATGTCATCCATAATTAGTTAAGTCATTATTTTGATAAACAAAATAATCCCTTAACTCAATATAATCAAATTCTGATCGTTGCTCTATTCTGGTCAACTCAACATTGTCTTTGTAAAACATCAACATATCTTTCTGTACATGTCATATATACTTGCACTCTTAGATGTAGCTTCAATATACCTGGAATGATCTATGTTCAAGTGTGCATGCACTGAACGTGCTCCTGTGAACGTCGCTAATCGAAACGGTCTCTGTGAAGACTGGTAAACATTGTTTATACTTAGACAATTTTCAGGTTTGCTTATACAAAACTTCCTCCTTGGATCATGTTGTCCCTATACTGAATACATGTTGCCATAATGACAACATTGTGATATCCTACTTAGCCAAATTGCCAAGAATCTCCCCCTTTGTCATTGGTGGCAACATATGGGAAAATTGGCTAAGTCCCAAAACTTATCACAAAATTTCAAAAAAAGTGTACATACGGCCATTATATTATTTTCAAAATATATGTGGATCATACATGTCTACTTATTTCACCATAAGGGTACTCCCCCTTAGATTATACTTCATATTATTCTGCATATCTATATCTTTTATATATATACAATTTTCTCATACACTACTACTCCCCCTTTGACAATAATGACAAAGGTGTCAATTGTATGTGTAAGTATGTCAAAATTTGATTTACCTCCTTTTCTTCAATATTGTAATGATGGAAGGCTTGATACACAATTTTCAAAGTTCACCTTCAGATTATCAATCTCTTTGTCCCATGTCTTCTTGACTGAATCAGATATGCTAAGTAATGCATATAGCCCATATGATGCTATTTCAACTTCTTTAAGGTTTGAATAAGAAAATTTATCATACGATGTCTTTGATGAAAGACATTCTTCCAATTGATTCTCTACATTACTTATCTTCATGGTTAAGTGCTCCCTGAATAGAGTGAATCTCTTCAACTTTCTTTCCTTCTCATTCTCTAGAAGTTTTATATCATCATAGATTCTACTTATTTTCTTCTCAATATTAGTGATTTTCACACTAAGAGTCTGCAAATTATTCACTGTGGCTTGCAACTCTACTTCTTATCTTCTCTAAAATTTCTAAGATGTGATTGTGTGATAATGCACAGTGACTATACAATGCTCTTCCTCTCTCTAAGCATCTCTTTAATTTTAGGATTAACAAGACAGAAATAACAATTACATGCAAATATAACCAATTATCAGAAAAAATATAAACCACACAGAAGAGAACATAAGACACAAAGATTTAACGTAGTTCACCCAATCCCTAGGCTACGTCCACCAACAATGAGTCCAATATTATTATTATCCAATGATTACAACCTGATTACAATCTGTAATCCCTTATAGCTCAATTCTGCCACAAGTACTAAAACCATACATTATGAAATCCCTAACCCTAAGCTATATTATACAATATTTTGCCACTTTAGGGTTAGAATGAGTTACAACATGTCAGCCCCAAAAATAGCTAAAAATATGTCAGCCCCAAAAAAATTCACCCCGAACCCCAGCGAGGGCAAGAGGACAAGTGTACGATACTTTCCTGATCAATCACCACAAGCTAACAATCTCCCACTTGGTGAATGATGACTATCCACACTAAAAAACCTCCCACTTGGAGACTGATCCTGTAGCAATACTGCTACCATATGAGGCTCCCACTAGATCGAACCACCCTGGACTCAGCTGTTCCTTTATTCTGTTTAGTCTAGAAGACCAACTGAAGCTAAACACGAGTTCAACTTCTCCCTTGTTACTACCTTTGTAAACATATATACTGAATTATCATCTGTATGAATCTTTTCCAGCTTTAACTTCCCATCATCCAAAACTGACCGAATGAAATGGTACCGCAACTATATGTGTTTTGTCTTTGAGTGCAAAGTAGAATTCTTCGCAAGATGAATGGCACTTTGGCTATCTGTATGCAGAAAATTATCCATCTGTGGATGTCCCAATTCTTCCATGAAGAATTGAAGCCATATCATCTCCTTGGCTGCCTCTGTAGCAGCAACATACTCTGCCTCTATAGTGGATAAAGCGACCACCTTTTGTAGTTGAGAAATCCAACTCACTGATGTCCCACCAATAGTAAATACATAGCCTATAGTACTCTACCTGCTATCTATATCTCATGCCAAATCTGAGTCAGCATAGCCTTGTATAGTAGTAGTAGATCCCCCAAAGTGTAAACACTTACTGGATGTACCTCTCAAATATCTAAGAACCCATTTGACTGCATTCCAATTCTCAATACCAAGGTGACTCATATATCGGCTAACGACTCCCACTGTGTGTGCAATATCTAGCCTAGTACATACCATAGCATACATTAAGCTCCCTGCAACTGAAGCATAAGGTACCTTAGACATTTTAGCCTCCTCTTCTAATGTCTTAGGACACATCTCCTTAGTCAATTTCAAATGACCAGGCAAAGGTGTGTTGACAGCTTTGGCATTCTCCATAGAGAAATGTTGCAACACCTTCTCAATATAATCAACCTGAGATAAATTCAACTTCCTATTTTTCCTATCTCTGCAAATTTTCATATCAAGGATTTGTTTTTCTGCCCCCAAATCCTTCATAGCAAATGAATGTGCTAATTGTTGTTTCAATCTCTTAATGTGATTCATGTTAGACCCAGCTACAAGCATATCATCAACATATAAGCATAAAATAATGTACAGCTATCATCATCCAACCTCTCAAATTAAACACAATGGTCATAATGATACCGAGTGTATCCATGCTCATTCATAAAAGTGTCAAATTTAATATACCATTGCCCAGGTGCTTGCTTCAAGCCATCTAAACTTTTTTGCAATCTGCACACCAAATTCTCCTTACCCTTAACCTCAAATACTTGTGGTTGTACCATATATATTTCTTCATCCAAATCACCATGAAGAAAAGTCATTTTAACATCAAGCTGCTCTAAATGCAAATCTTTAGCAACCACAATACTTAAAATAGTACGAATAGAAGTCATTTTAACAACTGGAGAAAATATTTCATCAAAATCAATGCCCTTTTTATGTGCAAATCCTTTTACAACTAATCGGGCTTTAAATATTTTCTTACATCCATCCTCTTCTTTCAGCCTGTAAACCCATTTGTTCTGTAAAGCCCATTTACCTGCAGGTAACTTGCATAAATCTCAAGTTTGATTTTTCAGCAAGGAATCCATTTCCTCTATCATTGCAAACTCCACTGAATCTTTGTATCCACCTACATAGCTTCATTATAACATTTAGGTTCACCAACATCTGTTAACAAAATAGAATACAAAGAAGGAGAGAATCTTTCAGGAGGTCTACTTAGCCTTGTTGACCGTCTAACATTCACTGGGGTGTGTGGTATTTGTTGTTGCTATTGTTGTAGAGCATAAGGAACTACTGAAACATCATCTTTAGGAGTATCATCCAGTACTACATAATCATTTTCTTTCTTCTCATGTTGCTGCAACAGATCTTTGTACAACACTTTCTCATTGAATATGACATTCTTAATTCTTACAATTTTATGATTTTCAAAATCCCAAAGCCTATAACCAAATTCATTAATGCCATATCCAAAAAATACACATTTATTTTACTTAGCTTCCATCTTGGTTCTATTTTTAAAATCTATATGTGCAAAAACTTCACAACCGAAGGTTTTGAGAAAATAATAACTCACCTTCTTACCAGTCCATGCTTCCTCTGGAATACCATAGTCCAAAGGAGTAGAGGGGCCTCTATTGATTAAATAAACAACAATGTTTACAGCCTCTTCCCACATGTTTAAGGGCAGCCTAGCATGCAACCTCATACTCCTTGCATGCTCCATTATTGTCATGTTCATGCGTTTAGCCACTCCATTTTCTTGTGGAGTCCTTGGTACAATTTGCTGCCTACAAATACCATTAAAGGAACAATAATATTCAAATTCTATGTTGCAATACCCACCACCATTATCAGATCTGAGACATTTTAGCTTTTTACCTGTCTCATTCTCAATCAAGCATTTCTATTTCTTAAAAGTTTGAAATACATCAGATTTTTGTATAAGGAAATAAATCCATAGTTTTCTTGTTGTATCATCTATAAATGTAACATAATACAAAGAGCCACCAAGGGAAGATACCTGAGCTAGTCCCCATACATCTATATGCACAAGCTCTAATCTCTCATTTTTCTTTCCTTCCCACTCTTTACAAAACTAACTCTCTTTTGTTTTCCATAAACACAACATTCACAAAAATCCATATTGACACATTTCAAACCAGGTAAAACTTTCTTTGAATGTGGTAATTTCATACCTTTTTTACTCATGTGCCCAAGTCTGTTGTGCCAGAGTGTTGTGTCAGAACCTACAACAACAGTTTGATGTTCTTCCTGCTCAACTGCAGCCACTGTTCCTGAACATTCATTATTTTCTTAAACAATTAAAGTAGAAGCAACAGTATGACATGTACAAAGATATAAGGTGCCTACTTTCACAACTTTTGCTACTACTAAGGAACCTTTTGAAACCTTCCAATTTCTATCATTAGAAGTAACTTTGCAACCCTCATCACCCAGTTGCCCTACTGAAATTAAATTCCTACTCAGCCTTGGAACATGTCTTACCTCTTGTAGTAGCCAATGATTCCCATTCTGCAACTTAATCTTAATTTTTCCCTTTCCAACTATTTGACATGGTTCATTATCACCCAAATAAACTTGCCCAAAATCCCCTTGGACATAATCAAGAAAGTAACCTCTATGGGGTGTAGCATGAAATGAAGCCCCAAAATCTAAAACCCATGAATCATCAATACTTTCTAAATAAAGAAGCAAGGCATCCTCTTCGGGTTTATTAATTACCACATTTGCCTCCTAGTTACCTTATTGTTTGTCTCCTTCTTTATTCTTCCGAGACCAACAATCTTTCTTCTTGTGACCTGGTTTTCCACAATACCAACAATCATTTGGCCCTTTGGATTCAGACCTCTTTCCCTTTGATTTTCCATGATTTCCAGATTTGTTTCCTCTCTCATTGGTTCTACCTCTTCTTTGTGTGTTTAAGACACTACCTGATGTGGATCCACATGAGCTTTTCCTATGAATTTCCTCACTTAGAATAACACCAATAATATCATAACTTCAGTGTGCAGGGGAGCATCATGCGGATGGCTTAAGGAATGATCATCTTCTTTGGAAAAGCACAAATAGTGAGGCGAAGTTAAATGATCCACCATAGATTGGAACTGATTGAGATCAAGATCTTTGGGGATGTTTTCCTTAGTGAGGGCTTTATCCATAGATATTTTTGGTTTGGATGTTGAAGGTTCAGGACCTTTGAGCACAATCTTTTCATGAGATAGAGGGATAGCGTTCGCACAAGATGGAGATTTTGTGTAGTTATAAGAGGGAGGTGCAGGGCCTTGCAAGACAAAGGGAGTTTTGGGTTTAGGAGTATCCTCACTCCCTGGAGCAATGATCATGTCACAGTGAGAGATCCAAGGTTTGTTTCTAGCAAATCTGGAAGGTGGTTGAGCTTTTGTCGTAGCCTTCTCAGTGGCATTGACTATTTGCATGCTAGAGCTAAGATTAAAGACAGACTTTGAGGGTTTTGGCATGTTAGAGTTGAGATTGAAAACCAACTTTGAAGGTTTTGGCATGTTAGAGCTGAGATTGAAAACCAACTTTGAAGGTTTTGGATCTCCCATCTTGTTGGTAGTATTATGAGAGATCGTGAAAGAGTTGATAGGTTCAAAAGGATCAATAGGTTTAATTTTAGAAAGTGACCCTTCAGAGTCTTGCTGGTCTTCAAACAATGAGTTATAATATTCTTGAAATAATAAGTCAGACTGTATCTGAAACAATGGATTGTAATGCTCTTGGAATGAGGAGGAATGTGAGAATTCCTCACGAAGTTCAGATTTCATAAAAAATTCAGGATGACCTATGTCTTGATTATGAGGTTTACTTTGATCTTGATCAGTATTCTGAACAGGATAAGTCTTGCCACTTCGAGTCGTGACAGTCATAGACGAAGGTGTAATGAGCAAAGATTTGGGATAAAGCTAGACTCTGTCTCTAAGATAATGAAAAGGAGATAAATGGCTAGAACAGCCAAGATGCAAGATGAACTTGGTATGAATTGTCAAAAAGAGATGGCTAGAACAGCCAAGATAAGACAATCGCAACACAAGGTACAAGAGCACAATGAGATAAGGTAGACTAATGAGAGACAATACGAGTCAAAGCAAAGATCGATCGATTCCTAACTCAAGACAACTAGTTTCTGACGGTGAACGACAGGAAAATAGAAAAACAAATCATGGACAAAAAGGCAGATCAGATTTATGTCATTGATCAAGCACATAAGACAGCAATCAAGGAGTTCAATCAAACAGTCTTCAAGCAATGGGCAAGGGACAAAGCAACCTTGCGCATGAACAAGAATAGTGACTTAGTATTTCTACTCCCTAAGGACTCTACTTGTGTATGTTCTTGAGAATGTTTTAGCAAGCACTTAAAACACAACAACATCCTAGCAAGTTGTCTACAAGGATATACATGGCTTTTCTAAAGGGAGTCCTCGATATACACAAGGTACGTGAGGCACAAATCCGTAGATGAGAAGAATTAGAAATCACACAGCCGGGGGGAGACGGTAACCCAAATCTCCTCCTTCACTTCTCAAAGGTATAAAGTTCTTTGAGGCTTAGCCAAGAGTGAAATCTAACTCATTCCCAAGAGAGGTGTCTTTGGATTCACCTCCCGATATTTATACTCCGTCGGAACACGGGAGTTAAGGTCGTCCCTTGAGGTGATGAAATCCCCAAGCAGGCCTTCTAAAAAAAATGAAAAGTAAGTAATTCTCTATCAAAAAGTATTGAAAAGCACTAAAGGTGGTGCATTTAACCCTTCAAGTAAATGTGAGGTGAGTCCACAAAGTGGTGCATTTAACTCCTCACACAAACTCAAAGTGAGTCCACACCCTAGAAAACAAGTGAGTTCCAAAAAGCACAAAAGGGTTGCCAAGTGGAACAATTAACGCTTCTTTCCTATAGACCCCTCCCCTTTAATGTGGCGCTGGGATTGCAACCACAGGGCGGAAATGAGGGGCCGGTGGATTAGCGAGTCCAATAACCCAAGATAGAAATCTAGATCAATCACAAGTAATCTAAGACTGCTAATCAATACTACTCATAAGTGCAAGAGGGTTTGAATCATGGAATATTTAACTTTCCAAGTAAACATGAAGTGAGTCCACAAAGTGGTGCATTTAACTCTTCATGTAAACAAGGAATGAATCCATGCCCTCAATTACTCAATGAGATATTTTGATATTTGAAACCAAGAATTACTTAAGGTGTAAAAGACAAGCATGCACTTAAACACAAACTTGTATGAAAGCAAATCTATGTTCCTTTATTTCCCATTAAGAGCATAAAAAATGTGTTCTATGAAAGCATGTAAACACTCAAGCCAAACACATGAGAGATTAATTTTAATCCCCAAGTCCAAATGTTTTAGAGATTTTAAGAACTCACCTTAGGTCCAAAGATCTGCAATCCAGCATTTAGCACACATTCGAAAGTATAGAATCAAAACAAATCAATGACAAACCGTAAGATATGTAACATTGCTGTCTTCAAGACAGTCTTTAAAGATTGATTTATTTGACCCATAAAATCACAATATTAAAATTTATGGAAAGAATGAAGTTTTTAGATAACATCAAGAACTATCATTTCCCAAAGTTACAAGGTCTTATGATTCCATTTGGTTCCTCAACCATTAACCTTTTCAGACTGCAATTTTTCTGTCATAAACCAGATTTAAAACAACAGGCCCTGCCTAGGGAGTCACATATCTTTCTCAAAAATTATTCAAATGAAACCAAAATAATTTCAAAGTAACTATTAATGAATCTAGTTTCCAAATATGTAAGCAATTTATTTTTCTCATTCATAAATCATTTTATAAGAATAAATTATTGCCTGCAACTCCAATGCAGATTGTTAAAAACTAGTTTTCACTCAAATGACCATAACTTTCACAAATCTGCATAAAAATGACTCAAACTAAAAGGAAATGAAAGCTAAGTCACGTATCTTTCTAATGCATATTATTAGAGATCCTGATTCTGCATAATTTTTCCATACCAGACATTTCAATCTGACTGTATTCAGAGAATCTCAAATCTGCAAATACCCAATTTCACCAAAATGATCATAACTTATTCATTTCTCAATAAAAATCAACCAAATGAAAAGCATGAGAAAGAGGATTCATCATTCTATCCATCCATTAATATATTAAAAAAAATTTCAAGCTGTAAATGGCCGTACAAGGCATGAAACCAACACTAAAGCTTAAAAACCAATGAAGAATGAGGCCAGAAATTTATCTTTTCTGCCCCACGGTGGGCGCCAAAATGTATGTGACTGAATGTGACCTCTAAATCAGGCAAAACACAACATGGTCATTATTCACTTGATAGAATTTGGGAGAGAGTATGAAGAACTCAATCCAAATTCCATGGTGAGGCGACCTGTTGCCTCCTATGTGAATGGGGTGTTTGAATACTCTCAGAACGAGAGCCAACAGCCGGGAGACCAATTCAACAATGGAGGATTTGAAAGCTATAATGAAGATATGCAAAGCTGAAATTAAACTAGAATGTGATGCAATTAATCTAAGATACTTGAAAGTAAAGATGAAATGCAATTTAATCTAAGAACTTGAAGCAAATATGATATTAAACTAAGAACAAATAAGCAAATTTAGTCTAAAATGTGATGCAAAGATTATACTAATAATGAGATATTAATCTAATAAATGCAATAAAAAGCTTTGAAAACAATGAGATATGAGACTAAAAAATGCTATAGTGTAGATGCTCTCAAAAATTGCTCTTCTTGAATGAGAAAAAGAGGTTCATTAAATAGACCAAGCCAGAAGAGGAATGAAGAGTTTCTTGATTCGAAACGGTGGACTCTTCATTCCTAATTGAGACAAAAAAGCATGATTTATTTAATTAAAAGAATGGAATTTGCCACATGTGGGGAGGTGACCTTTCGAGTAATTTGAATTATTAAATTCAAATAAAGAGGTGTCCATTCAATTAACTAAATATTTATTAATTCCTTTCAAGGGTAATTAGCTAAAGAGGGTAGATTTTTAATTTAATTAGAAAGCACATAGGACTTTACAATTAAATTAATGTATCATAGGGGTAATTTAGCCAATTAAGTCAAAGACTTTAGGAATTAATTTAGCATTTGATTATTGCAATTTATGGTCTTTGCAATTGACATCAAGTCAAATTAAGTCAGATAGGAGAGAGAAAATCGCCTAGGGAACTAGGACTTTGGTGATGTAAAATCGAGATAATGCACCAAAATTGATGAAATTAAATAGGTGCCAATTTTGGGGTATTACAACTTCTAGTAATGCTCCTTCCAAGATTTTCACTTTCTTGTTCTTTTCAATGATTTTGTTCAAGGATGAGATCAGCTCTATTTGATCATCATCATCAACTTCTTCTCCCAAGCTTGCTAAAACTGATTCCATGGGTGGTCTAGATAGGTTTTCTGTTGTGCTCTTTTGCGGTGAAATTATTTTAATCTATTCTTCTTACACTACATGCTTCTCCTCTACTATCTTATCTTGTGACACTTCTTGTTTCTCTTCTCTTCTTATTTCTACTACTTCTCCATCCTTATTTACTGCTTCATTCTTCTGATCAATAGTTTCTAGCAAATTGCCAACATCTGCTCCTTGATCTTCAAATGGATTTTCTTCTTTGTCTAAAGTAATATTTGTGCCTTCTATATTCATAGATTCATCATCAATGTGGATGGAGGATGGTGGAACTGGTGATGATTTAGTTTGTGGTTATGCTTCTACTGTTGGTTCGGATTCACTAAGTGATACTTCTGGTCTAGAGGTCATAACCTTTACAACTACTTCCTAAGTTTCTCTGTTAATCTCCTCATAGTTTCCTCCCATAATTAGAACTGTTCTCCTTTTTCTCCTCAGATGGGTGCTAAGGTTCTTCATAATTTCTTTAAAATGGTCTTCATCTTTTATTTCACAAAGTTTCCTCACTTATCTTTCTCTTATGCCTTTGTCTTCCTCTATTGCTCTCTTTTTCCTGTTCACTAACTTCTCATTAAGGTTGTCTAGAATCTTGTCTTTTATGTCCTCAAATTTGTTATCAACAAGAATCATAAGTCTGACAACTACATTCTCAAGGTTCAATTTCTCAAAATTGTTGTACATCTCATAATATTTGTTTAACTTGGTGAAATCACCTTCATTAATGATCAAAGGGTTCACTTTATCAATCTTAGGCTTCCACTGCTTCTTTTTGTAGATGTCTGCCTCCTTTTCATCTGCTTGTGGCTTATCTTTTGATGTCCTTATCCTTTCTACTGGAGAAAATATGGTTTTCTGCCTCTTTCTCGGTCCACTTTCCATCTCTTTTACTCTCTTAGTAGGTGTAGTAGAGGTGGATCTAGTAGATTTTCTCACTGCTGGTATATCTAACTCTATAATTTCTTCATTAATATCCTGAATATCCTCAATAGGGGCTGCATGGGTTGTCAAGGGTGGAATTGACAACACTTCCTTCTATCCAATATCCCTAATAATTGTTGTTGTTTGCTTCACAATGTTAAACTCATGCTTGGTCATACCTGTATCTTTTAGGATTTTCTTTATTGTGCTATCTACTCTTTTCTTAGCTAATTTATGTACCTGTGACTGCTATGCTATACTGAAGTTCTCTTCATATATTCCAAATCTAGAACTCTTAGAATCCAAACTGCATTTTAGTAATCTACATGCATATTCTTCATCTTCTACTTCAGATATCTCATACTCAAGAGGATCTATGAACTGTGTCCTTGGTTCTACTGCTTCAATGTAGGTAAAATTAGTGTCTACTAAGAAGCATATTTCATTCTTGTACTTCTCAACTATAGATGGTGGAATTCTTGATCTCTTTGTCATTTCATTCTGAAAGGTTTTAATGACAAGTGTCACACTCGCATTCACTTTGTCAATAGGATGTCTTAGATATACATTGTTAATCTTGTCCATTGAACTTTTGCCATCACTCTAATCAACTTCTATAGTGTAAGGGAATCTCCTCAAAAGATGGAAAAACATATAAGTGATCAAAGATGAAAACCTAAACTGGGAGCACTTTGTTTTCTTGATCTTCTCAAGGTTCTCAATCAAATGAATTCTCATAGTTTGACACATATCTACTTCAACTCTATCAATGCACATAAGATAGGCTGCTTGCACCATACCTACTGCCATGCCATCTTCCCTAGAACTTGCACAAAATTTTGTGGTTAAAATCTTACATACATATCTCACATCATTTTTTTCAATCTTGCCTATGACTATACCTCTTCCATTGTACGAAGACTTGGTGTTATCTAAGATAGTTTTGTTTACATTATTCTCATTCAAAGGAATTTCACCTTTCTTAGATAATCTTGTAACTTCATGAATTAGATCTTTTTTATGTCTATTACTCTGTCATCCAACCAAAACTTTCCATTATGGATTCTACTCAAAATGATTTTGGTCCATTCGTCATTCTGAAATTCAAAGTGAAATGTGTACTTGATAATGTCCATTTGACCTAAATATTCATATCCTTCTTTGTAGCTCATGGCATGTTTGTATATCTTGTTGTATTCCATGGTCAAACTATTATCTCCTACTATCTCAAACTTGCATTTTAAATACCCTTTTACATCTTCTAAATGTAAAACTCTATTTGGAATGGTCGACAAAGCCAAACTATGGTCTTCTTAAAAGGGTTCTACTAGTTCCTTTTTCATCTTAGGTCTAGCAGTGTCTCTGATGTTGTGAACTAATGATGCATCCATGATTCTACTGAAAATTAACTTCTTTAACAATGATTTCTTAGTTAAATACCTCAGAATCACAGTTTAGGGCTTTTGCACAGATCTGGTGAAGAATTTGTCTCCAAATATTTCAAACTGCTTTCAATCTCCACTAGCTAGGTCTCTAAATCTCTCATAAACACTTCAATGATCAAATGATTTCAATAATCCTCTTTTATCCTTCAAATCCTTCAAAACATTGTCATCACATTAATTTCTTAAGTGCATTCATGCCAAAAGTTTTTCCTGGTTACCTGCAAAACTTCTTTCTTTTTATGTAATCACATATATGTTCATAAATTCATGCGCTCTTAACCATAGCTTCCTTATATCATATTCTAGCTCATATTCCATAAAATAATGCAATGATCCTACTGATGGTTGTTTTTTTTGCCTTGTGTTGTTGGGAGTTTTTGTCTTGTTTTTTTTATCTTTTTGGTCATAGTGCTTAATGCATTATGTGGGATATGTCCCTATCGATTTCTATCCTTAGTTGGGATAGTTTGTTGTCTTTAAGTTCTTCTATTCTTATCTTATATTTTCCTTGTTAAAGGGTTTCGGGGTCCCTTCAAAACCTCCAGTTACCTTAATCAAAAACTTCACAAGGCTTAATTCTACTTATTCTAAATTCTATGCTATTCTGATGCTTATTTTAATACATAGTTCATGAAATTTGATGCTTAATTTCTTTGAGATGAATTTGGAATTGATTCAAACTTACTCTCGAATACTTCACCTGTCTGATTTCTTGGTAAACTAAGTGTACTTTCTTGATCTGTAGCTTTGACAAACTCAACTTCTTCCAAGTTACTGCAACTTTCTTTCTAACTATTGTTGGTGTTCATATTTCTCCTAGTGTAGTTTGCATTTCTTCTAGGATTAGGATTTCTCATGTTTTTCATTCTGCAATACCTTGTTGTGTGACCCATGTTACTGCATATTGGACAAACTATAACATTGTTTCCATATCTTGGTCCTGACTGACTGATTTGTGATCTGCAATTTCTAGCAATGTGTCCAAATTTTTTGCATCTATAACACATAACTCCATTTCTTTTGTTCATTTCTCCAATAGGTCTATTATTTGCAGGGTTAGTATTTCTAAGCATTCTACTATTACCATTATCATTGGATCTAGGTTTCTTGCAATCAATAGCTCTATGTCCAAAACCATGACAATTATAACAACAACCAAAGATAGGTTTGAATTGCTTACATGTACAATCTCTCTTCATGTGTCCAAAATAATTGCATGAAAATTATCTACCTTTTAATTCTCTTTGCATCTCTTTAGGTGGTTCATCTTACTTAGGTGGATTAGGTATATTTTCAAATTTGTTAGACTCATCTAGTTCCTTTTCTTCTTTATTCTCAAATTGTTCCATATCTGGTTCTTTGCATTCTTCAATATTCTTTGGGAATTTATCTTCAAAGTATCCAAGACCAGTTTTATCATAAGAGGCTTTCTGATAAGAAATATGTTCATCAATATTTTCACTACTGGAATATAGTTTCTCAAGATGTTGTTTAGACTGAGTTAGTTTTCCTTTGACAACTATGTTGTATTTCACTAGTTTGACATACTACAATTTTGTAGTCTCAAGTTCAAATGTCACTTTGGTAAGTTCAGATCTCAAATCTGTATTTTTAGACTTCAAATTTGATTAGTCTTTGTTGTTATCATCTTTCAAGCTTAGCTTTAGGTCTACAATCTTTAGTTCATGTTTAGTTTTGAAACTTCATCACAGTCCTTGACTTGACTTGTAGGTTCTTTCTTTGATTTTAGATCTTCTATCTTTTCTTTTAGTTTCTCAATGTAATCTTTCATGTTATCATATTTGTCCTTCAGTATTTCTATTTCCTCAGTAAGAATATCAATCTGTTCAAGATCTTCATCAAGATTTTTCTGTAATTGATCCATATCCATAGAGATCTTACTCAAGCTGTTAGACCTTCTCTGAATAAATTTGTTCTAAGTAACTAAGCTCTGATACCAATTGTTAGAAATAGGAAATACTGAGAGGGGGGGGGGACGAATCAGTATTTCACAAACTTTTACTTTTGCCCAATTATGGATATATGAAATTAACTTGTAGCTTGCATAAGAAACTAAACTAAATAAACTGAACAATAAGCATAACAATAAAATTAATGAACTCAAAACACCATGTTTGTTCTTGAGGAAACCCTGGCCAAGGGAAAACCCCGACGGGGATGATACCCACAACTGATCCACTAATCAAAAGTATCTGGTTAAGGATATTGACCCTATTAGGAGTCTATTACATCCACATAGTGTCTATGTCTTGGTTAAAGGACTTTAGGCCTTGTTAGAAGCCTCAACCTTGTTAGGAGTTGCTATTACAAAACATATATGTATGCAAGATGAGCTCACTACCCAAACATGCAATATACAATGATAACTTCAGATACAAAAGGTAGAATACAAAAACCTTTTACTGATGTCGAATATCTTTAATATTCTAATCTAGCTTTGCAGGCTCTTCGCACTAATAAACAATACTTGCTTCTTTTCTTTCTTACAACTTACAATTTTGCATCATATCATCATATGTCAACAACATATCTTTGCATTACATTTTTCTTACTTATATACAAGTTATTACAATATAACTTTTTTGTCAACTTACAATACATTATACATTTCTCAAAACATAAAGTCATTTCATGTTGCCTTAGGGTTAACATATAGGATGTCATCCCTAATTAGTTAAGTCATTATTTTTATAAACAAAATTATCCCTTAACTCAATATAATCAAATTCTGATCGCTGCTCTATTATGGTCAACTCAACACTGTCTCTTTAAAACATCCATATCTCTTTTCGTACATGTTGTACAAGCTTGCACTCTTAGATGTAGCTTCAATATACTTGGAATGATCTATGTTCAAGTGCACATGCACTAAACATGCTCCTGTGAACTTTGCTAATCAAAACAGTCTATGTGAAGACTGGTAAACACTGTTTATACTTAGACAATTTTAACATGTGCTTATACAAAACTTCCTCATCAAATCATGTTGTCTCTATATTAAATATATGTTGCCATAATGAAAACATTGCGATATCCTACTTAGCCAAATTGCCAACAAATTTATCTCATTTATAGTCCAATATAGGTGATGTACATATTATTTTTGATCTAATTTCTAGGTGTTGTACATGCTAATATTAAATAAATAAAATTAACTTTCATCATTTAGAATTGTACGTGCATGTTAGATTTTAATATTAGTTTATAGTCAATGGAATGGTTTTATATCAAATTTGTTTACATGTTACATGCATATAATGTACTTACATAATTTGTAACATTTAACATGTTACCCCTAGATGGCACATCCTCATGGCAATGCACCTCATGATGGCATGCATTCGAATGAGGTTGATGTTCCTAATATTGGTATTATATTCCATTATGATGATGTTGAGATGGTGAGGTTGAGATATGTGATTTGCACATATGATGGAGTGTACAAAGATATATGTACCACTATTTTCTCTTGTCTTGAGAAACTAAGTAAGCGCTCGACATCCCATGCTACATACATCCTAGAGATTATCTCTAAGATTTTCAAACATGGAGAGCAGAGATCTTAGGTGATGTATTCTTGGATATGGTCCAGAGTCGTATTTACAGAAATCATCAAATGAGAGGCCTTCCCATATTATGAGGGGAAGGTCAAGGTGAGTGCCTATCAGGAGACTAGTGCGTAGATCCAGATATAGCCTATTGATTTACCCATCATTCCTTGAAACACATGGTTGTTATCCTAATAATGACCAAATTCTATTATATTTTTCACAACAATTATACATTGAGGTCTATTTGGGCATCAACGTCAAATACATATATATTATTTCTTATTTTTGTCAGGGTCACAATAGAGTTTCAAATTGTGATCAGTACTGTAGGGATAATCGACCTATATTAGCTCATAGACAACTGGTCAGTTAGAGGTTTCCAACTGTAGCACAATTTATGGCTCTTATTGTCAATAAAGTTCTCATTTCTTTTCAAAGGGAAGCAACTGACGAGATCAATCATATTACATCTACAACCACCAATATTACATGAGATACACTAGGCAGATACATTTTGAGTAGATCCTGACTGAGATCATCTACATAGGTGTCATCTAATGCAAACCCGAGTGTGTCTAAGTCATATAGAGCTATTGGCCTTCCCACCCCATAGGAATTATGAGCTCTTATAGGAGCTTAGAGTCAGACTGAGATATAATGTTATTTTCTCAAGGACATTCTATAGTCATAGTCATTTATTACATTGACCCTTCAGATAACAATATAGGACGTTAGAGATATGATTAGAGTCTCACAACCTATAGTTTCACATACCCTGACCATGCCCTCGATTCATAAGCAATACTCACATCACTTTGTGCAACAAGACCTACCCATATATCACTCTACAACTCTAGAGGAGGAGATGCGAGTTGATGATATATATATTATAGCTAAGGGCCTGGAGACATTTGAGGAGCAACTGTTGTAATGCCCCACCAGGGAAGCCAAGAGAAATTAACCTAAAATATGTTAATAAATTTACTGAATAATTTTTTTTCTTACAAGTTTACAATCAATAATGAATAAAAATGTGGTAGCAATATAACGTAAGATAATACATAGTCCTAAATGTAACTGATTTATAAATTACAAGTCTCAAGGGTTCCATGACGTGAAACTACGTAAATATAAATTAATCTATTAAGAACAATTCATAACAAAATCACATGATGTATCTTAGGTTTATTTTAAAATACACATTGAAGTATTCCTAATCCTTTACTTAATCATAATGAAAAGATACATCTATTACATCAATATAACCAAGATACAATCCATAGATTACAAATGATACATCAAGGAATACATAACAATGCCACTTCCATTGCACATGTCGCAGGGATAACAATAATATAATAAAAGTACATATACATCTAAATTAATGTTACTAACTAATACATAAAATGAAATACAAGATATACATCTCATGATAACAATAAGAAAGTCTCCAAGCAATAAACAAGAAGATAGAAGCAATATCAAGGATCATCCAAGCACAAAGTCACGAACGTCAAATCTCAATTCTAATAGAATCACTACCACCTAACCACATGGAAAAAAGAGGTCCACTCCCACCATGTTGAGGAGATAACACCAGGCCTCACTCAGACAAGCAAGACCAATGTAATGGTACACAAGGTAAAATAGTAGTAAAGGATATAAGGTTATTAAGTAAAAATGATCATGACACAAATCAGATGTACCCAAATGCAACGTAGGAGCCTAGGACACATATAGGGAAGTGTCATCATGTGAGTCAACTCTAAGGTCACCTTGAAGTCTCTTTGGACCCCGACCCCTAGTGACTTTATGCGGTATCAATAGTCATTTTGTACAGACAAGGAAAACTAACTATGCCAGACCTCGTCATCTCTCTAGACAGGCAAGCATCTTCTCCCACTCCCATCCTAGCATGTACTAGCACTCAAGGCATGGGCGAGGCACAATTGTCTTTTTAATGTTTCTATCTTAATAAACTTATTAAGTTATCACTTATTAAGTCAACTTACAAAGGCTACCTAGGCAACCACTTTAGGGCTTCGACACCTCCAAGGTAAGCCACTTCCCTTGTATGCTCTTAGATAACCTACCCTAATGCTCCCAACAAAAGAACCAAAGAAAAAGCAAAACCAAAATCATAAAATATTTCTCATAAACCAGTAAGCCATGAGTGTCATCAAAGATAAGTATTAAAGCGTAATAAACAAAACCTCATCCTACACAAGGATCCAAACTATGCATCCCATACTAAACATCTCAATAATTCAAATACCAAATCTCATAGTTCAAATCGCAAGATCGTCAAAAGAATCAAGCATCTCTCTCCAAACATGGAGTAAAACATAATCCACAAAGTTTGTTATACAGAATCATCATAAATGTAGAAACAAGGTGACCAATTTAATTAGGACTCAACACAAATAATGGTCATCAAATTTTTGTGGTTAAATAACATAAAGATAGAGGACTTAATAGAAACCTGACATAAATCCCAGATAAACCCAAAATTATACTCTTATAATCGAGACACCAAAATGGTTATAAATTTATTACATATGAACTTAAGTGCGAAATAATTAATTTCATAAAATAATTTAAATTTCAAAAGACAAGATTCCACCTACGACATCAATCTATCCTAACCGACCTTATTCAACAAGGCCAAATAAAACTCTAATAAGAAAACATTGTATTATAAAATACACCCACATCAAAATTCCATTAAAAGTAAAATAGACATTTAATTTGCTTTTATAAATTAATTTATAATTTTCGTTATATAAACTAATTTATTAAATATAATTACTAAGTAAGAATATAATTAAATCATAATAACCATAAATAAGATTTACCTCTATAAGTTAATTTATAAAGTTTATTATATAAATTAATTTATTAAATATAATTACTAAACAACAATATAATTAAATTACATTAAAATAAATCTCAATTATAAGTTTCAATTGATTGTGACATTCCTTTTGTTATCGATAGTCCAACTAGACTCTTCTTTCTTCTTCTCTTTTTTTTTTTTTTTAATTCTGAAAATTAATATTATGAAACTTTTCTATATATATATATATATATATATATATATATATATATATAGACACACACACACACACACACACACATACATTTTATATATATCTATATATGTATATATATGTGTGTGTGTGTGTGTATATACACATACATTTTATATATATCTATATATGTGTGTGTGTGTGTGTGTGTGTGTGTGTATAATTAAAGATAACAACTATAATTAATCTAATATAATTATTTTTAGAAATTGAATTCAAATATAAATTTACCCAATCCATTTTCTAGTTCAAATTTTAATATATTCACAAGGATTTTAATCCAAAATTTAGATCAAACCCTACTTGATTGAATTCTAATTTTTTCTCAATTATTCGGGTGTACAATTCTATTTCAAAGAGAGCTTAGGGTTTTCAACCAGATTTCAACATAGCCATAAAATCTCTTACACATAAAGCAACCGCAATGATTTTAATTCAATTTCCACAAACAAGGAGAGACATGCATTCTAATTAATTCAAACACAATAACTATTTGGAAGACATAAAGAGAACAATCATTTCAAAGAGGAAAACTTTGTAAAGGTTTTCAACCCCTACCTTAATCCCATAAGCTGAATCTAAAACACATGCAAATGCCAAAACACAAAATCAAAAAAAAAAAAACCTCCAAGATCCCAAGCTTTACAAAAATTCTTTGAATTCCAATCTAGAGCCAAACTTGTAAAAACCTTCCTAAAACATGTGTTCCTAAGAATGACCAAAAATGATTCCCATATAGAAAACCCAACAAACTCCACTCAACATGCAACTCACAATCATAAATAAGAACTCAACTATTAAAAGCAATAAAATAGTTAACTCAAAATCACAAAAATCAAAACTCAACTCTAACCTCATTAATACCAATTCTCCATTTAAAAGAATTATATATTTAATTAATAATTCTAATTCATGCAAATCACTCAACTTATATCTCAATTTTATTAACTGAATGTGCAAATTAATTATAAAATAATATTTAATTAATAATTAATATTTTTAGCATATTTATTTTTTTAATCTATAACAAGATTATTATATTAATATTAAAAATTCATTACATCGATATCATACTAAAAAGTATATCCACAAGAAATACAATATATCCATGGGATTTAAAGACTACTACACATATAAACATTCCCATGACAAATAAAAGGCTCTACCCGAGAAACTCCTTTACAAAACATCACCTTATTAAAAGGTAAAATTACATATAACTACTGACAAAAAACTCATGGCAGCTTGATCATGATCCAAAGCATTAACACTTCACACAGTGCCTCCTCGGTCTGTAGCATTTACTTTCATCAGCCTGTAAGTGCAAAAAACCTTCATCTTCCTTTCATTTTCAAAAGCTTCATATCGTCTGCAATAGGATTACAAAAAAAAAACCATAGACATCAAACAAAATTGCTATTTCGCATGATTTTTTAAAAAAACCTTTCATTCCTCACAGGGGTTTTTCCTTCATCTCTGCTCATGCTTTCTTTGCGACACGTTCTCATAAACTACACACATGTTTCCTTCAACTAGCTCTTTCACCCTTTCCAACTCTATTTTCAGGTGGTGCCATTTCCTCCCAATATCAACAATATAGGCCTATTTATCAAATTTGCCCCACCATCACAGAAAGGGAACTCAACCAAATAGTCGCCCCTCATTTTTATCCTCAAAACACTCTTCATAGTTGAAGCTGACTCTCAGGTAAGCCCATTCCAAAATGGATTCTAAACCTTCAAGTAGATCTTTATCAAATAAATCCTTAAAAACTCTCTTCACTACACATTCTGGCTCACCCAATTATAGAGCCCAGACAACAACCATAGAAATAACATCCACATTTGCTCTTTGTTTTTGCTTGCGCTCCTAAAACTATGCCCCCAAGGCCTCAATAGCATGCATGGCTACTACCTCATCCTTGAAAATTAATAGGACCATCATCATTTCCTTACTAACCAGGCCTTTGAAAGCCTTTTGTTTTTTCTTAGTGTCCATCGCAAATGTAGCTTCCATTATAACAGTTACCCTGAAAGAAAACTATAGAAAAACCCTTACTATATTTACTACCAGAGAGAACTGATTTCAATGCAAGAAGGCCTCGAGAAGGTCTCCTATTAAAGGTGGACATCCCATCCACCACACACCTCTCCTTTCGCGGGTGCCACCTTTCATATATGATGTAAGGGCACTGCCATCCTTGGTTACTTACAAGAGGTTTTAATGATTATAGAGCAAGGTCAATTCTTATATTTATGATAAATGCAAATGTCAAAAAACACTAGCCAATACTGACATCAGCAAAAGGAGAGCAATTTTCAAAAAACTAAAAACCAACGTTCACCTTCTGGCCCTCTAATGAAAGAGTCCAAAATTAAACATAACGCAAACAACCGCTGCCCAAAAATTCAAAATCCTCAAAGTAGATATCATTAAAATTTTCCAAACTGAGTGCCCATTTTGATAACACATCATCCTCCTTATTACCTTCTCTTCTAATATGACTAATCTTTAAATCTTCAAAAGAGTGGAGTAAAGAGTTGCTCTCCACTATGTTTCTTAGGTGCCAATCCTTCATCTCATTATTTCTGATTGCATTAACAATCACTTGAAAGTTGCCCTCTAAATGTAGTTTCCTGAACTTCAATTTATGCCCCCATATGCACAGCAAGAAGTGCAGCCTTCACTTCGACTTCAGTATTATTTCCTATATTCAACTTTTGAGCCGCAAAGGCAATAATATTACCCCTCCAACCTTTGGCAATAACCCCTGCACCTGATGGGCCAAGATTTCCCTTGGATGCCCCATCAAAATTAATCTTAATCTAGTCTTCATTCGGTTTTACCCATTCCACCTTCTTATACTGTTAGATACTAATCTATTACCAAGAAGATCCCCCCTTTTAATCTTCAAACATGGCCATTCAACATGCAGCTTCATGTCATTTGTTGTATAATCCAAAGTTCCATGTTGATTAAGAAGAGTAGCCTTCATAACTTCTTCAATGGAGACAAAGATTCTCGATTTTACTTTGTCTACTGATTCTAATTTATCTTGAAAAATATTCTATTTTATTCCTTCCACACTTCCCATATGATTATTGAAGGGTTGATAAGCCATAAAGGAGCCATCACAAAAGTAGTCTTAGGGGTAGGCTAGCATTCAAAAGTCTTTCTAATAGTATTTGGAAATGGGCCTACCCAGTTAAGTTTTGATCTTATAAAATTCCAACAATCATAGGCATAAGGGCAATGAAGCAACGGGTGATCTACCTCTTCAATAGCTAAATTGAAAAGAACACACTTCATTGGCCCTTGAAGACCAAATCTCTTTTTTCTTTCTCCAATTAGGATCCTTCCATGGACAACTAACCATTCAAAGGCTCCTGCCTTAGGGAGACAATTCATGTTCCAACACAAACTCACAGGCCACCCACTAAAAGCTTCAACATTTTCCACATCCTTATACCTAATTTGACTGAATAGGAACCCAAAGAGGTTGCACACCAGATGATTCTATCCTCCATTGATGATTTTAACACTTTCCTTGACTAGAAGAGGTTCAACATTAACCTATTTTGTTGATCATCCAAACTAGAATTGTCTAAATTCCTCCAAGTCCATAAGGGCCTAAAGGGGATTCTACAAGAATAAGATAATCAACAACCTTATCTTCCCACTTTTCTGTTAGAATCATACTGATATCACTGTATAAATTTTTAGTCTTCAGGGGTTCATAGCCATTCCAAGAGTCCTTCCAAAACAAAGCCTTCCTACCATCTACAATAAGCCATGCGATATGATTTTTAATAACATCCCTACATTCTAAAATGAAATTCCAAATAACCAAACCTATTGGGGGGTTTCTAATCTTCAAAATACACTCATTATCATTTGAGTCTAGATATTTAGCCTTTAAAACTTTAACCCAAAGTTTAGAGGGGTCATTATAAATGCTCCATACAAGCTTAGCTCCAAGACCTTGATTCATCCTTTTCCAATTCCAGATCCCTGCACCCCTTTTCATTTTAGTGTTGCAAATTTTGTCCCACAAAATTAAAGGCCATTTATCATCTTCATTATTTCCACTCCAAAATATTTTCCTCGTTCTTTTTTCAATAATCTCCAAAACTTTAGATGTGATCTTCAAACAGCTCATAGAAAAAATGGGGATAGCTGAGATAATTGTTCGGAGAAGTAAAATTATGCCAGCAGAAGACAACCAATGCCCCTTCCAACACTCCATCTTTTTAAAGCAATTATCTGTTAGATCCTTCCATAAATTAGACTTGCACACACCTTCAAACAGAGGAACACCTAGATATTTACCTGGTAAAGATCCCTGTCTAATCTCCAAAATATTGCAAAGTTGCCTCCTCAACGCAACACAAGTGTTAAAGAAGTAAATTTCTAACTTCCTCCAGTTGACACACTGCCCTGTGGCCTCAGAAAAGGTGTCTAAAGTTTCTTTTATGACCCTAGCCTCCCAGGCCGAAGCATCTCACATAAGGAAGTTATCATCCACAAATTTTAAGTGGGTAATAGAGTCCATCCCTTCTGCAATAGAAATCCCCTTCCAAACACCAACATGCCTTTTTCTAGTGATAATTCTTCCTAAAGCCTCTGCCATTATGATGAAAAGAATGGGGGATATGGAATCCCCTTTCCTCAATCCCCTAGAGGTCTCAAAAAAACATTGAGGGTTGCCATTTAAAAGAACTAAAATTCTTGGAGTATTTATGCAGCTCCCTATCCACTTTAACCATTCTTCACCAAAGTCAAATTTCCTAAGAATGTCAATTAGAAAATCCATGTTAACATGATCATAAGATTTCTTTATATCTAGCTTAATCATCATTTGGGCTACTCTAGCCTTTCTAACCGTATGAATTGCTTCATGAGCCACTATAATACCTTAAAAAATAGACCTATTTGGATAAAAACCACTTTGTTCAAGGGAAATGAGGCTATTTAGAAATGGTTTTAGTCTATTAGCAATCACCTTTGTAATAACCTTGTAGATGGTGTTACATAAAGCAATAGGCCTAAAATCCTCAAAAGATTGACAATCACCTTCCTTTGGAATGAGAGATATAAAAGTATTGTTAAAGTCTTTCAAAATAAAACCCCCACACTGAGACTCCTCCACCACCTCCCACATATCAATTCCAACAATATCCCAAACTTTCTTAAAGAAGAAAGCAGGAAAACCATCTGGGCCCGGGGCCTTATCACCTCCCAGGCCAAAATGAGCAACTTGAACCTCCTCTAAAGTAAAAGGGGCCATCAATCTGAAATTATGCTCATCTGTTAAGACTCTGGGATTTATATCAATAAGATCCTTTGATCCTTTCAAGATCTTAGCATTATCTATGAACATGTTTTTAAAGTATCTCCCAGCCTCCATATTAATCTAGAAAACATTCATTAGAAGCTCTCTAAGATTATTTTTTTATTGAGAAGAATTTATTTCTGGCATGCCTTGCTTTTACAAATTTAGGAAAAAAAATTGTATTACGATCCCCATCTTTCAACCAAGTTTCCCTGGATTTCTATCTCCAGAAAGCTTCCTCTCTTGCAAGAATCTCTATATATCTTCTTTGTAAATCTTTTTCCTCCTCGACAGCAAACTCATCCATTCCTAGTTCTATTATTCTTTCATTAAGATAAGCAAGACTATTCTCTAAAAATAACTTTTCCACACAAATATTCTTAAAGGAGACCCTATTCCAAATCTTTAATTGATCCTTGACATATTGCAAGCATTTGAAAGAAATGAAAGATATATTACCTTCCCACTTTAGGGAATTATTCCACCAGAAAGCAATTATAGACAGTAAATCTAAATCTCTAAACCACATAGCTTCAAATTTGAAGGGAGAGCGCTCTGGGGTAAGATCCTCTTGGATATTGCAACAGATAGGGTAGTGATCCAACCCTATAATTGGTAGGATATCAACACTACACAACCAGTTTAGTTGGTCCCAATGCCTTGCTAACAAGAACCTATCTAGTTTTTTTAGCTATATTCAGAAATCCATTTCTTCTATTTATCCATGTAAAATCCCCGAATCTAAATTCCAACTCAGTCAGCCATTATTCCATACAAATTCTAAAAAGTCTCTTTGGCTTCTTCCCTCCCAACCCTTGCCACCTTTCTTCTCAGCAAGGCTTAAAATTGCATTGAAGTCGCCACCCAATAGAAATAGTTCATCCTTTCTTGAGTTCAAGATGTCAGTGATAACATTCCACAGAATTCTCTTCTCTCCAACATTATTTGGACCATAAACATTCAACACATAAAATTTTGATAAAATTTGCTTAGAAGCAACTTCAGTCCATTGCAAGTTGCTAGATTGATTGATGAGACAAATATCAAAAACACTAGGGTCCCACAAGCACAAAGTCCTCATGAGGCTCCATTGGAAAAAGAAAAAACACCCCCCATCTACTAAATAGATTTTTAAAAAGAGCATCATCCTTCTTCTTCATCTTTGTTTCTTGGAGTAAAATAATATCTACCCTTGCCTGATGAAGACCTATCTTGATCAGATGAATCCTGTCAGAGGCATTACAACTCCTAACATTCCATGATAAGAGCCTCATTATTGTCGGGAAAGGGCATAACCCTTTCCTACTCTCAACAATTTTGTTTGGTTTGCTACACAACTTGCCAATTCAAGTTTCTCCTTAATAAAGCGAGTTCCCCTCTTTTTTTTCATCTAATCTTGGTCTTGAGATCTTAGAGTCAGCTTGTTCCAATCCTCTAGGACTCATTATGCTTGAGGTGTCAAAAATGCCCATTTCATCTTCCTCCTCCTCCTCACTTTGAGAGTTGTATAAAGTTTCAAAATCAATTAAGTCACCTCCACTATCTCTAACATCAGTGAAGAGACCATCCAAGTTTCAGATTGGAGATATTTTGTCATCAATAGCTTCCCTTTTGTAAATTGTTGTAGGAATTTTTTCCTTTAGACTATTGACCGACCCCTGACTATTCTAGATATTTTCTTCCCCCAAGTTTTCCTCTCTATTCTCCTCAATACAACTTATCGCTTCAAACTCTCGATCCTTACCCAAGATGCTAACTATTGGAAACCTTTTTCCCCCATTATTTGATAATGGGCTTACCTCCTTAATAACCCATTGTTGGGATGCATCTCCATTCCCACTAAATAGATTCTCAAAATTATAAAGAGGGTTTTCTAATAGATTCTCTTTTTCCTTTTGATCTACTATTCTATTTTAAAAAATTGAGAGGGGTGTTTCACTTACCCTTTGCATGGAAAGTTCAGCCTGGGCCTCAGAATTTGAAGAAAATTCTACCATAAGGGTTTTGTCAACCTCTCTCAACATATCCCTATCTTCAGGGTTTCCTCTCCTCTGTATTCCTATGGTAGATTCTCCATCTTAAACCAAATCGGGGTCTCTTTAACCATTTCCTTCTCCAGATTGCAATTTATGGTCCATTCCTTCATATAAACTCCTCTACCATCTATAAAATAAGGTATGTGCCCCAACACCCAATCCTTGTCCTCCTTTGATGCACACATAATAAAGTAAAAACTATTGTTGATTGTCTTCAAGGAAATAAAGGAGCTTTTCCAGTTTTGCTCACAGCATCCTTTGATTTTTCTATAGGAAGGCCATGGTCCAAGCCATTTTAAAACCAAATCCTTCTCCTCCAAAATTGCTCTTTCCTCCATCCATTGTGGGTTATTGAGCACCACTATAGCATATGAAGTGGCCACTGTTATGTTTGCACTCCTTGGGGGAATAAATTCATGTGTCTTATTCTGATCCTTATCCAAGTCCAGACCACCCGTAGGTTTTTTCCTCTAAAAATTTTCCTCAATCCTTTGAAACTTAAAACTTTTTTCAATCAGCATGGCACCTTAAAAGCCTTTTCGCTAGGTTTTTTATCCTCCCATCTCCTACCATTCCTGGTTGATCACCGTTGATGCCACTGGTTTGGATCCTTCCTATCATGAATGAAGCTATTATATGAATACTGCCCTCACCTGTTGAATGGCCAACATTGTTGCTGCCTGAAACCTGCATCAGAACCACTCCTCTAAAATTGAAAAGTGTTTCCCGCCCATGGTCGCCATAACCATTGTTATTACTGGTCCATTTTTTAGATTGTTACCATAATATTTCTAGCATATTAATAATATGCAAATTGATAATTAAATATCAATTTATTGATTTACTAAAAGAAATATAACTAATCGCTCAGTTAAGTATCTTAACTCAACTTTCTAATTTAGAACTAATAAATCAATTCCTTTTAACTAGTGTGCATATAATCGCATGATTATATTTTAATTATAATTAATATCTTTAGTACCACTTAATAAGTAAATTGATAATTAATATCAATTTATATTATTCAAACATTTAATTTTGATTTTGATTTAATATTTAATTAAATATTTATTTTCATAATTTAGACTTTTAATTAAGTCTTTTAAACAATCAATGATATTTAATTAATTTGTATTAATTAAATATCTATATATTTTATATTTCATATTTATAAGATATAATTATTTTAATCTCATAATTAATATTTAATTATAAGATATAATTATTTTGATCTTATAATTAATATTTAATTATAAGATATAATTATTTTAATCTCATAATTAATTTTAATTAAATATTTAATGCATTAATAAATCAAAATTCACATCAAACACCTGATAAACAAACACGAAGGAAAAACTGACCAAACCCATAAAGTAATAATCAAGCTTGAAGAAAGGGTTCACGAATGATGTCACCTTAACGAATTCAAAGGGTAGTAGAAAAGACATTTTCCCCCTATTTGAAGACAATAATTGGCTTAGGTTGGGATTTAGACCTAGATGCTATCTCCCCTCTCTTACCATTGAGATATTGTGATAGGGCACACTCATTTTGACAATTCAGGGAAGTCGATGTCTAGTACTTGAAATCTTGCATAAAAGACGAGCACACACACACACACATATAACATACAATGGTGGGGATCAACTGATCATGTGGATCTCGCGAGCAAGTAACTACAACTCTGTCCCTCAACCACATCAGACACATCAAACAAAAATATAAAACATACATGCCAACCATACACAAGAAAGTATGGGGTTAGTAAAAATCATAACATAGGTAACATCATCACATATGATTAATCATCATTATCTAACTAACATGATATAAATCAAACGATATAAAGTATCATAGCACTAAATCATTAATTGTAAGTGTAGATCTAATATTCATAAAAAGTGGTCTAAATGGGTTAGCATCATAAACGTAAATGATAGTAAAGAGGTGGGCACTACAGGTGTAGAGCTTGATTTATGTGGGTCATATGTGATCATATATGGATATGCTATTGCAGTTGGACTCTACACCACTCCCCTCTCAAATGCATAACCCCCAACACTCCTCATTACTACAAAGAGTTGGGATTGGAGATGGTGCACATGATACAACTTATGTGGATGATATGATGGTAGCTGATGATCCTCCTACACCTATGACCCAAGTATTTAATTTGATTTATTTTAACATCAATGTACACTTATTCAATTTTTCGTTTATATTGTACACATAGTTCTATTATTTTTAGTCACATGTACTTATTGGTATATATTTTTTTTTGTTGGCACAATTAGTTGAGCACATTACCCCCAGCCTAGGGTCAAAGCGTGTTCGCATGAGAGATTCAATGGACATGACACTTTCTAGTGGCCAGGTGAGTTTTGAATACTTAAACATGTGTGTATGTATGTAAATTTATATGTTTAGATATATATGTGGACATGTTAATTTTACCTATCAAAATTTACATGATTATATATTTATATATAACCAATTGTTGTACTAATTTTGTAGAAGTCAATTGTAGCACATCGATTGGAGCAAGACCCTCAGTTAAAGGGTCGCTTAGTTCATATGCATCTTGATGACCTAGCTTAGGGAATTGCATCTTTGATGCTACTTGACCTATACATTTCATTATTTAATATTTGACATTTGTGTTTATGATTTGACATATATTTATATCCTCTAGACCTAGACATATATGATTTGTTTGTTTATGCTTGACATCTAGATACATGTTTGTTTATGTGTTGCTTATGATTTGAAATATAGCTTTATATACTCTAGACGTATACATAGATGATTTGTGTGTTTATGTTTGACATCTAGTTACATGCCTAAATTTATGTGTTGTTTAGATTTGATTAGATTCTTATTTACATGTGTTTACCTATATATTTTACATGTCTTTATTTGTGTATATGATGTTTAAGTCTAGATGTGTGTTTAGTATGAGATCAAGAAATACATGTGTTTACAATGTTCTACATGTGTGATTAATGCATAAGTTATTGATGTTTTACATGTGTAAATGTATAGATATGTATGTTCTACACATTTTAGTGATGTTTTGCATGTGTTTATCTAGATACAAAATTATGTGTTTATTTGTATATTTGATGTTTATCTACGTGTTTTAGTGATGATCACCACATGTTTAATTTTGTATATATGATGTTTGCTTAAATTTTTTACATGTATTTATGTTGATTCAAGAAATTTAATCTTATCTAATTGATTAACATACTTTAATATCAAAACATCAATTAGTCAGTAAATGAAGTACTTTATATGTCAAATAATACATCCCCTTAAGTCATAAAAAATGTAAATAATACATCCCCTTAAGAGCATTTAAGCAATTTAATCTTCTCTAATTGATTAACATATTTTGATTCACATGTTTAAATATCAATACAACAATTAGTCAATAAATGAAATACTTTATGTCAAATAATACATCCTCTTAAGTCATCAAAATGTAAATAATACGTCCTCTTAAGGTCATTTAAGCAATTTAATCTTCTCTAATTGATTAACATGTCTAAATAACTTCTCTAATTGATAAAAATGTTTTGATTCACATTTTTAAATATCAATACATCAATTAGTTAATAAATAAAATATTTTATGTTAAATAATGCATTGCCTTAAATTGTCAAAATGTAAATAATACATCCCCTTAAGGTCATTTAAACAATTTAACCTTCTCTAATTGATTGAACATAAAAAAAATTATCATCAACAAAGAAACACATCTATAACTTATCATAAACATATTTACTACATCCCCTTTAGACATTTAAATACCTAAATACATCAATTTAATACATCCCCTTAAGACATGTAAACCTAACAACATCAATTTAAGATATCACCAAAGTATAATCCATCATATGTCATCATTAAGGTGTCACCGAAGTATAATCTGGATCTGATGGAGGAGCATCTCCGATTCTTGGCAATCTTGTATCATCGAAACCATGTTAGAATTGTTAGATGTGCTCGGTAGCTACTTTTTGGGCTCTCAGTGATGTATTCATGTTTCCACCGACGGGGTTCAGTTTCTACTTGGTTCCTTTGTTCATTGAGTTGGCTTAGTTAATTCACTGAGTTGATTCAGTAAGTCACCGAGTCAGTTTCCTGATGCTCGGTAATCTTTCTCACCGAGTGGTTTATTTTGGATTTTTGTTGAGGCTGACTTGTGCATTTAATTTTGGTCGTAGATCTTATGGTTGCATCGATCATTGGTAAGTGTGTGGACCTAGATGTGGTTGTTCCCTTCCCCAATGTTGGATCTGAAGGATGACTTGTTTCGGTAGCCTCTTGTATAAATAGAAAAGTGTGTTGTAGTTTTAGGCATCAGTTTTAGTTAGGAGATAGGATCTGAAAGTTGAATCATCGATGTTGGAGGATGGTAGTAGTGGAACTCTTGTTGTATTTGGCCATAACCAGGAAGGCCTTATAGTTGTACATGTATGAATCTTTCTATGATGGTTAATATATGTAATCTTTGCATTCTCTCACTCCATGTTACTATGTTATTACTTATGTGTTTTGATTTTGTAGGAGGTTGGTGATTTGGGTGTGCCTTTGGCCCCATCTTCAATCTTCCTTGCATTAGGTGGTATCAGAGCGAGATTAGATCTTCATCTATATTTGTAGATTTAGGTATTTGGTTGAGGGTTCCTTCTTGTAATCCCTAGTTGGTATTTATTGTGGGGGTGGCAGATTGTGATCTAACCTGCAATTGCAGAGGGTTTCAAGATGGTTCATGGGAGGCGAGATGCGGATCCAGGCTTAGCTGATATGCTAAGAAAAATTGTTGCTATGTTAGAATCTATTGAGACAACCCAACTCTGAGGAAGACATCTTGAGGATGTTAGTGATGAAGAAGTCAAAGATGAACAAGGTGAAGAAGAACATGCACCTATGATGGATCAAGGTGAAGAAAGACTTTTGAAGGTATTGAAAAACTTGAAGTCTACACCAAACTTCAATCCTCCTAAATATAGTGGAAGGATGGATTTAGATGAGTTGATGGATTGGATAATTAAGATGGAAAATTATTTTGAATACAAAAATTTCCCTAAGGAAAAGAACATGAAAATTGTAAGTACAAAATTGAAAAGTCATGCATCCTTATGGTGGGAGCATCTACAATTGGATAGAAAGAGGAAAGGTAAAGACAAAATCAAAGTATGGAATAATATGGTGAATAAATTGAAAGCCAAGTTCTTACCTTGTGATTATCAGATTAACCTAGTTAGGAGAATGCAAAGTTTGAGGCAAAAAGATAGCTCGGTAAAAGACTATACCGAGGAATTCTATAGACTAGACATCAGATTTGGGCATATTGAGGATGAGGTGGAAAGAATTGCTAGATACCTGAATGGGTTAAGAGTTTCTATTCAAGAGAAAATCAGTTTTTTCAAGTTGGAAAGTATTGAGGAAGCTTATCATTTTGCACTAAAAGCTGAGGAGAAATTGAACAAAAGACATGAGCAAAGACAAAGAGGAAGAGGTGGTAGATTCCCTAGAGGAAGAGGTAGATCTTAAGGTTAAAATAATAGATCCGATCAAGATAAAATAAATCAGTATAAAGGCAAGACTGAGTGGAAAAGTGAAAGTTCTTCTAGAGGAAGAGGCAGTAACTACCAAGGTGGCTATAGCAAAGGTGGATTCTAAGGAACTTGTTATAATTGTGGAGGAGAAGGACACAAATCATTTGACTGTACACATGCAAGCAAGATGGTTAGTAATAGTATAAATACTTTAGTACAAGAAGACTCATCAAATGAATCAGAGAAGGAAAGTAACTTGATGGTCAGAAGAGCACTGTGGAGTGAAAGTAATAAGGAAGATCCAGTAAGGAAAATTTTATTCAAGACCAGATGCAGAGTTGCTAATAAAGTGTGGAAGCTAATCATTAATTGTGGAAGCTCAGAGAATTTGGTATCTGAGAAAATGGTTGCAAATTTGCATTTGGAAAGGTTGGAACACTCGAAACCCTATCAAATTTCATGGATCAAGGATGAGCATACACTTTTGGTAAGTGAACAATGTTATGTGAATTTGAAAATTGGAAAGTATTATGATAAGGTGATATGTGATATCATGCCTATGGACTGTTGTCATATTCTATTGGGTAGACCTTGGAAATATGATAGACATGCTATATATGATGGACGATTGCATAAATATACTATTTGGGTTGATGGGAGAGGACAAATCTTGTTGCCTTTGATTGAAGAATCTGTTGGTAATGTTTGCACATCTGTGAAAGTTTCTTTGATGGAAGGAAGAAAGTTTGTTAAGGATTTAAAGAAGAATGATGTATGTTTTTCTATGATTCCAAACAAACTGAGTGAGAAAATAGTGGATAGTATCCCTAAAGAGGTTGATAAGATACTCACCCAATAAAGAGAGATCATTTCTGATAACATACTTGATGGTTTACCACCGAAGAGAAGCATTGATCACTGTATGGACTTGATTCTTGGAGCTATTTTACCGAATAAAGCACCACATCGATTGAAACCTACCGAGAAAGAGGAACTTAACCAAAAAATCCAAGAGTTATTGCAGAAAGATTTGATCTGATAAAGTTTAAGTCCATGTGCAGTACTAGCTATATTGGCACCTAAGAAGAATGGAGAGTGGTGAATGTGTATTGATTCCAAAGCAATCAACAAGATAAAAGTGAAATATCAATTTCCTATACCGATAATGGATGACATAATGGAAATCTTGAGTGGAGAAAAGTATTTTACCAAAATTGATTTGAAGAGTGGATATCATCATATCAAAATCAGAGAAGGTGATGAATGGAAGATTTCTTTCAAGACAAGAGAAGGTTTGTATGAGTGGTTGGTTATGCCTTTTGGTTTGACTAATGCACTGAGTACTTTTATGAGATTCATGAATTAGGTTTTGAAGAAATTCTTGGGTAAATTTGTGATTGTTTACCTAGATGACATTCTGATATTGAGTAAGACTAGAGAAGAACATTTATTGCACATTAAATAGGTATTGCAGAAATTAAAAGAAGAGAAGTTTTTAATGACCCCTTTTTACCCCTTGATCGAAATTCTTTTAGTTAGGCATAAATTAGGGAATCATTGAATAATTAGCAAAATATAACCATCACTATCATTAACATCTAGAGGAAACCATTGAATGATAAGCTAATGAATGTATTTATTAAAAAGATCTCTTCATATAGGGCACAAGAATCTTTTCTCCTTCCCTACTATGATTATCATAAGATGGAAGACTTATAGTGCCAAAGGGCGCGTGAAACAGACTACAAGCGGTTCCCTGGAGGATATCTGTCATGTGCCTGAAATTACTCCGCCTCTCCCTCCACAAACTCCCTACCCTAAGATATCGTAGTGTGGATGAGAAATAGATCCTATGTACTATACTTAGAGTAATCTAGATCATATTCCTAAATCATTATTATTTCCATATATATATAAGATTCATGTATCAGTATACATCATTTAAGATTCATATATCTATCTATGGGTTTATATATTTTATTCAACTATTATATTTCGTAGAAAATATTGCCTCTATGATCTAATTAAATTATTTATTATCAAATTCCAGGATGGGGACATCACAGTCCTACCCTTCAAGTACAAAATTATTGCTCTTGATAGTCTTATAGGTACTCAAGAAATATTCATGGAATAAATTGGTTGGAGACGTAACAATTATGAACTGAATACAATAGTAAGGCACATACACTATTTACATAACCATGTTGCAAACACATTATACATGAATCAAACATGTAAAGTATGAAGTATTCACCCAAATACATATAAAGCATGACTCATATACACCAATACACATAGAAAATTGAACATCTACACAAATATACCTAATGCAAGAAGCATATGAATACACAAGGCATAAATCATATGTACGAATGTACATAAGATAGGGATCATACTCGTAAAGCATGAATTACACATCTAAATACATAAATCATACATATGGTTTGTATGCATGAAAAAAATAAAATACATAAACAATAAATTTACAAAAGTCAAACAATTTACATGCAACACATGAATTCACTTACCATGTAAATATTCTTAGCACTTAGAACATGAAGTATGAATCTATTCAAGCTAAGAGGCATATCATGCAGTTATCACGAATTTACTGAATTCAAGAAGTATACACATAAATGCACACAATACATACATATTTATTTAATTAAGTTGTGAAACATACATGTAGCACATGTAGGATATACATGAATACAATGAAGCACATAAAACATGAATTCACTCAAGTCATGAAGTACATATGTGAATACACAAAACACATAAAGCATATACATAATTTTTATTTAGTCATGAGGCATACACACAATACATAAATTATGAAATATACACATGACGTAGAAACATAAATAGATTAAATCATAAAGTACACATATGAATACACGTAGCATACAAAGTATGATATGTACAAATAAATCATGCACAAAGATACATGAATACACATAAAACATGAATCATATATTGAGAATGAATCTAAGAATTTTAATATAAGGCATGGAGTAAACATGTCAAACATAAGGAAATGAATACATGGTAAACACCAAAAATATGAAGCAGTACACTCAAATACACACTAGACATGTAATGCATGGAGTAGTGCTCATATACATCATACACATAAGCATAGAGAACATTCATGAAGCATACATATAGCACTCAAAGTGTTCAAAAACATTCACTTAATGCATGAGGCTGTATAACACACACAATACAATTCATATATGTCAAACACTCAAAGCATGAGGTATCACACCTAATTACACACCAAGCATAAAAGACATGAAGTAGTGCATAAGTACACATCAACACATCATAGATAGAGATATAGATACACATCAAATTTTTAAGACATGAAGAAATACATAAGTATATGTCAACATGTAGGGGAGGAAGCACACAAACAATACAAAAAACATACATGAGGAATGTGCTCATGAGTTACTCCTATACTAAGCTTTCAAACACAACGTATACATATGAACAAATGAGGATCTGAGGTATACATGTGATTTTATAAAAACACGAAGTAGACACTTTGGAAACACGATGTATACACACTAATGAAGACACAAAGTATACACATTGAAAACATGAAGCATACACACTGATGCATGAAGACATGAAGTATACACTTTGAAAACACGAAGCATACACACTGATGCATGAAGACACGAAGTATACACTTTGAAAACACAAAGTATATGCAATAAATCGATGAGTGTCCTAACATGTCTTTCCTAATTGATATTGATTGTAATGTCACCAATCCTAGGCACTATCTATATTCCTTAGGATGCAACATTCTTCAAATGCATATCCCATATCTCCTATAAAGATCGTAGGGAAATTCATCTCTCTATCCCTCTAAGATCACCTAGGGTGGAAGAGTTGCAGTGTCAAGGTCGTGTGGAACAGACTACAAGCAGTTCCCTAGAGGAATCCGTCATGTGCCCGAAATTACCCCACCTCTACCATTCACCAAACTTCTCCATCAAGATGCCTTAGATGGAAGAAATGAGTTCATCTGATCTATATCAGCTTAACATTAATATATTGTTCGGTGATATTTCTAAGTTCGCTGGTAACTTATGGCAATATTTCCTCTTGTTCATTTGTTTAAACAAAATTTCCACATGATGGCAGGATTATGCTCTGATACCACTTGTAATGACCCCTTTTTACCCCTTGATCAAAATTCTTTTAGTTAGGCATAAATTAGGGAATCATTGTATAATTAGCAAAATATAACCATCACTATCATTAACGTCTAGAGGAAACCATTGAGTGATAAGCTAATGAACGTATTTATTAAAAAGATCTCTTCATATAGGGCACAAGAATATTTTCTCCTTCCCTACTACGATTATCATAAGATGGAAGACTTACAGTGCCAAAGGCCGCGTGAAACAGACTACAAGCGGTTCCCTGGAGGATATCTGTCATGTGCCCGAAATTACTCCGCCTCTCCCTCCACAAACTCCCTACCCTAAGATATCGTAGTGTGGATGAGAAATAGATCCTATGTACTATACTTAGAGTAATCTAGATCATATTCCTAAATCATTATTATTTCCATATATATATATAAGATTCATGTATCAGTATACATCATTTAAGATTCATATATCTATCTATGGGTTTATATATTTTATTCAACTATTATATTTCATAGAAAATATTGCCTCTATGATCTAATTAAATTATTTATTATCAAATTCCAGGATGGGGACATCACAAAGTTGTTGATTAATTTGAAAAAGTGTTCCTTCATGAAAGAAGAAATTATATATTTGGGATTTATGATTTCAGCTGAAGGTTTGAAAATGGATCCTAAGAAGGTTGAAGCTATTTTAAATTGGCCTACACCTAAAAATTCTAGTGAGGTAAGATCATTTCATGGTTTAGCAAGCTTTTACCAAAAGTTCATAAATTTTTTTAGTACAATTTGTAATGCTATGACTGAGACTATGAGAGGAGATAAAAGAGAATTCAAATGGACACATGGAGCTAATAAAAGTTTTGAGACTTTGAAGCAGAAGGTTGCTGAGTTTCCTGTGTTAGTTTTACCTAATTTCAATAAGGTATTTCAAGTTGAATGTGATGCAAGTGGTAGTGCAATAGGAGTTGTGTTGAGTCAAGAAGGTAAACCTATTGCTTTCTTTAGTGAGAAATTGAATGATGAAAAAAGGAAATATTCTGTGTATGATCAAGAGTTCTATGCTATTTTTCAATCCTTAAAGAAATGGAGAAATTATTTGATACCGAGTGAATTTGTGGTGTATACTGATCATAAGGCTTTACAGTATTTGGGTAGTCAGAATAAGTTGAATATGAGACATATAAAATGGGTTGAGTATTTACAAAGTTATACCTTTGTGATAAAATAGAAGAGTGGAGTCACTAACCAAGTTGCTGATGCATTGAGTAGAAGAAGATCTTTGATGATCGAAATGAGAATTGAAGTTCTCAGTTTTGATGACATGAAAGATTTGTATGAAACTGACACTGATTTTTTTGAGCTGTGGAGAAAGTGCAGAGCACCTATTCAAGATCAACCAAGTACTAAATGTGAAGTTTTTTTCATTCAAGAAGGTATGTTGTTTAAAGGTATTCAGTTGTGCATACCGAGAGGATCAATGAGAACTAATTTGATAAAGGAGAAACATAGTAGTGGTTTTGCTGGACATTTTGGCATTGATAAAACATTGAATTTTATTAAGGAGAGATACTTTTGGCCACATTTGTATAAACATGTTCAAAAATTTGTGAAAAGTTGTGGAGTTT
The DNA here is from genome assembly GCA_027943335.1 of Chamaecyparis obtusa. Lineage (NCBI taxonomy): Eukaryota > Viridiplantae > Streptophyta > Pinopsida > Cupressales > Cupressaceae > Chamaecyparis > Chamaecyparis obtusa. The sequence goes on along the minus strand of BSBK01008239.1, from coordinate 1,538,058 downwards.
GTCAAGTTGCAAAGGGAGTAAGTCTGAATATTGGATTGTATACACCGATTTCTATTCCTGAGAAACCTTGGATTGATATCAGTATGGATTTTTTTCTTGGCTTACTGAAGATAGTCAGAGGTAATAATTCTATATTTGTTGTTGTGGATAGATTTTCCAAGATGGCACATTTCATACCCTATAGAAAAACATCAGATGCAGTACATATAGTAGAACTTTTATTTAAGGAAATTTTCAGATTGCATGGATTACCAAGGAGTATCATCTCCGAGCAAGACAATAAGTTTATTGGCTACTTTTGGAAGACTCTATGGAAAAACTTGGGTACCGAGTTGAGGTATAGTTATACATTTCACCCATAGACTGATGGATAGACAGAGGTTGTAAATAGAAGCTTGGGTAATCTATTGAGATGCTTTGTTGGAGATAAACTGAGTAATTGGGATTCTATGTTGGCACAAGAAGAGTTTTCATATAATAATTTAGTGAATAGGAGTACTGGGAAAAAACCTTTTGAGATTGTTAATGGCATAAAACCAAGAGGTATAGTAGATTTAAAGAACATTGCTAATGCAGAAAAGATAAGTGTTGAAGGAGAAGAATTTTTTGAGTTCACGAAGACATTACATGAGGAAGTGAAACATAAGTTGGAACATAGTAATCATAAATACAAGGAAAGAGTAGATAGATTAAGAAGACTTAAGACTTTTATAGTTGGGGATGAAGTAATGGTTCATTTGAAGAAAGGCAAATTTCCTGTTGGAACCTATGGAAAATTAAGGACGAAGAAATTTGGTCCCTGCAAGATATTGAAGAAGTTTGACACTGGAAATGCTTATGAGATTGAATTACCTGATGACATGGATATATCACCTATATTCAACATTGTAGACTTGTATGAGTATCATGAATTTGATGAATAAATGATAGTACCGAATGATTATCCTAAGAAGCAGACAAAAGAAGTTGAGTAGATTTTGGAACAAAGAGTTGGCATAAGCACAAGAGGAAAAGAGTACATGGAATATCTGGTAAAGTGGAAGAACAAACTAATTAAAGAAAGTTCATGGATTACACAATCTGACTTGGATTCAACTCGGGTTGTACCTATTAAATGATTTGGAGAATCATCTCAAAACAACCCCAGGTGTCTGATGCAGGATCATCTCGGGTTCTTGGCAATCTTGTATCACCAAAAACATATTAGAAATGTTAGATGTGCTTGGTAGCTTCTTTTTGGGCTCTTAGTGATGTATTCATATTTCCACTGATGGGGCTCTGTTGCTGCTCGGTTCCTTCATTCACCGAGTTGGCTCGGTTAATTCACCAAATTGGTTTGGTCACTCACCAATTTAGTTTGGTCACTCACCAAGTCAGTTTCCTGATGCTCGGTAATCTTGCTCACCGAGTGGTTTATTTTGGATTTTTGTTGAGGTAGATTCGTGCATTTAATTTTGGTCACAAACTTTATGGTTGCATCGATCATTGGGAAGCATGTGGACCTAGATCTGGTCATTCCCTTCCTAATGTTGGATTTGAAGTCTGACTTGTTTCAGTAGCCTCTTGTATAAATAGAAAAGTATGTTGTAGTTTTAGGCATCAGTTTTAGTTAGGAGATAGGATCTGAAAGTTGAATCCTCGATGTTGGAGGATGGTAGTATTGGAACTCTGATTGTATTCAGGCATAACCAGGAAGGCCTTAAAACTTGGCATGCATGAATCTTTCTATGGTGGTTAATATATGTAATATATGCATTCTCTCTCCCCCTATTACTATGTTATTTCTTCCATGCACGTTGATTTTGTAGGAGATTGGTTATTTGGGTGTCTTTGGCCCTATCTTCAACCTTCCTTGTGTCGGAATCATATTTCATCATAATAATATCACCAAAGTATATTCCATCATAATCAAGTTCTACAACACAAAAACATGATATATTATTTAGATCACCTCAAGTGGTTCAGTCTGCTCTTGGAGAACATATAATATTTCCTCATGATCCTTACTATCTAGTCTCCACTTACTACATCTATGTTGAGATTTAACTAGATGGAGAGAAAGTGATGTAATAACTACTAGGTGTCTATATTAATACACCTTAGTATTAGGTTGATAATCAACAAAGTGAATCCCATGTTGGACTATTTTGATTTTCTTGAAATATGTTCCCTTTAAAACAACTAAACCTACACCACAAATTGTAACAACATTCGGGCTCAATTAACTTCGTCCTCTCTGTAGTGCAACAAAATAAATAGTAACTAACTCCTACATTTCTAGACTCAAGAATCATTGCAAAAACATCTCATGCACAAAAAAATTATACATGAAAAAAATACTTCAATATTGATCTAAATATACACATGTAAATTAAAATTATACTTACCAATTTTGACCAATCTTGAAATATGGTCATAATTAGTAGAAATCAAAGGAATGCCATCAAATTTTTTATCTTCATCTTCATCAACTGTATTAGTAACAAGGAGAACCAAATCCCATGCACCTAGATATTGATGTTCTTGATTGTTGCATTCCTTAGTTTTTAGCAATGCATTGACAACAAAAATATGAAAAATCCCTAGTGTTCAACATCCAATTTAGACAATCTGTAGTCATAACTAAATATAGAGATCATGTCTTCTCTATCCTCTTACAACCATGCATATTTCTTCTATCTACACCTAAACATATATATATATATATATATATATATATATATATATATATATATATATATATATATATATATATATATATATATATATATATAACATAAAAAGGGAATAAATTATTAATTTCAATTTTAAAATTTGAATAAATGATGTAGAATTTAAACAAGAATATATCACATATACAATTTAGACAAGCATACCTGCTATCTTCCAAAATACTCTATGTGGTACCACTTGGCTCGTTCTTGATGATTTACTAGCCTCGTTTGGTGCAAAATGTGTCTTACACCATTCAAAAACATCATGTGCATCTTTTATACAAAGTCCCTAATAATTCATCTAATACTTTTGTAGAGCACCTTTGATGCAAGATCTAGCACCATCATGTTCACCCTTTCCATTTCCACTCTCAAAGAAACTCCAAACATATGTATGTTTTCATTACGATGATATCTACATAATGCATAAAATAGCCTGGATGATTTAACTTGTGTTACACATCCATCTGACCAAACAAAATACTTATCAATTTTTATATCCCTTTCTTCCAAAATTTCAAAAAACTTCTTGAATTGGTGTTATATATAATGAGTGGCATTCTCTTTATTGCCACTAATATAAAAGTGATATTCTTTCTTTAATGGCACATGCTTTAAATGTACTCTCAACACCATAATGACCATACCAATAAGATAGTTTTCATTTCATCATCTAATGTAATGCCTATTGAAATCAATTCAGAAACTTAAGTATTGAACTCATTAAGGTGATTTGACATAACTCCATCCTCTTTCATTTTCAGATTATATAACTTTTTCATTATGAAAACTTTATTTGATGTTGAATTAACAATGAACAGAGCTGGAGCTGGAGGAAATTCAAATTTAGTTTTGGGCGGGATTTCTCTTGCACATGTTGTAGGCACCCCTGCGGATGCTTATTCCCGTGGTGCAGAGATTCTTGCTGACTGAGACTCGGATGATAAGGCGAAGGCAGATGGGGTCCCACGCGAGAAGCTCAAAGACACTAGTAAAGAAGATTTTTGGGAGGATGGTCAACCCCCTTTTCGGCCACAAAATGGTAAGCCCTCAGGTTTCTTTGATTATACTTCATTCCGTGCTCGGGATGTGGCATCCCCTTTCAAACCTTGGTCCACCTTGCTCAGGCTCAAACCCATGGGTAAATCCTCTTTCCATGATATCAAGGATTTATCTGATAAGGGGAAAGGGAAATATGTTATTGTTGTTCCTAATAAGCTAGTTGACCATAACATCGTAGTGATGGCTCTAACACTAGTTGGGAAATTTGTTGGGGCTAGGCCTAATATTGATGTCGTTAGAGCTTTCACAAAGAAAAAATGGAATCTTAATGGCCATGTGGGTATTACTACCATGGCTAAGGGTTTCTTTTCATTTGAATTCTCTTGTCAAGAGGACTTTGATAGGATTCTTTGTGATGGGACTTGCACTATAGGAAAGGCCACTCTAGCTTTATGAAAATGGTCACTCAACTTGGATTAGAATGACTCTTTCTTTATCTAGGCCTTGGTGTGGGTTTAGCTTCCTGAACTTCCTCTAGAATTTTGGTTTGAGGACATCTTTAATGGGATAGCTAGGTCTTTCAAGGAACTCCTCTCGATTGACCCCATTACTGTGGAAAGAAGTAGCATGACCTATGCTAGAATTTACATTGGGGTTGAACAAGGTAAAGACATGCCAAAGATTATTGAGATTCATTCTAAGCTAGAGAAAAGACTACAGAAGCTAGACTATGAAAGTGTTCCTTTTGCTTGTTTCCATTGCAAGAAGGAGGGTCATTTGGCCAAGGTATGCGTAAAGTTCATGGTTAAGGAAAAAGATAGAAAAGCCCAAAAGAAAGCTTGGAAGAAAAAGGAAATGACATGCCTGTTTAAGGAAGAAGCTCATGCAAATAAGGGTTTTGTTCCACACCAGAAGGAAACCATGGTGAAGAATCCTTTGTTGAATGATCCAGAGCAGACCATAGTACAAGATAAAGTTGAGGGGACCCCTTCTTTGAACAACCATGATCAAGCTATGGTTAATGTTAAGACTTTCCCTTCTTCCTAGGAGGAGGCTATCGAGGTTATTGGTGGGTCTATCCCTTTACTTCCTTAGAAGGACATTGATAAAGAATAGAGGTTTCTAGAAGGAGGTGATTCTAATATTGACTGCATCTCTCTTGTCCCAGACTCTCTCAAAATACAAAATGTAGAGGAACAAGAATTTATCCCTAGTCTTGGGGGATTTAATACCCCAGCTGGTGTTCAGCTCCAAGAGGGATAAGGTTGTAATACCCTTATCCCGTCCTCGGCCAAGTGGATTTCAGTCTCCTGCAAAAACCCTGGCTCTCCCGACCAGCTTTCTAAGATAGAGGGGTTATTCAAATCGGTCTCTCTTGGAAAACAATCTAAGATGGAGGCGTTGTTCGCTAAATTCAAATAAGGGACAAAAGATGGAGGATGGATTTTGGTTTCAAAGAAAGGAAAGAAAAATAACAATAGGGACCCATCTCCTGTCTCGCCAGCAAAAACAACAAGTTAAAAAAAAGTTGATGTGGGAGCCAAACCCATAACACCAAGTAGGAAGAAAGCCAGCCAATTCAGAGAAGAAGAAGCTAGTAAGAATATCATGGATGGAACTCAACTTACCTTCCCTGAAGCCTTCTCCTCAAAGAAGAAATGAAGATTATCTATTGGAACATTCATGGTTTGAATGGAGCACATAAGAAAGACATTATTAGGAATATGATTAGGGATCATAGACTGTATTTTTTGATGATTCAGGAAACTAAGATGAATAAAGAGAAGGTGGAAAGTCTCAAACTCTCTAAATCCATGAAGGTTGTGGGATCAAGTTCTGATTGGGCTTCTGGGGGCCTTGCTATTTTCTAAAATTCTACCATCTTCAAAGGGGATGTCACACATGAGGAAGGTAACCTTCTACTTTTGAAATTCACGAGTAAACGTGATAATGATAGTTGGTTAATTTTGAATGTTTATGCTCCTAATTCAAAAAAGGCTAGATCTAAGTACTGGGAGAGGACTAGGACCATTACTTCTTCCTTCTAGTCCTCTAGAGGGATTAGCATGGGAGATTTCAACACTCCTCTTAAAGAAAGGGAAAATCTTGGAGGGAGTATTCTAGATCTGGAAAGCAGAATGGATCTTATTGACTTCACTAATGATCAAGCCCTCTTCGAATTGGACCTCCATGGGGCAAATTATACTTAGTCTAATACAACAACTGGTAATGATTATATCTAGGTATGTCTTGATCATGTCGTTATTACCCTTGATTGGCTCCATTTTTTTTTTGTACTCTTTCGACCCTTGCTAGAATTGGTTCGGATCATTCCCCCATTTCTCTTATCCTTGATCCCCTCACTAAAAAGAGAACTTTTCCCTTCAGATTTGAAAAAATGTGGACTACCCACCTGGATTTGAGAAAGAAGTTAAAGCAATGGTGGGATATTCATATTGACGACTCTTCCATGTTTAGAATTGCTAAAAAACTTAGGAATGTTAAGAATAACATTAAGCTTTGGAACAAGAATGAGTTTGGTAATATCTTTTCTTCCAAATTTGAGATTCTTATGGATCTTAATCAAATTCAAAGGGAGATTCAGAACTTTGGATATGATCTTGACCACCTCCAAAAAGAGAAAGCCTTACTTTCTGATTATCATAATGTGATTGACAATGAGGAATTATACTAGAAACAAAGGTCTAGATCTATTTGGCTAAAAGAAGGGGATAGAAATGTGAGGTTCTTCCATCTTACCACCATGAAGCATAGAGTTGCTAATACAATAAGAAAACTTAGGTGGAAGGATCAAATTCTTTTGGAGGACAAGGACATGGCCAATGAAGTTGTTGCCTTCTTCTCATCCCTCTTATCTAAAGATCATCACCTCTCTTCGGAAGACCAAGCCATGATTTTGGGTAACATTCCAAAGATTATCTCTAAAGACCAAAATAAAGCTCTATGCTATATCCCTAAGGAGGTGGAAGTTTTCAAAGTTGTGCAATCTATGTCAGGAGATAAAACACTTGGTCCTGATGGCTTTCCCATGTTCTTTTTTCACATTTTCTGGGACATTGTTAAGGGGGGTGTGGTTAAAGTTGTTGAGGAATTCTTGGGCTCGAAGAAAATTTTGAAGGAGCTGAATGCTACCTTCCTGGTTCTCATCCCCAAAATTCTTGGTGCAGAGGCTATGGAGAAATTCACACCCATCATCTTATGCAACTCTTTTTACAAGATCATTTCCAAGGTGCTTACCTTGAGACTTTTCAAGCTTCTCCCCTCACTCATCTCGCATCAACAATCTAGTTTTGTCCCAGGGAGATGGATCCTCGAAGCCATCATTACTATTCATGAGGTCATACACTCCCTTGTTTCAGCCAACAAATAAGGGTTCTTCCTTAAACTTGATCTCTCCAAAGCTTATGACCAGGTGGATTGGAAACTTTTGTTGAAAATCTTGGAAGATTTTAGCTTCAACCATGGCTCTTGCAAACTCATCCACTAGTTGTTATCCTCCCCCTCTTTGGCGGTGTGGATCAATGTGTCCCCGTCAAATTTCTTCAAACCTTCCAGAGGCCTCAGACAAGGTGACCCCCTTTCCCCTGTCCTCATTACTATTGTGGTAGAATGCCTTGAAAGACTTATCTTGATGAAGATTACTTATGGTTCTTTGCAGGGAATTAACCCTTCCTCAAGGAACTTGAAATTCTCTCATCAACAATTTGTTGATGACACTATTTTGGCGGGAGAGGCCATGATCAAAGAAGCTAGAGTTATGAAAATTTTGTTTAATAGTTATACGAATGCAATAGGACAACTTATCAACTAAAATAAGAGTTCTATTTATTTAATCAACACCCCCTTTGAAAGGAAACAAAGGATTGCAAAGATCTTGGGTTGTAGTATGGATCTCTTTCCTTTCACCTATTTGGGTCTTCCTTTGGGGTTGAAACCTCCTGAGTCCTTTTGGAATAGTCTAACTGATAGATTCAATGGGCAATTGGCTGGTTAGAAGGGTGTGGCGCTTAGCCAAGATGGGAAGATAAAAATTATGAAATATACTCTCCAAAACCTTCCTACCTATGCTTTGAGCCTCTTCATGATTCCCTCAAAATTTGTTGATGCTATGGAAAAGATTCAGAAAAGATTTCTTTGGTCTGGGACAGCGGACCACAAGAGGCTTCCCCTTATCTCTTGGGATAGAGTCTTCATACTGAAGTGTCTTGGTGGCCTTGGTCTCAGGAGTGTTAGGATCTTCAATAAGGCACTTTAAGCTAAACAAGTGTGGCACATTTTTTAGGACATAGGAGACTAGCGTGATATAATTGTTGCTAAATACCTCCACTCCAACAATTCTACGAAAAACCTCTTATTATACAATGATATCCCAAAAGGATCCTTTATTTGGAATGGTCTCCTGAAGGCCAGAGAGATGTTTGCCTCTCGTACCAAATGGAAAGTGGGAAATGGAGAATCTATAAACTTCTGGAATCACAACTCGCTCCATTTCGGGATCCTGGATAATGTGGAGCCCTTCAATAGATGGAAGGATGTTTTCTCACTACTCTTTGAGACTCAAGTCTATAAATACAAAGATGGTAATGATTGGGTGGACATTTGTTCTCTATCGTCGAACTTGGAACCCCTCATGCGGTCTCTCTCGGCCCTATCCTTATCTCAATCCCTGGATGTCTTAGTTTGGGAAGCCTCTCCTAATGAAAAATTCTTAGTTTCCTTGCCTTTTTTGGATCCTCTCAATCCTTCCCCTTCCCCTTGCTGGGATAAAGCTTGGTTTCCTAGTTTAATCCCTAAGATCAATATCTTCTTTTGGCTTCTGTTGCAAAACCATATTCTCACCATCGACAACCTTGTCAATCAGGTTATTCTTATTCCTTATATGTGTGTCCTTTGTAAATGTGATTCTGAGTCTGTGCAATGTCTTTTTATCCACTATCCCTTTTGTGGTGGATGTCTAGTTCTCCCTCCTCTCCTCTTTCACTTAGCTCTGGGTTTTCCCTCTGACTATCCATAATTATTTTTCCTAATGGCCCCCCTCATTCCCTTCCTCTCCTTATTTTAGAAAACTCTGGTCATGGGCCTTTCCCTATCTCTGCTGGAGCATTTGGAAGGAGAGAATTAATAGAATTTTCAGAGGCTTACATGCTCCTTCCAAAGTGGTTTCTTCTAAAAATACTCATGCTCTTTTGGAAAATTTCTCTGTTTGTAGTGGTACTAACATTTTTTCAGGTAACTGCATGGACCTCCTTTCAAATCAAGTTGATCGTAGAAGGGATAATTGCACCTGGCTTTTTCCCCCCATGGGGTGGTATAAGGCTAACTTTGATGGGGTGGCCAAGGGAAATCCTGGCCTGGCTGGCAGTGGAGGTGTGATTAGGAACTACCATGTTGCCTTTATTTCCATTGTTTCTCTTCCCCTTGGCACCCAAAAAATCATTATGTTGAAGCCATGGCTTCCCTCCAGGTCACAAAGCTGGCTCGTGATTTGGGGATTAACTACATATGTCTCAAAGGTGTCTCTAATAATATTATTAGGTGTTTGAATGGCTCCTCCACTTTGTGGACTATTGACAACATAATTATGGAGACCCGAAGCATTCTCAACACCTTTGAGAAGGTCCATATTTCAAACATGTTCAAGGAATCAAACCAAGTGGTCGACGCCCTGTCCAACGTGGTTGTCAGGCAAAAAGATATGGTGAGGTGGCATAATGGAAAGGACATCCCATAGGAGGTGAAGGCTCTGATCACATGAGACCGCATTCATGGAAAGGAAGGAGCCATATGTGATAATAATGATATTTAATTCACATTTTCCAATTATTTTTTTCAAGAGAGGGAAGTATGGTGATTTTATTACCTATAATTATGAAGCGTTCATTTTTCATGCTTTCTAAGTTTTTAAGAGAGCCAAAGATTTATGCCTTGGTTTTCAGTTTCATTCTAAGCTCCAAAGAAATCCCAAGAGTAATATCAATGCCCCTATTTTCTTTTGGCTCTGAAGAATTATGAAGCGCAACACTTATGTTAGGCAGAATCTTACCATGGGTGGCCAGAGAATCAGGAGGGAACCCACAAAATTTTAAAAATGAAAGAAAAGAAGTATTGTTTGGGATATCTTGTAGAAGGGTGGTATTACTCCTTTCATGGAGAGACTTCATGGTGGTAACTAGGAATTCATTAATCTACTCAAGAATTGGAATGAGGGAAGCATTGAAATTAATGGGTGTCATTTTACCATGATGGAAGAAATCATCTCTACGGTTACCAGTATCCCCATTATTGGGACAAAGTTTTATAGAGATCGCAGGATTTCAGACCCTGAGGTGAATGATTTCCCCAAGGATTTGAAGGAGAAAGAGAATCTTACAAAGATGGGTACCTACTACCATCCTGATGGCATCAATAAAATCTAGAGGTTCATGCTTCAGGCCATTCTCTACTACATCACACTAGATTCAAGATTTTCTAGAATTCACACTTACCACTTTGTCCTGCTCAACCATTTTAGACATGGTAAGATGGTGTCCATTCCCTTCTACCTTTTCTCATACATTAATGAAAATATCAATAGTTTGAGGGGAAATTCTAATTCTAACCCTACTTTTCACGATGGCTTACTATTGCTTATTTATGAATAATTTAAATTGCAAATGGTGAGCAAATATGTTAAGGATAAGGGGGTCAAGGAGGATGAGTCGGGGTTTTATTATGAGCCCTCTAATATTGAGGATAGTAGTGGGCCGCATTCTAAAGACTACGAGGAAGAGGAAATTAAGAAAGGGGCTTCCAGCTCTTCCTCTAAGAAAAGAAAATGTAATCTGCAGAAGGTTAAGAAAGAGACCAAGGGTCCTCCCTCCCCCCAAAAAGATAAGAATTTCCATATCCTCAGATGATGACTACAATGAGGATGAGGAGGATATGGACATTGAGGAGGAGGTGTTGAGGGTGAAGGGGAAGAAGAAAACTATGAAAAAATTTCCTAAGTACTCCAAGCGGATCAAATTGAACAAGAGTGGGGAGACGAGCCTGGACTAGGTCTCTGTGGACTCTGAAGAGGAAGGTAAGGATATGTTCTCCCCCCTATTCCCCATGAGACCACTCCTGTTGGCTTCTCAAATGATGGGAAGAAGAAGATTTATGAGGGTGATATTACCTCTCAAGACACTCCCCTATGCTACTGTCGGAACCCCACCTAGAGACCAAAGGTAAGAACACTACGTGGAAGCTTTTCAACTGCCGCACTACCAAACTGGGCATTACCAGAGATTTGATTAACCCCATGGTGCCTAATGGGGAAGGTGGAAAAATTGAGGGCATTGAACTCATTGATGCCTCACTAGTTATCCTGAGTGATTCTACCAGGGAATTCGATTTTAACTTTCTCAATAATGCCAAGAATAGTATGCTTGACAACTACAGGCATATCAAATAGATTTTCTTTGAAGTGGAAGATTTAAAATCTAGGATGGGAGAAATGGACAAGAAAAAAGATGAGATTGCTGATAGGGATAGGCCTACCCCTGACCCCCTCCTCAACATGGCTGACTTTTACAAGATGGAGGACCGCATATTGGAAATGGAGAATAGGATGTCGGGTATTGAGTGCACCCTCAAGGGAATTATTGAGTAGAGTTTTAATATCCTCAAAGCCTCCAATGAGCATATTAAGATTCTTATTGCCAAAATGGAAGCTACCCCCTATGACAAAGCTGAGGAGAAGACTACTGATGAGCCAGAGGTCACCCTGAACCTGGGACCGGGTATGTGTACTAGGTCTAGCATGAGGAAAAGGGCTTCCACGACTTCCCTTGAAGATCTCACCCAGATCAAGGATGTGGCTAAAAAAATTGACCATCTGGAGGTGCAAGCGGTCAATCTGCTCAAGAAGTTGTCTTGAGTTGTTCCTCTATTGTTTTGTGTTTGTGTAGTTTCTCATGTTGGTCCTCCCCCTATCCCTTTTTTTTGTCTTTTGATAGTTGGCCCTGTTGTTGGCCTTTTTGGCTAGATGTCTTCTCTCTTTTTTGTGGAGCTTTAATGTAAAATCTTAAACTTTGTTCTGGGTTTCAAGTACCTGTCAAAACCTCTTTTACGTAATAAAAAACACACCTACACCATTATAATAATATACTCTAAAAAATAGTATATTGATTTAAAGGCCTTTTGATGAACAAAAGAATAGTTTTTTGCAAAATTAATAATTGATAGAATAGTTCCAAGTAGGAAATTATCTCCCGCTACTTGGAATAGTTGTGCTTTCCACTTAGCATAAAAAGTGTGATGTATGTAGGGTTGAATCAATTTTCAAAAAATTTCCATAAATGCTCCAATAGGAATCTCCTCTTCAATGTATTCTAACCTGTTGGAATCTTTCCCATTTTTTTCACTCTTTACGTACTTGTTACTCTTGCAATTTACCATCTTTGTCACATCAATGTCTTCATTTTTTAAAGGTAAATGAGCCGAATCATCACATATTTCAAAAATTCTTTTTATGCAATTTATTTGACCAATCACGTCATCTCTTTTGTCACATAAAATGGATGATATGAAATCACTTCATCTACTAGGAGGAGCATTTCGAAAACTATAAGTGTCTTCTACAATTTTTCAAAAAACCTGATAGTGGAGATCAAATCCAATATTATAATGATAACAAGTCTCAAACACTTTGTTTGTCCTCACATAATATGGCTTCAATCCTTAAAACAATGTTCATCCGATTTTTATATTAGGATTTGAACTGCAAAATGGCACATACATTTCGTGTTGCATTATGTCCAACCAATGTTTTTTATGTAATTCATATTCATTAGGTCTAATCCTATGTATGATAACATATCTACTATTTGATGAAGGATGGGTATTATCATTCCTAAATGATGTGATCAAATTTCTCATTCCATGCTCAATCCTATCATAATGAGGAGCTCTACACATAATTTCCCAATTGCCTTCCAAGGTACTATCATCCAAAACCATTCTCCTTTTAATATATCATGATATTGTTTTTATATTAAAACCAATCTTAGATGAAACTAAAGAGATTTGTATTTTTCGGGGAATATTGATACCTACAAGGTATGTCAACAACATTATTCTTGTAATGGCCTTATATTTAGATCAAGATCACTTCCCTACAGAGCCTAAACCTTTCTTAAGATTTTCAATAATATCATTTTGCATGCTAGGAAATTTTCTTTTTTTTCAATGACATGTCTATACCCAACAATTTTAATGGTTCTTGCAACTTATTTTGTATAAGTATAATTGAAAGCAATTGGGCTTGTTCAAGTGTTTAAATATTATCAAATTTATCCATTATTTCCTTTGACATCCTATTCATTGATCTCTTCTTAGTGTAACAATCTTGTTCAGTAAGTGATCTCAACTTGTCCACATCCATTTCAAGTAAATGATCTAGCTTTCTATAATTAATTTTTCTCTTTACATTTTGAGCTAGATTTATGTCCATCCATACTAGTAGGAGGAAGTGATCCTGACCCTTGTCCAACATCCATTGCTTGAGCTTCCATAGGACCTTCTCCAACATCCACTACTTGAACTTGGGTTGAGCCTTCTCCAACATCCATTTCTTAAACTTGGGTTTATCCTCCTGCCTAAGATTCTCCTTCAAGTTGTTCTTGTTGAATTAGATCTACAAACAAAAAAAAGAAACAAATTAGAATAATTTAGAGAAAACTAAAAATAGAGACATACATTTAGAGACTAAAAAGACACTAGAGAGACCTATATAGACTATAAAGAGACATAAATAGAGTAAAAAGACTATAAACATGGTAAATATACCTAAATAGAGAAATATATATAGAGAGAGAGAGTCCTAGGTATTATAGTATGTATTATCTTGAATATAATATTTTCAAAAGACTATTTACTTATACTATTAATTAAAAAGACTATGTCCTAAGACTGTTAAGTAAATAATATATTTTTATGTGCATTAAGGAGTTAATTTGAAATATACTTTATGTTAAATAATAGAGAGTCCTAGGTTCCTTGGGTGGTCCTAAAGGGTCTTCATATGTATTAAGGGTCATGTAAAATATATTAATGGGTCCTACCAGATCCTAAGATACATTGATGGGTTTAAAAGAGTCCTAGGACTCATTAATGGGTAAAAATGCATCTTAGGATACAATAGGGGGTTCTAGGATGTCTTAAAGGGTCCTATATGTATTAAGCAGTCCTATGATAGATTAATGGGTCCTAGGATGTTCTAATGGGTCTCAGGTGTCATAAGTGGTCCTAAGGGATCTTAGTATATATAATTACATTAATTTGTCCTAGGATGTCTTAAGGGATACTAGATGTCTGAACTAGTCATAACAGTTCCTATGATAACATTAATGGGTCCTAGGATTTTTTAAGGGCTCTTGAGTGTCTTAAGAGGTCCTAAGGGGTCCTTGTATGTATTAATAGGTCCTAGGATACATTTATGGGTGCTAAGTCTATGATTATTATAAGGCATGGAGAAGGGGGGGGGGTAATCCGTGCATCCACAAATCTAAAACTTTTAACAATAATCTTCCACAATAAGCAACATGCAAATGATAATATAACAATGAAGCATAACAAGTAAAACATTCACACACAATGAACACAAGACTTTAGATTTTTCCTGTGGAAACCCTTGTTAGAGGGAGGAAACCATGTGTGGGAATGATGCCCACATATTTCACTAGTGCACTGATGAAATCTTCCCTATTAGGAGCAATTACAAAAACCCTTCTAAGGTTATACCTAGTTAAGAATATTTAGCCTTGTTAGAAGCTACAAAAGTCTTGTTAAAGACTACTCAGTCAAGGGATTTCAAAACACCTTCTGAGAGTCGCCTTGTTAGAGTATTTATACTTCGGATCTTATTAGAGTTCCTTCTCACACTATTAGGAGTGACCTTGTTAAAGGATTTTATCTGCAAACCTATTAGGGCTTGCCTTGAGATACACCCAAGAATAAAAGAATCTGATTATGACACTTCATGTTTGAAAAATCCACTTCAATTCTATTCACAACACTAACTAAACATCCAAATATCCTTCCTTCATCTATTCACAATCACAAGCACCTATTGCATCATGACATCATTGCCCTAAAACTCAATTTCAACCTTCTTATATGAAAAACTTTTCCAAGTCGGTCTTTTGCCAAAAAAAAATGTTTTACCCACTGACATAAAATTTAAATCCAATTGCACCAAAATGCATTGGTCAACTCAATAAAGTCAACACAACATTAACCAAGTCATAAATGAAACATTTACTAACTCTAAACTGATCAGCTGGGCTGATCTAATTGAAACCATTCTGCATGTCCCCTATTCTTACTGCTAGTGTCACTTCAATCCTTAATAACTCATTGTATTCTTCAATCTAACTGATGCAATCATAGATGCAGTTAAATATACCTCTATAGATGATGTATGTCCAATCACACATCTTAAATTGATCTCCTACTCCAAATACAGTCACTTGTACCATTCATATTGTCTTCATTCCGGTTTAATGAACACTTCATTGATTTTCCAATTTGATCCTTCAACGCCATTGGTAAAACTGATCTCATGCCTTCAATAAATCATGTTTCCAACAATGACAACACCACAATACAAGCTTATGATCAAAACACGTATTACCTTCATCAAATGCCAACAATCTCCCCCTTTGGCATTGATGGAAACACTTAGAAAAGAAAGAAAAAATTTCTAAGTGTCAACAATATCCACAAATAAACATATACACCATACAATCATATGTCTCACATATCTCCCCCTTATAATTAAAAACATGTAATTAAACTATACTACTTTCCCTAGCTTCTTAAAGGTCTTAGCCATTTTTTTTTGTGTATCCTTATACTACTCTCTCATGACTCTCCCCCTTTGACAACAATGAAAAAGGTGTTACAATGATATGCAAAAGGCAATATTTTATTAATCAAAATCATAGAGTATCATAAACTATTACATTCTACTAAATATCTCATTGAAAGTACTCTTCAAGATTTTCCAATCACTAACCCATGACTTATGTAGATTTTCCATGATGAGTATCTGTCCATGTAGCAAAAATGCAAGTTCCTTTAATCCATGAAGAGTGCACACAAGGAAGGGTGTAAAGGTTTTTTCTTCTTCCTTCATGTTATGTTGCAAGATGTTCATTTTGGGAATAAAAACACTTTGTAACTCCATCAATTTTTTTATCCTTTTATCTTGTTTTGCCCTGTAAGTCTTCAATTTTTTGTTTATCTTCCCAAATTCAGCTTCAAAATAAGTTACAATCCCATGAATTGGATTAAAGTTTTGTGACAATAATTTCAGCTCATGTTGAGCTTCACCCTCTTTCTTTTCAATATCCCTCAAGAAGTGAGAGAAATAAAAAATGGACTTTAAACTCTTATCACCTTCTAGTATTACATCATTCACCCAGTTCACATCCAATGTGAGAGTGTTCTTGTCTTCAACAATGAAGTGTGCTATCTTTTCTAATCTCTTCTTAACATATTCATTTTCTGCTCTAGCAATAGCATCATCCTCCAAACTCTTCATCTCATCATCGGTGGCAATGACTAAAGGTGCTAATTTCTCCAATGGAGTGTCCTTTCCATCATATGTAACTTCAAGCATTAAATTAAAAAGTATATCTCTTGCCATTAAAACTACTTATGTTTCCTGCTTTAGCTTCTCCTTCTTGGCTTTAGACTTGATTTCCATAACAAAGTTGATCATTGCTTCAGGGCTCATAGTTCTCAATTATATATGTTCCTTGATTGGTATATCATCTTCATCAATGCTCATCTTGGACTGTGAGGAAGGTGTTACCTTTTCTTGTTCTTGTTCCTTCTATGTAGTTTTCTCCTCTTGTTCTTGTTTTCCTCACATAACATGATTTGTAACCTCCTTTTATTTTACTTTTTCTTGTTGTTGATCATCTATAGTAACTTTATCTTATGCACCATCAATCATAGCCTAACTGATACCCTTGTTTACATGATCTTCCTCCTTGTGTTCCTTATGTACATCTTGATGCTCATGCGATTCTTGTTGATCTTGTGTATCCATGTGCTCACCCTATAACTCCATGGAAAGGAAATAACCTGTATTGTCCATCTCATCACTAATTTCCTCTAGTGTGATCTTCACACCATCAATAGTAAATCCCTCATCAATCTGAGTCACCACTGGATCATTGTCTTCTTTTTCTTTTTCTTCTTCATGTTCTTGATCCTTTGCATCTTCAATCATACCCAAATGTTTCATTAGGATCTCTTCTATTTTATCCTGCATTCCAAGATACTCACCACATAATAGCCTTGTTAGTCACTTCTTTGTATTGAAGAGTAGTTTTGTATCTACAAGAATCTTCTTCATTTCCTCTTTCGATATTCCCAGTTGTAGTTGCACCAAGACATACTAAATTAATTTCTTGTCATGTCTAATAGCAGTATGCCATCTGGCTTGAATTTTGTTACAGGGAAGTGGGTATCTTTTCTTGTAACTCCATCATCATTTTTCTAAACTTATTCATGTTGTACACAACAACATCCTCGATCTGTTATTGGTCCTCCTTGTCAAACCTACTAACTTTCACAAGCAATCCCCACTTTCTAACATTATTGATGATCTCATAAAATAAAAAAACAATTTGAAATCTAACACTGGCTTAACAAACTTGGTGGTGGGGGAACCTACCACCTTGGATTTCTTTCCTTTTTCTTTGAGTTCCTTCTACTCTTTCTCTAACTTTTTCACTTCGCTCTCTTCATCTGCAACTTTCTCAAACATTTTTCTTTTACTTTCTTCCTTTTACCTATCACCTTTTCTATGCTTAGTGTCTCCTTGACTGGTATAGTCTTGGGATTCGTAAGATTTTCATATTTCTTAATGGTTAGAGATGATTTTTCATCTTTCACAGAAGTTGCACTCCTTATTTGTCGATTAGCTGGGGTACTACCAGTTGCACCAACAACTTCAACATCTTCACCATTTTTTTCTGCCCCCAATATGATAGCTTTCTCTATAGCATGTTTAGCTCTTTCTTTTTCAATCCATTCCTTTGTGAAACCTTTCTAAATCATGAATTTCTCAACTTCCTTTCTCACCTTCTTTTCAATAATAGGTTTCATCAAATCATCGTGCACTTGAAGTGACTTCTCTTCATATGTACCAAACCTTGGATTCTTAGGATCTATCAGTTGAGCTAACAAATTCTCTACATACATAACCAAAATGTCTTTGTCCACCTCATAACCCATAGGCATCACCCATGATCTCCTTGGCTCAACTGTTTCCATCAAACAAGTGTTTGTATCTACCATGAAGAAAATAGTGTCCTTGTATTTTTCAATAATTTTAGATGGTATCCTTTCTTTTTCATGCATCTTCTTCTGAAATTCTTTAAGGTAACCCCATACCTTTTCAGTGAAATCATTTCATAAGATTCTGATACTGTTATTAATTTGAATGAAAGCTGGAGTTCCTATCAACCATGCAATGTCACCAATACCAGGGAACATGCTTTGGAACTAGAAAAATGAACACATGATCACCTCACCATACTTGATCTTTTGCCTCTTGTCCTATTTTATCTTTTTTAGACTCATCATTAGATGCTCTCTCATCACAATAGCCAAATCACAGTCAGTGTTTTCCTTGATCATCTTATAGGCTGTATGAATAGCACCACCGGGTATACTATTCTATCGACTATAGTGATACACCTTGTAGCCTATAACTACAAATGCATATTTTACCTCTTTGTCTGTAATATCATTCACATTCATTGCACAACCATCCCACTTGATGAAGAATTCTCCACACTCGATGGAGATGTGGATCCCTCTGATGTCTTACTATCTTCCTTCTACTTCCAAGTCTTGTTCATTTCTTTATTGGTCTCTTCTACATTCAAAATCTACTTTCCTTTCTAGTTACTTGACCGGTTTACTAATTGGTTCCTTGACCTGTAATTCCTTGCTAGATGTTCAATCTTGTGAAAATGAAAACATGTCATACCAATTGATCTCCATGGTCCAACATTACCTCTTGTAGTCCTCATTCTGTAATTCACAACCATATGTCCATAGTTACCATAGATTGATCATGTGACATTTGATTGCCTCTCCCTTTCGTAAGTTGTTTCTCGGTTCACAAGTAACCTTTGATTTTTCACTCTTGACCTACACTCATTAGCTTTGTGACCATATTTGTTGCAGTTTAAATAGTGACCATTAAAGATACTAGATCTACTATTGGATCTAGATCTACAATCATGAGAAGTATGACCATACTTATTGCAGTTATAGCAATATCCATCAATAGTGCTAGTCCTATTTGTAGACCTAATTCTACATACATTTACAGTATGACCCACCTTATGGAAATTAAAACATACAGGCTTGTAAGATTTCTTACCAAAATTTCTTTGTGTTACCTTCGATGGAGACTTTCCTTCTTTCTTGATCTCCTTGGTTCCAGAAGATTCGCCAACTTCAAAGGTAGTATGACCGATATATCCTAGGCTTGTGGTCTCTTTGCTTCTTCTATGATTTTTGAGTTGCTCATAAATTTTTGCAGTACTTTCAATGAATTTCTTCAACATATCATTAGCATTCTTCTATTATCCTTTTAACTTCTCATTCGCATTTCTCACATTCTCATTCTCCCTTAGGGATTTTTCATTTTCTTCATTTGTATCACGCATATGTTCATGCAATGCACCAACTGCTTATCTTGACTTAAAAACTTCATCCTCTACATCTTTTAGTACTTCATCTTTGGCCTTTAGGGCATATTATACACTTTTCCTTCCATTCTATGTAGATCTCCTCGCTTCCAACTCTTCACACATTCTGATTGATTGGGCTTCAATCTCTCTCTTGAGGTTTTTTTGGTCTTCGTGCAAATTTTCAGTCTCCATAGCCATGGCTTCTAGGGCTACTTTAGATTCCTTTGATCCACTTTGTTTAGACAATTTCTCAATGTATTCTTGACTCTCATTTAGTTTTTTAACAAGCTCTTGTCATTTGGCTATTGATTGCTTCAATTGATCTTTCAACTCTTTGATAACTCTTTCATCTTCATCAAGTTGCCTTTTGTATCTCAAACCCTCCATATTTTCCTTAAGGATCCTTCCCGAGTTGTTAGACTTCTTAAAGGAAACTTGGCTCTGATACTTATTGTTAGTATTACAAGCCACTAAGAGGGGGGGTGAATCAGTGCATCCACAAATCTAAACTTTATAACAATAATATTCCACAATAACCAATATGCAAATGATAATATAACAATGCAACATAACAAATAAAACATTCACATTTAATGAAACACAAGACTCAAGATTTTTCTCGTAGAATCCTTTGTTAGAGGGAAAGAAACACATGTGGGAATGATGCCCACAAATTTCACCAGTACATTGATGAAATCTTTCCAATTAGGAGCATTTACAAAAACCCTTTTGAGGTTATACTTGGTTAAGAGTATTTAGCTTTGTTAGAAGCTACAAAAGTCTTGTTAAAGATTACTCGGTCAAGGGATTTAAAAACTACTTCTAAGGGTCACCTTGTTAGAGGATTTATACTTCATATCATATTAGATATCCTTCTCACATTGTTAGGAGTGACCTTGTTAAAGGATTTTATCTGCAAACCTGTTAGGGCTTGCCTTGAGATAGACCCAAGAATAAAATGATCTGATTATGACACTTCCTATCTGACATATCCACTTCAATTTTGTTCACATCACCACCTAGACATCAAAATCTCCTTCCTTCATCTTTTCACAATCACAAGCACCTATCACATCATCACATCATTACCCTAAAACTCAATTTCAACCTTCTTATTTAAAAAACTTTACCAAGTCAGCCTTTTGCCAAAAAAAAATGTTTTACCCACTGACATAAAATTCAAATCCAATCACGCCAAAATGCATTGGTCAACTCAATAAAGTCAACACAACATTAACCAAGTCGTAAATGAAACATTTACTAACTCTAAACTAATCGGTTGGCTGATGACTAATCTAACCGAAACCATTATGCTTGTCACTTGTTCTTACTACTAGTGTTGCTTCAATCTTTAATAACTTGCTATATTCTTCAATCTAACTGATGTGATCATAGATGTAGTTAAACATGCCTTTGTAGATGATTTCTATCCAATCGTACACCTTAACTCAATCTCCAACTCCAAATCCAGATGCATGTACCTTGCATACTGTCTTCGTTCTAGTTGACTAAAAACTTAGTTAATTTGCCAATTTGATCCTTCAACACCATCAATAAAATTGATCTCATGCCTTCAATAGATCATGTTGCCACCAATGACAACACCACAATACAAGCTTATGATCAAAACACATATTACCTTCATTAAATATCGACAAAGTCATCCTAGGGTACATTAATTGGCATTGGGATACACTCATGGGTTCCATAGAATCCTAACACATACTAATGGGTCATGGGGGTCCTAAGGAGTCATGGGTGTCTTAATGGGTCCTAATATGTCTTAAGCGGGCCTAAAAGAGAGAGATAAACATAGAGAGAGATAAAAAATCATAGAGAGAGGACAGAGAGAGAGATATGATGGAATTAAGGAACACTAAGATGGGGGAGGTCTGAATTAGTGTTCAATAATTTTTAAGCTTGTTAAGTTGGTTCTTTAACCATAATCCACATGCAATGAAAGTTAAATTTTGAAGCACAAAACAAATATCCACAACACCATAACACATGGATATTTTGCATGGAAACCCTGTTAGGGGAAAAACCATGGTAGAGATGGAACCCAGAAGATTTACTCTATAGAAGTAAATAACCTCGTTAAAGGTTTGAGTACAAAAGTTGGAATGCACATGCATTTAGACTTACAACCTAAAGCTAATTGCTTAAATACAATAAGGGCTACAACCCTAAGGGAGGCTTATTACCTTTACAAAATATGAACAACAATCCATTGATAGAATGAATTGATGAACAACGTCAACATATGCCAAGATAGCTCCATGAACTTAATTGGAATTATCTTGGCATATGTTGATGTTGTTCATTAGTTCATTCTATCAGTGGATTGTTGTTCATATTTTGTAAAGGTAATAAGCCTCCCTCGGGTTTGTAGCCTTTTTGTATTTAAGCATTGAGATTTGGGTTGTAAGCCTGAATGCATGTGCATTCCACCTTTTGTACTCAAACATCTAACAGGGTTATTTACTTCTATAGGGTAAATCTTGTGGGTTTCATATCTACTAGGGTTTTCCCCTAATAGGGTTTCCATGTAAAATATCCTTGTGTCATGGTGTTGTGGATATTTTTTTTGTGCTTCAAAATTTAACTTTTCATTGCATGTGGATTATGGTTAAGGAATCAACTTAACAAGGTTAAAAATTGTTGAACACTAATTCAACCCCCCCTCATAGTGTTCCTTAATTCCAACATACCTGTTTGTTTGTCCTCTCTCTCTATGATTTCTTCTCTTTCTATGATTGTTTATCTCTCTCTTTTAGGATCACGTAAGACATATTAGGACCCATTAAGATACCATGACTCCTTAGGACCCCTAGGACCCATTAGTGTATGTTAGGATTCCATGGGACCCATGAATGTATCCCAATGCAAATTAATGTACCCTATGACGACTTTGTTAGCATTTGATGAAGGTAATATGTGTTTTAATCATAAGCTTGTATTGTGGTGTTGTCATTGTTGGCAACATGATTTATTGAAGGCATGAGATCATTTTTATTGATGGTGTTGAAGGATCAAATTGGCAAATTAACTAAGTGTTCAGTCAACCAAAATGAAGATAGTATGCAAGGTACATGCAACCAGATTTGGAGTTGGAGATCGAGTTAAGGTGAACGATTGGACAAACATCATCTACAGAGGCATATTTAACTACATCTATGATCACATTAGTTAGATTGAAGAATATAGCGAGTTATTAAGGATTGAAGCGACATTGGCAGTAAGAAGAGACATGCAAAATGGTTTCAATTAGATCTAGAATGAACTTAACATGATCACACAATTTTAAAGGAATTTATATATTTACCACACCACACAAAATAAATGTCATCGAGGAACTTTTGGGCATGCCCAACCTCCTTAGTTGCCTGGTGACGAAATAATACTAGTCTACTTCAAATTCATGTGCTTGAGGAAATAAATTCCACTAAACAAAAGTCTTTATTCTCTAACAAAAATTATATAGATCATATATTTATCATTCAGTATGATGCATACATGCATATTTATACAATGTTATTTGCTAAGATTATCATATGTTCGAAAACCATATGATTTTTTATCCCTCTCTATGTTTATCTCTATCCATGCTTGTTTATCTCTCTCTTTTAAGACCACTTAAGACATATTAGGACCCATTGAGACACCCATGAATCCTTAGGACCACTAGGACCCATTAGTGTATGCTAGGATTCCATGGAACCCATGAATGTATCCTAGTGCCAATTAATGTACCCTAGGATGACTTTGTTGGCATTTGATGAAGGTAATATGTGTTTTGATCATAAGCTTGTATTGTGGTGTTGTCATTGTTAGCAACATGATCTATTGAAGGCAAGAGCTCAATTTTACTGATCGTGTTGAAGGATCAAATTGGCAAATTAACTAAGTGTTCAATCAACCGGAATGCAGACAGTATGCAAGGTACATGCGACCGGATTTGGAGTTGGAGATTGAGTTAAGGTGTGTGATTGGAGAGACATCATCTACAGAGGCATATTTAATTACATCTATGATTGCATTTGTTAGATTGAACAATATAGCAAGTTATTAAGGATTGAAGCGACACTAGCAATAAGATGAAGGGACAGGCAGAATGGTTTCGGTTATTTACATAATGAACTTAACATGATCACACAATTTTAAAGGAATTTATACATTTACCACACCAATAAAGGTCATCGAGTAACTTTGGGGCGGGGCCAACCTCCTTAGTTGCCAGGTGATAAAATACTACTTGTCTACTTCAAATTCATGCACATGAGGAAAGAGGTTCCACTGAACATAAGTCTTGATTCTCCAACAAAAATTATATAGATCATACATTTATCATTCAGTATGATGCATACACGCATATTTATACAATGCTATTTGCTTAGATTATCATGTGTTCAAAAATTATACGAGTTGTCCTTATGCAAAATAGAATGAGCTAAATATAATTGATTAAGGTCATAGGAGCCTATATCAAAATTGTTCAACAAAGTATGAAATGGGTTAAAACAAGCTAGGTATATAAACTAATTTAAGGTCACATGCCATAAACTATTCAATACAATACAAGATGTTGTTTTGGTCAAAATATATCAAAATTATTTTGATTTTATCTCCTTTATCATCTGCGTACTTCAACCCATCGAACACATTTTGTCCATATGTGCATGTCCTACTGATCCCCTATTATGACAATCGGGCAATTTAATCAGCAAATAACCAAGGTTTTTGTTATAGTTTTAGTTTTAACTTTTCTTTTATAGCTATAAAATTTATCCCTCTTCATCACCGAATAGTGACAGGAATGACAAGAAGCATAGGAATGGAAATCAAAAAGGACAATCAATGAGTAAAACAAGTAACACATTCTGGCCTCATCAAATTCGATTGACTTCTTTAAATTTTTTGTGTTTGAGTATGCTAGCCCTTCTCAACAACACTCTAGATATTCATCTCTACACTCTCCAAATCCACAAATTCATTATCAAACAATTTGGAGGATTGAAGCTTTTGCCATTTCTCCACAAGGTACTTGACACTCAAATTGATTTGTAGCTCAATGTGGCTATTATGTTAAATTTGTTTAGTGTTTGATCTTTTTTCTATCTAGATTTTTAATGTTATATGCCCTTGACATTGTTTTAAAATAGCCTATAAGGGCAAGAGATTTTTTATCCTATGATATTTCATACCGCAAGAAATTCTTCATGATTGCATTCATTCTTTGCACTACCCTTTTCTAGGGGTTTTAGAATAGAGAATTTGTATATTGGTAAAAAGATTATAGGATTCATTTTATAATAATGGACTTACCAATCAAATTCAGCAATTTCCCATCTAAGCTAAGGTTGCAAAATTTTCAATAATTCCTTGTAAAAAATCACTAATTTAGGAAACAAAAGTGCTTAAAGATACCAGTCTCTAGGTAAGTATTCAATCTCAAACCATTTTTTTTGTGTTTTTAATTGAGATTAAAAGTTTGATATTAAATAATTATTTATTAATCTTTATCCATTGATGTATTATCTTGAAGCACTTGTGTACTTGTATTGTGGTTCTTTTAAGACTTGGCATCCTTGACCATTACCCAGAAGAATGCCATCATTACAAAATTAGGAGGTGTGAAAGAACAAAAAAGATTTAAAAAAATTAAATGCCTTTCAATTCATTACTCTAGAATGAGATGGTTTTTCCCCAAAATTCATTTAAGATCACAAAAAAGTACCAAGGAAATTGGAACCCTTTTCAAAAAAAAATTGTTAGGTTGTCATTAACAAGGATAAAAAAAAATGAGGCCCAATTGCAACTCAACACACACCATAGAAAACCAAAACCAACTTTCCTCAAAGTCTCTTTCAAAAAAAGCCTAATCAACCCAATCATATGCTTTGTTAATATCAAATTTCATAATTATCTTTTTCAATTTTTTGGTTTTAGAGAATTTCCTTTATTTAAATGAATCAAACTCTCTTGACCAATTAACCCAATCATATGCTTTGTTAATGTTTATTACTTGATTATCCAGTCAAGAATTTCTTTTATTTGAAAGAACCAAACTCTCTTTGATAAATTTTCAAAGGAAAGAAAAGTTTCAACCTTTCAATAGACTCAACCCTTTTCTATGTAGATGTGGTGGAGCTTTTTTAACCATTCTGCAGTTTCAAACTACCAAACTTTATTTTAACAAAGCATGGTGTTTGAGTTGCTAACACCCATCTCCAAAACAATATAAGTTTACTAATGCAGGAATTATAAAAATGGCCCTTCAAAAATTTAAGTTACCGATTCTCCATGAAAAAACTATTTAAATTTTATATCTTGTGACCCAATCTAAATTAATAACATTTACAATTAAAATATGATTTAATCTAAATTAATCACATTTTGTTTTTATTAGAACTTACTTTGTTATGAGTGTTTATTTTATGATTTAGTTTCAATTTTTAAAATAAGAAGTAAAGATATAATTATAAGTGGATCATTACCCTGGTTTCCTTTCTTCCCTTCATTAATTCTCAATCAAACCAACCTAAAAAAGTTTGCAGAGTTCTCTTATTAGACATTCGGTAACTAATATTTGTTCTAACAGAAAGGGCAATGATAAATAGAATTATTTGATCTCAAATGTACATGTTTTGTGACAAATCCACCTTATTGATCCCCCGCTTCCATATTCCAGTGTATTTGGATGATTAATGTGTATGATAATTTCCCTTGCCAGGGGAACATGAGAACTGCTTCACAATCCCCAGCACTAGTGATATGGACTTGCTAGTGTAACACTACTGTACCATCTAGTTGCAAAGCTCTAGCAGCCCCATATCTCACGGATTAATTAATTAGATCACCAGATTCATTAAAAATTAGACTTAGTTTTACTAAAATCTTTCGTAATATAGACTAAAAATTCTTGTATAGTGTAAACATCTACCTTAAACATGGTGCATAATCTTTCGAGGCAGAGTAATAAGAAAACAAAAATTATCTATGCCTGTAATCCTCAATACATTATTTGCTCCTAAATCTGTAAAACTATTTTATCTCAAAGGCCTTTTCTTTTACAAGACCAAGTAAAAACCATAAACCCTTTTTCCAAAGGTTAATCTTGAGCAGAAATCGTGTAGCCTGTATTTTATTTTCCAGGGAGAAACTCTACTGGAATCTTAGTGCCATATTTGATTTTAGAAGAGTTTCTTAATGGCAATCAAGGTAGGTAACAGCAAAAACATATGTTCAGTACCAATTACCATGAGTTGTCCAAATTAAGAATCGTTGAAGAAATGAAAAACATATATTTAAACCCCATCCCAGTTCCTTTTATTATACATTCTTGTCCACCCACTTCCATCAGCTATACAAAAGTAAGCATCGCAATTATAATTTCACAAGTCTTGTGAACGGAACATAAACGTGTGTTTGTATTCATGAGCATTAACAAAAAGTCCATCTGTGATCTTCAACAATGAACTCAGTCATGACCTCACCTCTCAATAACTTTGGTTTCAGAGAAACATTTGACTAGTAAATTGAACTTGCTCAGACAATTTCATATTTACAACTTGCTAAAGCATGCCATCAGTGTTTGTTGTTTACATGCATCTCAGCAAATGGTGAAGCATCATTTGAAAAATTACACCTGTAATTTACACAAAATGACACAACGGCTATTTCTTTTGAATTTCATTCTTTTAAAAATACAATATTGGAAGATGCAGATTCCTCGCTGCATTTCCACTAGGCAGAAGCCCAGCAATGCGTATTAATTACAGAGGGAGATATTCTGTTCATTTGTACAACTTCATCCATGATATAGATACAATTCCCTGTCAAAACTTCCTTAGCCTCAAAAGCATCTCTACTCACAGAGATGGATTGCTTTATTTTTTCATCCCATTCAGTGACATCCTCTCCCTAAAAATCCTGGTAATTGTACAAGCATGAATATGCCGACCATTAACATAAAAATTTGAGTCGACAAAGCAAATTGCAATTGAGATGAAGTGATTGAGGAGACACATAAATGGGGACTCATTCAATCATAATACAACCAGAATCTAGATAATGATTATGAATCTTGCGGCCCAGCATTTTGAAGATCAAGAAGAGGAACATATGCATATCCTTTTGGTAACCGTTTATTTTGCATAGAGGCCTCTGTTGGTGTCATTACCATTTCTCTTTTAAGTGTTTCGGCAACCTGCTAAAGCATAGTACATAAACATCAGCACAAGCCAAATAAGAAGAAAATTAAATAGAAATAATAAAAAACAAATAACAATTACTCACCTTCCTAGACTTTTTTGTCCTTTGTGCATCTTCTCTATCATCAGAAGCACCAAATTGAGATGAATATGTAAATAGTTTCCTCGAACGTCCAGATTCTCCTACTAATGCAAAGGAATCTCCAGGATTTCTGTCACGAAAAATATCATCTGAGGTAATCATTTGATGATTTGATTCTGAGCGGCCTGGAGCAACTTCTCTGACATGACCTGGCCCAGCATCTACAGCATATCCATCAAATCGACGCTTTACTAGACTGCTATCTTTCCAAGATTTACTCTCATCAGTAAGTCCACGAAAAGATGTAATGGAACCCTGAGCAAAGTCAGCATGCGAGCTGAAATCTGGTGGCAGAAAAGAACTACGGAAAACTGCAGAAAAGGCAACGCAATCTCTTTTGGAAGCAAGTATATTATGTGAGCAGTGAAGCACTTCGCGCTGCAAAAAAAGTGAAGGCATAATCATATTAGTAGAGATTAACACCAGTTCTAAATGTATATTTATAATTATGGTTTTCAGAACTTGATAGTATAGCAATTGAGACAAATCTTCTTGTTTCTATATTTTGAAGAAAAACTGCTGAATTATAAAATGTATAGTATAAGAATATTTTCAACGAACATAGTATAACAGTCACCAATTCACTATTGAAATTAAGTGCATCAGGTCATTTAATAGAATTAACAAAATGCACACCTATGCTTTAACTTTCAGGAAAAAGCAGAAAGTTATCGAAATGTAGACCACAAAATTACTACTAGATCAAAACAATTCACTTCTAATTTGCATGGCAATATGCATTCAGGTATCAATAATGCTACCAAGAAAAGATCACTTATTCAGACTTGAGGCCATAATCCTGATTTTACTAATGATTTTGGAATCAGAAGCACAATCATACACGTGAAGTTGGTACAATAGACTTAGAGTTCTTGAATGGATAAGCTAATCCCTTACATAAAAACCACTCTTAAACAGAAAGCACTACATCCAATGAGGGTGGGACTCCTCGATAATTTAAGTGGCACGTTCATGAGCTAGCCCAACACAGCTCGTAGAACCACTCCCATTAGATCAATTTTTTTATCTGCCCCTGTTTCCCTTTGTTAACGCTTATGGCCCTTAAAACAGTTCAGACGGAACTGAAGAAGATTATCTGGGCCTTTCTTTGCAAAAGAGGTAAACAAGAGAAGGAAATATTTGCACTGATTGAGTAGGACTTGAAGTGCAGAAAATATAAAACTGAAGGACTTAAATGAAGAATCCCTCCGAATTAGCCAATCCCTTGCTGCAAACTTGGCTCTGTGACTTAACGATAAACAGATACGCCTTTCATACAAAATCCTATGGGGAAATATTTTAATGGGGCCGAGTCCAAAATATGATCTCCTAAGAAGAACCTGACCCACTGATGATTAAAAAATATACAAGGACAATTATTTATTCCATTTACCTTATATATTGTTCATATTCCTACCCTAAGTTACCGATTCGCAGCATCCTAGCCTGGATTCAGAAGCGGACGCGTTCGGATGCGGATGCAGATTCGGGTGCCCTGTGGATGCATGCAGGAAGCGCATCCTGGGCACCCGGATGCTCTGTGGATGCGTAACAGAGCATCCACAGAGCATCCGGGTGCCCAGGATGTGCTTCCTGCGCGCATCCACAGGGCACCCATGAGCTTCCACAAGCATCCGCAGGCCCAGAATCAAAACTGACTTTTTTTTGATAAAAAACAATTAAAGCGCATTAAAACAAGTGCTTAATAACATTTTTAATCTGTTTTTTCTGCTCCTAAACAAAAAACATGTGCTTAATAACCATTAAATTTATTTTTTAATATTCTGATTCGGATTCCAGTGAGCTATTACATGGAGCTTGTTTCCGTTATACTTAGCTGTCAAGTGAACTTATCAGTTTAATATATTTTTGTCTTTGTATCACAATGTAAATATGGACTTGTCTAATGGTAGTAGTATCTCTGTGATAACAGTAACTTTGTGATCGTTCAGATACAGCATTCTCAGATTTTGATGTACTCAACTTTTATGTACTATCCTTAATAATATATATATATATATATATATATATATATACACGCATCCGCATCCCCAAAAAAAAAAATTCACGCATCCGCACATCCACATCCGCATCCGAATCCGCACCCGAACCAGTAACTTAGTTCCTACCTCATAAAGTTTCTAGGGTTTGAACATGGTTGTGATAAATCAAGTGTTACCAATTCATCTATTCTATCACATATCTAGGAAGTTGTTCAATATCTTACTTGAATATGACCGGTGATAGTATCATAGGTTCTTCTTTTATATTGTCAAACAGAAAAAATAAAAACCTACTTGAAGAATCATCGCCTGCAGGGAAACAGATCTTGTATTACATATTACAGCTCCTAAAGATATTTTACATTTTAAAGTCACCACTAAGAGACAACACATTGGCGTATGAGATGCCCCTTCTAGAAGCCCACAGAATTGAATAAAAAACAACTATTTGCCTTATATATTGTTGAAATTGTAAATTGTTAAGTATCTGCTATTAGAACAAATTTGTCATAAATCAGAAGTTGCCAAATCATATTTTACATCACATATCTATGAAGTTGTTCAATAATTTACAACAATATGACCATTGCATTAGAATCATCGATTCTTCTTTTATACAATATAAAGTAAAACTGAATCTAAGAGCTGACAGCAACCATTAAGCATTGCGACAAAAAATGAACAAGAAGCAAAAACTACGTATTGCAGTGCAAGAAATCTATAAATTGATGCTAATCATCAAACAGTAGCAAAATATTCTTAAAAATACCTGTCCATCTAGCCAAATGATTTTGACTTGAATAACTTTTAGAAAACAGTATTATGTAAGCCTGAAATCATAAACATTGTAGACATCTATGCTGCCGACTGGAAGCCTACCTCAAGAGGATTGGAATGACTCCATTGAGATACTTCATGAATCCCATGATACAAAATGCTGGATATGGGCCCTCAAGAATTTGGATTTGAATTAAAATCAAATAGAATGACAAACATTGGCATTTCTGTAGGCCTTCTTGTCAATGTTCATTAGTAAAGGTGTGATGCTGTTTCAGCAACCACCCAGTTTCAAACCCCAGTTGGGCCAGGGTTTGCAGGCTCTGTGCCCCTGCTGGGCTGTTACACTTGCGGCTTTGGACTGCTTATTTGTTACTTGTGGTCCTAACAGCTGGACCAGTTGTTGCCCAGTTTGGGCAAAGGGTCAGCTTGAAACCATCGCTTACAGAACAAAAAACACATTGACATGTCTATACAAATTTAGGCACTTTTATAGCATATATTGATTATGCTAAAATGGTCTAATATACTCCACATGAAATGTGATCAATCCAGAGCTGGGGAATAGGCTTGGATGTATATACTATAATGTTTTTAATTTTAACAGATTTGATGAATTTTCATATGAAAGAAGACCATAATATGAACTTCAACACATAGAAGCAGATATAAAAGCATATGGCCTACATAGTACAATGTTCGAAGTGACTGGACTATAGATCAAAAATTTGAAAGCAGAATAACTCACATCTGATACAGATGCCAAGCATCATGTTACAAATAAAGGACATAAACAGTCCAAACAGGCAAATTTCTTTATAAATATGATCCAAGAATTTGTATATCATCAAGAACTGAAAATTTCCAAATTATCTGAATGCCATGCAAAATCATATTCCAAATATTTATGAAGTAATACCAAATTGAAATGTCAAGTAACCAAGGGACAACACTCTAAATTGCTGAAATTAAGACATTTTGAAAGCAGGAGAAAATCACAGCATTGTGACAGTAAACTAATTAAACGATAGACTGTCACTGAACGGTGAACGAATATAAAGAATACTATGACAGAATAGAAAAGCAAAAAATGAATAATGTAGATGTAGATGTATGTATACATAAGCACCAAATACATAGGGAACATAATATTATATTTTGGCATCAAGAGTTGTGTTATATGCTACCAGAATATGTGACAAGGTTCGCCAAATTTTTGGCTTCAAATTCTAAATTCAGCAAATTTGTAAAAAATTCATAAAATTCATCTAAAGTTCGCTGGAGTCCGTTGAAGAGGAATTTTCTATGGCTGCAGCTAGTCGAAAAGAAAATTTCTACAGCTGCAGTTAGGGCATAAGAGATTTGCATTGATCTGAATGTGTCCACATAATAATAGGCAAATTATGGTCTTGACATGTTCTGGCCCACTGTATAAATCACTTTGATCTGGACAACCATGACGAGGACGATCGGCATATGAAGCTTGAAACTCGCATATCATTGGGGATATTCATGTTTGTTTTCTATTATATTAGGCTTCCGAAAATCCACTTTGGAGCATGCTGTGTCATTTAAAGACGAGCACAGTATGAATTGACAATGATTCTATATTTTTATAATGTCAATAGTAAAAAAACCATGTTTTAACATATGCTTTTTGAATAGAATAAAATTTAGTATTTTTTATTTTGTTTTTAATGTTACAATATATATTTTTATTATGTTTTTTACTAATAATATTTTAGTGTTCTTATTTTGTGTTCTGTGTTTTTTAAAAATTGAATTTAATATTTTTATTTTTTTGTAGTTAAAAATAAAAATATTTTATATATATATATAGATATATATATATATATATATATATTTAATAACATTTAGTGATTGTATAATGTCCCTTGTTAGTTTGTAACCTTGGATCTCACTAGTCTACTCATCATGCTTGTAATTCATATAGATCTATTTAGTATTTCAACTTAATTAAATGAAATGATAATTTAAATAGAATTTATATTTCCTCTTATGACTATATTGATGGTCCCATGTCCAACTTATTAACCTGTCGAATTGGATAGGAAGACTTTAGGCTGTGATCGAGGCGCTTAGAGACCATTCCCAATAGGCTCCCTCAAGGTTTACAGGTCCAAGCCCAAACTATTGGGACGCTGACCCCCACCCTATTTTGGGACAGAAGCTATTGGCGGGATTTACACAAGCTCTACTTAAAAACATCCTTATATTCCTTCCTTCCAGTCCGGCAGGTGACAAATCGGAGTGTGTGTGTGTGTGTGTGTGTGTGGAATTTATCATAAATATAAATGATTTCTGTTTTCATTATATACATAAAATTATGATCTCATGATCATACATATATATACACTGGCTCATTTACTGGTTCCTTATGTCCAATAGCGTCCAGATATATATACTCAAATATTTAGATATAATTCTGATTCCATTGTTTACTAATAAATAGGTATAATTTACATATATAAATATTAGGATCATTCTTATAAGATATATTAGATCATCTATATATATATACTTTCATTATTCCTGATATTAATATAAAATGTATATGTATAGTTCTA
This sequence comes from Chamaecyparis obtusa, assembly GCA_027943335.1. Taxonomy (NCBI): domain Eukaryota; kingdom Viridiplantae; phylum Streptophyta; class Pinopsida; order Cupressales; family Cupressaceae; genus Chamaecyparis; species Chamaecyparis obtusa. The sequence goes on along the minus strand of BSBK01008239.1, from coordinate 1,504,852 downwards.
AGTACATTTCTAATTCATTATAACTAATATATACGAGTCATATATATTGTATGAGTATTGATATACTATATAGATATTCATGAGAAACTGTAACTAAAAATAACAGTCAACGTATTCATCTATATATATCTATATGTCTGTCTTTAGTATAAACTACTATCAATATTAAAATATTGTTGTCTTTTACTCAGTACATACTGTCCTTCAAGAGGACCCGATTGCTTATTTACAAGCACTGAGAGTATGATGGGTTGATTGTTGCCTTGAGTATATATTTCAGATATCTTAATAGAATGCAAGGAATCCTTGCTGTCACTGACTTATTACAGCAAAGATTACTGTCTCCTTTCCCATCTTCGGTGAATGAATATGAATGTGTATTTTCTCTGCTATTTATAATTTATCCTTAATTGGATGCAGAGATCGATGTCTTACTACAGCAACTAACTATTTATTCTTTTTTCCTTATATCTCCCCCTTTTGAAAATGAAACCAATTCTCATTATATAGCTTACAACCAAGTAGACGCATCCTTCAGTTGAAGAGACATGTCTCTGCTTATTGCCTCTTTCCATAACTCGAACCGTTGACAACATAATTCTCTCTTATTATTGCTTAGAGGATATATAATGTTCTGTGGTTAGTTAACTTTCTTAATTAATTGTGTTTATACTTATAATAATAATATCATTTGATTAACAATGAATAATGTTTACTATTCTTATTATTAAATATTATTATTTATTAATAATATTATTTGATTATTTACTAGTAACATTGAATGTTATCAATATTATTTCAACAACGGATCATCATAGTCCTACCCTCCCCAAAATTGCTTGTCCTCAAGCAATGTTCGTGTTATACAAGTCTGTCATTATGAGAAGTTGTACAACTTTGATTAATCTATAAATTCATATCTTTGAGTCTTACTATTCTAGATCAAATAAATATAGAATCACAACTGTCTGAAAATATGAAACATATGAATATATGAAGACACGACACATACATGAAGAATACACTTTAATGCATGAAGACACAAAGTATACACAAAGCATACACATAATAGAAATATTGTCAAATTCCTTTTCATTTCATTAGAATGTTTCCTTGTTTAATCTGTTACCCTGCAGGATGGCAAGATCATGCTCTGATACCATTTGTAATGTCCCTTGTTAGTTTGTAACCTTGGATCTCACTAGTCTACTCATCATGCTTGTAATTCATATAGATCTATTTAGTATTTCAACTTAATTAAATGAAATGATAATTTAAATAAAATTTATATTTCCTCTTATGACTATATTGATGGTCCCATGTCCAACTTATTACCCTATCGAATTGGATAGGAAGACTTTAGGCTGTGATCGAGGCGCTTAGAGACCATTCCCAATAGGCTCCCTCAAGGTTTACAGGTCCAAGCCCAAACTATTGGGACGCTGACCCCCACCCTATTTTGGGACAGAAGTTATTGGCGGGATTTACACAAGCTCTCATTGAAGACATCCTTATATTCCTTCTTTCCAATCCGGCAGGTGACAAATTGGAGTATATATATATATATATATGGAATTTATCATATATATAAATGATTTCTGATTTCATTATACATAAAATTATGATCTCATGATCATACATATATATACACTGGCCCATTTACTGGTTTCTTATGTCCAATAGCATCCAGATATATATACTCAAATAATCAGATATAATTCTGATTCCATTGTTTACTAATAAATAGGTATAATTTACATATATAAATATTAGATCATTCTTATAAGATATATTAGATCATCTATATATATATATATAATTCAATATATACTTTCATTATTCCTGATATTAATATAGAATGTATATGTATAGTTCTAAGTACATTTCTAATTCATTATAACTAATATATATGAGTCATATATTGTATGAGTATTGATATACTATATAGATATTCATGAGAAACTGTAACTAAAAATAACAGTCAACGTATTCATCTATCCATATATATATATATATCTGTTTGTCTTTAGTATAAACTACTATCAATATTAAAATATTGTTGTATTTTACTCAGTACATACTGTACTTCAAGAGGACCCGATTGCTTATTTACAAGCACTGAGAGTATGATGGGTTGATTGTTGCCTTGAGTATATATTTCAGATATCTTAATAGAATGCAAGGAATCCTTGCTGTCACTGACTTACTACAGAAAAGATTACTGTCTCCTTTCCCATCTTCGGTGAATGAAAATGAATGTGTATTTTCTCTGCTATTTATAATTTATCCTTAATTGGATGCAGAGATTGCTGTCTTACTACAGTGACTAACTATTTATTCTTTTTTCCTTATATCTCCCCCTTTTGAAAATGAAACCAATTCTCATTATATAGCTTACAACCAAGTAGACGCATCCTTCAGTTGAAGAAACATGTCTCTGCTTATTGCCTCTTTCCATAACTCAAACCGTTAACAACATAATTCTCTCTTATTATTGCTTAGAGGATATATAATGTTCTGTGGTTAGTTAACTTTCTTAATTAATTGTGTTTATACTTATAATAATAATAATATCATTTGATTGACAATGAATAATGTTTACTATTCTTATTATTAAATATTATTATTTATTAATAATATTATTTGATTATTTACTAGTAACATTGAATGTTATCAATATTATTTATTATTAAATATTATTTCAACAACAGATCATCACAGATTGTTTTATTTCATTTCAAATCTATAATGTTTTGTAATATTAATAATATTTTAGTGTCCTTATTTTGTGTCGTGTTTTTTAAAATTGAAAATATTTTATTTTGAATTTTTTTTGTGGAATTTAATGTTGAATTTTTTTACTATGCCGCACTTTATCCTAATTTTATTGTTTCCGAACTCGAAATCAAAATCGAACCTTGTGACTTAGCTACTAGATATGAACACCATGACAGTATCTAATGGAAAAAATTGCAAGCACTAAGCATGAGCATGGACTCCCTGTACTCCAACTAATCCAAAAAGGAACTGACTTTTGTAGTTAATTGCGTGTTTTTGGAACAAAAACAACTTCTTTATTATTGAAAAATGCTGAGGGTGGAATGGGCCATCCATGTGCTGGCATTGTATTTTGACTATTTTGAAAAAATTGCTGGTTTCAGCAACCAGCTAAGTTGCTGAATCGTGGGACTTTTCCAGGTGATTCCAGGTATGAAATGTACCGGAATCGAACTCTGAAACGAATCTCTTATGGGTACACATGTGGGATTTGTGTTTTAAATGCCAAAATGTTTAGTGATTCTAGTTTGTTCTTTTAAATATTTTTAAGACCTAGACTGCTGATTAGCAAACTCTGAACTTATCTATCATGAGATTCTGGCTTGATCTTTTTGATACAGAAACCTAAATTTAAATTAGAATGATATGTTCCAAAATTTGAAATTTGTAATGGTTTTGTTTAGCATATGTATTGGTATATTGTTAAGTTTTAGGATCGATTGCAAATGTAATGGCATTGTTGTATTGTCTATGTTTTCCAAATGCATCGATCTCTTTGTACTTATACAAGACAATGATAAGAAGACATGTCAATTCATTTCAAGGGACATGTCTATTAATAATTAGTTACTATAAGATTAATATAACTTATATATTCATTTATATTAATAATATATATAGTAATATTAATACATATAACTATTACATATATATATTGATATAAATAATCATTCAATGTTCTAAGATAACAATGACTTTTATCTGAGTGAAGCTACATACTTTAACACTCCCTCTTAGCTAGGGAAGACAAAAGTCAGTAATATGTTTTTACAAAACATCAACTAAATAATATCAGTGATCTGTTTCAACATCACATGATGTATATCACTTTCAATAATTGTGATCTGTTTTAGCGTCACATGACGACTATCACAATATAAGTACCGGTGATCTGTTTCAGCGTCACACGACGACTATCACCTTCAATATTTGTGATCTGTTTCAGCGTCACATGATGACTATCACAATAGCTAGGTACCGGTGATCTGTTTCAGCATCACATGATGACTATCACCTTCAGTACTGTGATCTGTTTCAGCATCACATGATGACTATCACAGTACGAGATCATGGTCATTTTTAAGGAACTCAATCCACCATGTAATAATTCATTTATCATGATCTGTTTTAGCCATCACATGAGGTCTATCATGATAAAAGATAGTTATTGTAAGATCGTCACCTTTCAATAACATCAAAAAATACAAGTGATAATCACTTGGAAGTCGTCACTTCCTCATGATTTACACAGGGCCCATATAGCATTAAATAATTCCATTAGTATAATAATCAAATAAATCAGATTTACCTTATAAGTGTTTCACCTTCAATAGTGAAACTCCCTCTCAATCAATACGATCGAGATTGTCACAAGTTGACTGAACCATCTCATTTATCTTCTCCCTCTGAAGCTCAAGTTCATCAACCTCTTAACCTCCTTTTAAATTCTTAGACTCCCTCTGAATGAAAATGTCTTTATGCTTTCCTCCTAAAGCTTTTAGTTTCAATTATTTCCTTTCCATAAGGTGAGCCCAATTCATCTACTAATATTTCTATATGTGTGTCCTCCACTACAACGTATTCGAACCGGCATCACTATCAAAGTTGATGAATATTTGTATTCACCTCCCTCGGTGACGTTCGTTCAATCTATCAACTTCTTTGCAGACCGAGACCAATCAACTTGGCTATCTTCTTGAATAAAACACTCTGCAATGACGTCCTCCAAACATATCATTCTTACCACCTTTTATAATTGAATTGCTCTTTATGCATCGTACCTACTTCGACTTGCCAACTCAATCATTGGACTACACATGGATCTGCATCCTCATCGTGTATTCAACACGAAATGCTTTTTTTTTTACGTGTGTGCGACGGTGCTTAAGGTATGAATGCGAGGTGATCTTCTAAGGAGATTCGTAATTTCTTATTCAACTCGACATTGCGACTGTCGAGATATTTCCACTGTCATTCTTTCAAGCTCGGGCATTCTCCCTCGAACCATATACATTCTTGTCGGCGACCCAACTTTACATGGAACACTTTCTAGCTTCCGTCTGCGAGATGGGTGCTCTCAGATTCTCAATGGGACCAGACTCGATCACCTTCGACAATTACATGCTCTCCATTCTCCTCTTATGATTAATTTCTGGAACTGCATTTTTTCTTTAAGACAGAGGACTTCCATTAATACATACCTTTTCTTCATTTCTTTAGAATTTTCATTAAATTATCAAATTCTTCCATACATTTGCAAACCTTGCTCTGATACCATGTTAAGTTTTAGGATCGATTGCAAATGTAATGGCATTGTTGTATTGTCTATGTTTTCCAAATGCATCGATCTCTTTGTACTTATACAAGACAATGATAAGAAGACATGTCAATTCATTTCAAGGGACATGTCTATTAATAATTAGTTACTATAAGATTAATATAACTTATATATTCATTTATATTAATAATATATATAGTAATATTAATACATATAACTATTACATATATATATTGATATAAATAATCATTCAATGTTCTAAGATAACAATGACTTTTATCTGAGTGAAGCTACATACTTTAACATATATGACATTGTAAACTTAATTCTATTTATTAGCTGCATGCATACATACATACATACATATATTTGTATGAACGTACCAAAAACGTATCCAATTCCCCTAAAAATTTCTGCCGTACCAGCGTTTCGTACCCATGTACCCATACCCATTCCCACTCCCGATTCGGCAACTTAGGCAACCAGTAAAACATATTCACCACAGCAAATTCATCATACACCATGGGGAATTTGCCACAATCACAGTATCTCTCTGTCGGAAGCAGCAAATTCTTACAATCATTTGTGGAGTCCAGTGACATTTCCAGTATCTCATTTTTCTTATTTCAAGCACAGTTTCTAGCTCTCAGATGTTTGTAATGTCATTTATACACACTTGGGAATGTACTATAACAAGTTCTTGCCCGTGGTTCTATCATCTTAGAAAGCAGTGAGTGCAGTTCTTGTAGAGAATCCTTTGCCTTTAGAGATTGTCCTTGTAGAAGCAGCAGCAAGCAAAGTGATTGTGTAAGCTACTGGCGATAATTGAGAGTTGTTTTAGTTGTTTAAAGGCATTGTCCATTAAGAACATGGGTAATTCTTCCATTGTAATGCCATTTTGAAAGACTAATTGGATGTAAGCTTTCATTTTATGGATTTTTCACCCACAAGGAGTTTCTCCAGAGTAAACATGTCTTCTAAAAACTTTTAATTTGTGTCATTAGATGTGTTCTCTCTTAGACTAAGGATTGAAATCTATTGCTGACGAGCTAGTTGGGGAATACCCTTCTAGTTTAAAGAACAGGTAGCATGAATGCAAGTTCATTTCTTTTCAGAAATGTATTGTGAGTAATTTGCAGGTTTGTGGCCACAATGAGGTCAAGTGGAAAGAAAATATATCTTTGAATCTGTAGGTAAAGATAGGAGAGAAGAAGCATAGCAAGAAAGGAAAATTTTTTATACTAAAGTAAGATTCCATAAGATGGAGGCTGACATGGCAATCCTATCTCAATCCATGGAGGCTGTGAAGATCTTGATAGAGACCCATATACAGAGAATGTACAAAGGCCGGGGTATGACTAATTCCAAAGAAAGATAGTCTTCAAAAAGTCAAAGATCCTTCCAAGGATGCCATTGTTCAGAGCAAAGACTGCGATTAAGATTTGACTATTCGAACAAGAAATTGATGCTAACAAACTTGATCATTGCTTGGCACAACTGGAGGTATATTTTAGCATGCATTCTCTTCCCTTAGAACAAAAGATTTCCTTTGCTAGATTGAGAATGGCAAAGCATGCCTTGACTTAGTTTGAGGGTCTCATGTACTCCATGGAACTAAAGAAACAAGCTCCTACAAGTTCTTGGGAACAATTTAAGAGGTTAATCAAGAAGCGATTTTATCTCATTTGTCATGGGGGGAGAAAATGTATGGAAAGGCAATTCCTCAAGCAAAAATAAGGTCAAAGTCCGTAAGAATATACTAGTGAATTCCTTAGGAGAGCCATTCAGAAAGAAAAAGATGCACCGTATGAAGAAACTCCAATGAATACATAGGTCTTAATAGACTTGGTTTTTTTTACAAACTTATGGATATAGATGAAGCATGTACCTTGCTCACTACCATGAGGTAGATAGTCCCCCATCCTCTCCTACAGATAAGGGAGCTAAAGCAAAGGACAAAAAAATAAACTCTACAAGCATCAAGAAACAAATTGTACTTCATAGTGACCATCATGGTAGGGATGGTTGTGTAGTGTCTTATCTTGGAAATAACATTCTGAAAAGTACCCTGACAAATTAAAATAGGTAAGAAAATCTCTATGCCCTCAGTCAATGAAGATAATCTAGTGATTAAAAATGGTAAAGAGATTGATGGTGATTCAGATAAGTATTATAGTTTTAATTGCACTGTGAAGAAAGCAGGTATATTGGCCAGAAAAAAGCATAATTTAGCATTAAGATGCATATCAATGGTGTTGAGGCTGATGCTCCTTTTGATTCATGCACTCAAGGTTGAACAGTATTTGGTATATAAATTAGGGCTTAAAACAGTTCAACATCCCAAACCTTATTATCTGGGTTGGGTCAAATAAGGCATTAATATGCTAGTTCCATAAGCAACGCTAGTTTGGTGTAAGTCCAGTAGATGCATGTAGTCCTCTTGGGCAGTCCATACTTGTATGAAAGAAAATCAATATTCCATAGGAGGATTAAAAAATATCAGGTCATCGAGAACGGTAAATCTTTCACTTTGTATGCTTCTAATGGCACAAAAGAGCCAATGCCAATCAAGTTTCTCCGTGTTCAAGCAAACTACTTTCTCACAATAGTAACAATTAAAGACAGGTGTATCAAATTTTCACTCGCGCTTACACTGTGGCATAAGACAAGGTGGCATATGCATCATCACAAACCTTAATCCATTGAGCTCTTAACTTTCAGGGCTGAAAGCTTCCTAAATGGAGAAGTGTGATCTGAAAAGGATCCAATTTTTGTACTTCATGGCATGTTTTTGGAACTAGGAAAAAAAAAATAATGGTGGAGAGTGGTCAAAGTGGAATGGAGCATCCATGTGCAAAAAAATAATCGCAAATTGAGTATTTTAAAATCAAGTTTCAACAGGCAGTGAAAACAAAATTGCCACAATAATTTTGTCATTTACCATGGCAAAACCACCTTTTGTTAGATGCAGTGAGTTTGCTACAAATCATTCCTGGCATTCAATGATCTTCCAACCGCTCAAATTTTCCTCTTCCAAGTGCAATTTCTTGGCCTTTTCAGCCTCTAGATGTATATTATGTTATTTACATACCCTTGGGAATTGGCTAAAACAAGTTATTAGTGTGTTTCTATCATCACACAGCCGTGACTAGAGTTCTTGTAGGAAATTCTTTATTGTGAGAGCTATTGAAGGACATCGGGAGTTGCCTCATATGTTTTTAGGTTTTGTCTAGTGGGCCTCAGGGCTGTTATTCCATTGTGATATCATTTTGAAACAACTTGGTACATTTACATTTGGACTTTTCGTAAGGAATTTCTCTGCAGTAAACCTTTCTTACAGTGGTGGTTCTCTGTTATTATTCTACTTCCTTGCTCATTTTTTTGCTAAGTAATTTCTGGCTTGTGCTCTCTTAGACTAAGAATTAGAATAAGTTGTTGATAATAGTTGAGGAATATCCTTCTAGTTCCCAAATCACCAATGTGAAGGTGTTCCGAAGGGATGTGCCCAGACTCCTTGTATGTCAGAGCAGCCTGCATGTGATGCCGAGATATAACTCATTCTAAAGAATAACTTGAATGCTTGAATATGTGGCGAAAACTAATAATAGGAAAACCCTCTGCTCTGTTCTGTCATGTTAAATGTATCTATGTAAAACAATAACTGACTTTTAGGAAAGGAGAATCAACACAAGTCTCATTTCAAAATGCTAAGAGATGTTGAAAATTTGTATCATGAAAAGTTGATATGTAGTTGTAATAACATCACCAAAAATGACTGATTCTACTGTTAGGGTGGCCCGGGCATGGATGGTACCAATCTGCATGAAGAAAGCCTGTGTTGGGCTACCAAGGGAAGCGATACCATATACTAAAGCCTACGCAAATAAAATCTGAGAACAGCTGGCAATGGCCATATAACAAAATAGATAGATGTGCATACTCATGTAAATGCTTATTTACATGTAAAATGGCTCTATAATGGATGAATTATATAGTCTTCATGCACTACACTTAAAAATAAAAAGTTGACAGATGCAGGAGTGTGGATGCTATCAATCTTAAGAACACTGATACACTACAACATCATCTTAAATTGTGATAAATAGAATCAGACACTAAATGACTAGTAGTAATACCTCAATCAGCTACACATCAACAGAGAACTAAGTTGCTGGTCCTGGTATGGGTATGGGTACAGGTTTGAGGTTCAAGTATGCCAGTACAGAATTATTTTTGCCAGCATGGGTACATATACATATATAGTATATACACACAAATATATAAAAAGTGATACTCAAATTGCCAAAAACAAAAATCTTTAAATACCTGATAATTTACAAAAATATACTCATTAATTCATTATTCAGTGATTTGTCAAATATCAATACACAATGAAAATTACACTCAATATTCAATAATGTTCATACTACTCTTCATCACCAAAGTCAACATTCGGTTCAATTTCATTTGAACCACAAGAAGTTACAATGCCACTTCCACTGGCTATGTCATATGTAGAAGTTGCCTCATCTAAAGAGATTTTGGCAAGTTGTGCAACAATAACATCTAAGTCAGAGACAAGTGATGCAAGTTGGAGCGTACAATGACCAAATTCTCAGCTTCTTTTGCACCCAATCAGCTGCGCTTAACAAAGGGGACCAAGGACCTAGAATTGGGGATGGAAACTAGTGGCCTTTAAAACCACACAAACCTTCATGCCAGATAACATTTTCATAATTTTTTACTCAAGTAAAAAATTAGGTATTTGGCACTTCTTTATTTATGAAAATGTTTTTTTTGGGGTTTTGTTTCTTTTGGGTGGCCCTTAGATCAGCCTGAGTATGCCCAGGGAACTTAGAGCAGACCAAGTGAACCCCAGGGCACCTAAGACCTAGACCTGAACTGAGCCTGTAAGGGTACCAGAGGGTGTTGTCAAACCCCGCAACATAGAAAAGGATATTAAAATTACGTTAGTGGGGACTATACTTTTGTTCATGATCACAGAAACAAGAATGTAGAAAGTCCACTCACCTTATTGAGTTCGTTTCATGCCATGTCCATAACATGGAATCTAGAGTAAACCTAAGCAATAAGACATGATGAAAACTGGCATGTCCCCACCTCAACTTGCTGTCTTGCTGAGTTTGGCAATGGGACTCCCTACTCAGAGAAAACTGTAATGTCCCATTTCTTAAACTTGGCAAGTTAGACAAAACTCCTAAAACCTGGAAAAGTAAATTGCAAAAAAAATAAAAAATAAAATGGCTTAAAACACAATCAAAATTGAAAAAACAGAAAAAAGATCACTTGGATCTCAAAAGAACTGAAGTAGCATTTATTTCTTTGTTTCACTTACTTATCACACTTATGCTCACTCAAATACCTAATATTTTATTTTTTTCACTGTTTTTATATGAAAGGGCCAACTTTGTCCCATGCAATGTTCCTAATCCAATACCATCACTTGAAAGAACAGAGTGGAACCAAGACAAAAGAAATGTAGTAAATGTGACTAGAGCAATTTTAAATTTTAATCTTAAACTCTGAATTACTTTAATGAAATTCCAAATTTTTAGTAACTTTTTAGTTTTACTGTTGAACTCAAGTTTTGAATTCTGTTCTTGTTTTCACAATTCTAAGAGTTCCCTTATTGCCAAGTATTATGGATATGATCCTTGCGGTATGACTCAAATCCAATACCACTATAATATAAGATGGGGATGGTGGCAGTTGCAAGCACACACATTGAAGAGGAGCAGCCTATCTGGATTAAGGATTGAACTATTATAATTGGTGAATAGCATAAAAGGAAAAGTATGGTGCTACTGAATTTCCCAGTTTTGTTGTCAGATGGGAAGTTTTTTCTATGTCAACTATGTTAAGGTTTTAGGATCATTGCAAATGTAATAGCACTATCTGATTGTATGTGTTTTCCAAATGCATTGATATCTTGTATATATACAAGGCAAAGACAAGAAGAGACATGTCCCTTCATGGGACATGTCTATTCATTAATCTAATTTATTAATTAACTATATAGTTATTATAAGAATAAATATAGATTAACTATATATATATATGCATATTAATATATAAAATAATATCAATTATTATACATATTTATATATATATATATATATATGTAATAAATCATTTCTCATAATAATAATATAGTCAATTTTATTTATCTGACCGATGCCACATACATCAACACCTCTTAGCTAGGGAGGATAAATCAATCCAATGTCAACACTTATGACACCTGATAGCATCAACCCTAAGATGTAAGCAATAGAAGCATCATCCTCATGATGTAATCAATAGAAAAATAGTCTCAAGATGTGGATTGCCTCCATCGACAATTCTATCCACAAGCTCTCATGTGGATTGCCTCCATCGGTGATTCTATCCACAAGCTCTCAGGTGGATTGTCTCCATCGGCGATTCTATCCACAAGCTCTCGTGTGGATTGCCTCCATCGGTGATTCTATCCACAAGCTCTCAGGTGGATTGCCTCCATCGACGATTCTATCCACAACCTCTCATGTGGATTGCCTCCATCAGTGATTCTATCCACAAGCTCTCAGATGGATTGCCTCCATCGGCGATTCTATCCACAAACTCACAAGCTTTAGTGTGGATTGCCTCTATCGGCAATTCTATCCGCAAGTTTCCAGGTGGATTGCCTCAATCGGCGATTCTATCCAAAAGCTTCTCAAGCTTTAATGTGGATTGCCTCAATTGGCGATTCTATCCACAAGTTCTATCTATTATGATCTATTTCAGCCATCACAAGATGTCTATCACAATAGAAGGTTAAGTTATTGTAAGATCATCACCTTCCAATAACTTTTATAAATACAAGTCATAATCATTTGGAAGTCGTCACTTCCTCGTGATTTACACAAGGCCCAAAAAAAAACATTCATGATTCATTAGTATAATAATCAATTATATCAAGTTTACCTTAGAAGTGTTTCACCTTCAATAGTGAACTCCCTCTCAATCAATATGATCAATATTGTCACAAGTTGACTAAACCATCTGCTCCCTCTGAAGCTCAAGTTCTTGTATCAACCTCTTGTCTTCTTTTGAAATGTCAAACTCACTTTGCATCTCGTCTCAATCATCAATTCATTTGCAAGCATTAAGTTCTTTCTCCCTTGAATGCAATTTTCTTGTGCTTCTGTCCTGAAGGAATGTCAGAGAGATTACAAATAGCTCACTAAACTATCTCGACTGGAAATACCAATGATAGAAGCATACACGATTTTACTAACCAATAGTATAGCATAAATTACAAACTAAAAAAGTATGTGCATTAATAAAACATGAAATACTTATCTTTTATAAATTTCAAGTATTTCATTCTGTAAGGTGAGCCCATATAGAAAATATCATGCAAATTCACAAAATGATGTCATCGTTCTTGAATATTACCATAATTCTTCACATGACTTGTCTTTAATATCCAAAGGTTCTATACATTATGACAACCTTCAATATGATCGGATCTCTCTTCAAGCGGTTAGGCTTTTAAAGAGGGAACCTCGCTCTTTTACAGATTCTGCATAGACCCGTACACAGTCGGTCATAACTTTTGAACCTAACATTTTCTTTCCAAACGCTCCAGTGAGATTCTTCTAAATTTGTTTATCACCAACATATCCAAAATTCAACAAAATCCAACGGTGCATTTGTGAGATATGGTCCTTGTACAAAGACTGTATTTTCCGAGACAGTCACACATTCACCATCAACAAACTACTCTCTTACATTTGCAACTTGGCTCTGATACCATGTTAAGGTTTTAGGATCATTGCAAATGTAATAGCACTATCTGATAGTAATGTGTTTTCCAAATGCATTGATATCTTGTATATATACAAGGCAAAGACAAGAAGAGACATGTCCCTTCATGGGACATGTCTATTCATTAATCTAATTTATTAATTAACTATATAGTTATTATAAGAATAAATATAGATTAACTATATATATATGCATATTAATATATAAAATAATAGCAATTATTATACATATTAATATATATATATATATATGTAATAAATCATTTCTCGTAATAATAATATAGTCAGTTTTATTTATCTGACCGATGCTACATACATCAACAAACTGATGACTCAGAGAAGATTAAAAAAGCCAATTACTTATGTGGCATTATCAAATTAAAAACAAAGCTGGATGAGGAGAATCTCAAGTTATAACTCACTGATAATGCAGCAAACTGTGCTGATGCTCTAGTTAGACTATTAATGGACAAGCACACTACCAATTTTTGGACTCTTTGCTTGGCCAATTGCATTGATCTGATAGTACAGGATATTCACAAACTGATCGGTGGTCAAAATGTTCGTTGAGAACAGGCATAATATTTTCAAATGCTCTAAAACCAAACATGGATCTTCTCTCTGATTAGAGAGTTTGTCAACCTGGGGTCACACCCATTTTACAATCATATTCAACACCATGCAGTCCTTACTATCTGAGAAATGTAAACAGTCTACATACCTAAGGATGACTGTCAAGGCTCACATTGTCAGGCTTACCTCTTCATTATTTCATTTTTATTTCTTAGCTAAAAAGTATGATTTTTTAATAACTCACTCAGCCATTTGTTATTCTTGTTTGTGTGGTTGAAGAAAAAAGCTTGCAACAGGCTATATCTTTAAGAGCATGTTCAGAAACAAAAGCACATTAGAGACTTATATGGAAAAGTGTTATCCAAGAATCGGGCCATTTCAGATATCATTGGCCGATGGCAGCAAAATCAATTCCATAATCCACTTCATGCTTGTGCACAGTTTTTGATCCCTGACTTCTAGTTCCTTGAGTTCAAAGAAACATCTATTTGGCGTTTAAGACATCCTGACAAGGCTTTAGTGTTAATATTTTAAGTGATTCTTCATATAATTGACAATTTGTATGTACTTGAAATTTCTATGATGTTAGATGATCCTTGTCATATACTCATGTCAGAGAATTCAAGAAGGTGGAATAGATATTGCTAGAGTAATTAGAGAATACATTAGAGCTAACAAGCTGCAACTAAAAAAGGATATCTCTTTCATTAAAGACTGTCAGCAATAAATGTGTAAAACTATAACTAAAACTCATTTTTTCTTCCATACACACATCAAAGGCACAAGATTAACAAAGAAACTTTAGAAACTAACCTTCAACTTTTCTCTTCTAACAGTGCGTTCACAAATAAGTCGTATACGTTCTAGTTCAACCTGGCAAAAGGAAATCATAAAGTCAAATGCTAAGAAATTACAATAGTGAAGAAACTGCATTCTTTAATAAGAAGAATCAGCAGCAGATAGCCACAATATAAAATGATGTCAAGCATCAAACATGAAAATTCAATTATCCTTGCAGCACCAAGCAAATAATTTACCAGAGACTTGTACCTATACTTCACTTTGCTTATATCAAATAGATATTTAATACATATACAGTCAATACAAATAAGAACCAATATTTATGAGTCTTAATTATATGTCTCAATAATCAGACATTCCCAGCAAGTGTTAAGTCGTTTACACAGTTGAATAAAAACTAATTAGAAATTCACCCATGTCACTGTAGAAGAGAAAGCTAGGCATTCACCCTTGGTTCAGTGAACCAATGAACATTTTGTAACTCTCATCAATCAGAGTAGTAAATCACTCTACCAGAAGCATAAACACATCCTTCTTACCTAGAAATGCCAGCGGAACCAATGATGCCTATTAATACTTCATACCAATCATTTCTAGCAAAGACTTGGGTTTCAGTGTAAATGTGAATTATATCTCAAGCGAAAGTTGGAACTCTTGAATAAGGATTATACTTAATCCCATTTCAAGTTGTGATGCTTTGGTGTGAATAGTGCATGTCACAATAGACACGGAAACACCAAACAAAGTATTAGTGGGGTAGTGCATTCGAAGGGGCATCGGGGGCATTGCAGCATCAACCACCAGGTATAACAGCTGAGAGTAGCAATATATTGGATAGCAGGTCAGTGGAAAGTGCCAACATGGGACATCATGATTGAAAAAATAAAGATGTAACCTGGAAATGGAAGATCTTGGCCAAAAACAGTTACAGAAGCTGAAACTATAAGGAAACCTATGATGACAATAAATAATTGGGTAAGCGAAAGAGACAAGAAGGAAATAGTAGTCCAAAGCGGCATCAAATTGGACTGAGGAGTCAAGGGCAGATGACAACAGGAAAAAGACCAAATTAGAAAACAAAAAAATAAGGTCAACATAATAATATTGAACTAGTCCAATCAATTATTGTGCCAGAGGGGACCCAAAACAGATGTCACGGGATTGAATGTGATGTCCAAGTCAACCAATGGAATGAAAGTTAGATGTTCATTGCAAAGCAAGAAAAACAAAGTTTAAATAAATAGAGAATAAGGTTAAATGCTACATTTAGCATGTTCTCTGAATCATATCCTTAATCTGATTCAAAGATAATCCTCGATGAGATTCAAACAGAAGTTTATAAACAAAAGGTTAGTAAAATCTTTAAAAGAAGCAAATATTAAAGAACAATTGTTAGTCAGATATTCCGGAGGAAGGGCTGAATTGGAGTGGCACAAACCAAAGGTGAGATTTCAAAATGGTGACATTGGAATATAAGTTAAAAAGGGGATCAAAATAGATCACAAAGAAAAACAGATCAAGGAAGAAAATAATAAGGTAAGTTTCTATGTGATCCTAATTGTGTCTGTAGTTCTATTATGGCTTGTGTATGTGTGTGATTTGGATTAAGATGGTTTTAATCCTTGATATTTTAAACCACCATCCTTGATATTTTGAATCAATGATGCCTATCAATACTTCATACCAATCATTTCTAGCAAAGACTTGGGTTTCAGTGTAAATGTGAATTATATCTCAAGAAAAAGTTGGAACTCTTGAATAAGGATTAGACTTATCCCATTTCAAGTTGTGATGCTTTGGTGTGAAGAGTGTGCATGTCACAAATGACACGGAAACACCAAACAAAGTAGCAATGGGGTATTGCATTACAAGGGGCATCACAGCATCAACCACCAGTTACAACAGCTGAGAGAGGCAATATATTGGATAGCAGGTCAGTGGAAAGCGCCAACACAAGACATCATGATTGCAAAGATAAAGATATAACCTTGGAAATGGAAGATCTCGACAGAAAAACACAGTTACAGAAGCTGAACAATAGAAACCTATGATGGCAAGAAATAACTGGGTAAGCGAAAGAGACAACAAGAAAATAGTAGCCCAAAGCAGCATCAAATTGGATGGAGGAGTCAAGGGCAGATGACAACAGGAAAAAAGACCAAATCAGAAACCAAAGAAATAAGGTCAACATCTAATAATATTGAACTAGTCCAATCAATTACTGTGCCAAAGGGGATCCAAAAAAGATGTCACGGGATTGAATCATGAATGTGATGTCCAAGTCAACCAATGGAATGAAGGCTAGATGTTCATTGCAAAGCAAGAAAAAACAAATAATTAGAGAATAAGGTTAAAAGCTACATTGAGCATATTCTCTGAATCATATCCTTAGTCTGATTCAAAGAGAATCCTTGATGAGATTCAAACGAAAGTTTATAAACAAAAGGTTAGTAAAAACTTAAAAAGAAGCAAATATTAAAGAATAGTTGTTAGTCAGATATTCCAGAGGAAGGGCTGAATTGGAGTGGCACAAACCAAAGCTAAGATTTCAAAATGGTGACAATGGAATATAAGTTGAAAAGGAGATCAAAATAGATGACAAAGAAAAATAGAACAGCGAAGAAAATAATAAGGTAGATTTCTATGTGATCCTGATTGAATCTGTGTAGTTCTATTATGGCTTGTGTATATGTGTGTGATTTGGACTAAGACAGTTTTAACCCTTGATATTTTGAACCACCATCTTTTATTCTGCTCATTTTTATTTGCTTTCATTGATATTCTTATGGAACTTTAAATGTGGCTTTATTAATCATCAACTGTACCCTAAGGCACTCAGTGGCATAAGAGAATCTATCAAACTATCCAATGTATCCATCATTGAATTTAGTTTTGAGAAAAGATGTGCATATAATTGTAAGCTGGAAACAAGCAAGCATCCTAAGTTCCTATGTGACGCAAGAGAAATATGTAAAATGTTGTATAGCTATAAGGCCTTGACTGATCTGGTAGGACCCACAACCATTTTGGAGATCAAAGCTCCAGTGTCATGGTAAGCACATGCAGCCACCTGAGATGGTGCTAGGTCTGGTGGCCCCATTTACCTAATGATTTATCAAAGCTTTGCCCCATGTGTTCTGAACTGAATTTGAAGCATTTCTTATTTTTGCCTAATTTTTTATTGTTTAGCTTAAGATATTGTACTTCGATGGTTTTGTAGTCCTAAACTCCTAGTTGTCCGTTGTAAATCTTAAATCATATAGGGAGGAAATGAAGAAAGATAGAAGATATAATCTAAATGTATGTGTTTATCTCAATGTGATCAGCTTCCGAAGGTCACTCATTTGCTAATCTTGTAACCCCCTACGGAACACGATATTTGGCTGAACCATGCACTTTGTTTGCCAAAAAGGAGTAATTGGCAGTAGCACTTGAGAAGATAGCTGGTGCCATCATTCAACCAAGACTTTTAACTTACTGATAATTAATGAATATCATGTAAAATTACAAGTTAACCAAGTTAGGTTATTGCATCTGGAGATGGATTTTGCATCTGGTTGCTCCAATTTGGTAATGGTCTTGATGGTGGTGGTCAGGTTCAAAGTGCATAAATCAGTCAACAAAATATTTCTATGCCCTGTTTTAGATTGGTAGGATATCCGTGTGCAATAAATGGATCCCACCAGTCTTTGTCTTAATGATTGGAGGATGACAAAATCAGGAGCCTACTAATGTGTCTAGCCCCAACCTCACAAGAACAGTAATGGGAATCATGTTACCAGTATCAGATCTCATCATGTAGCACAGTAAGCCATATTGGATGTCCTTGAAGGATGTCTTGTTGCCAAAACCCATGATCTTTAGAACCATCAGTCATCATAGATTTGTTTATCTCCGAACCATTACGATGGTGCTGTGTGAACCGAAAGTGATCCCGACTAATTCCATTAGATGTTCTGGAGAAGTTTAAAAGAGTGCTATTGGATATCTTCCACACTAGCATAAGGTGTCAGGTTGTCCAAGGTTAAGCAATGCAATGGTATAACATGGACAATGTAGACGCAGATGGGTCAGCCAACTCAAGGTTACATGATCCATCCATTTTTTGGAAGAAGCAAGTGATATTGCAGCCATCTGCAAAAGCAAACAGAGCATTGGAGAAACATACCCCGTAAGAATCATGAGTCCAATGCAGTGAAGAAGGTTGTCCGTGACATTACCAACCAAACCAGATTAACAAGGCATCTGTCAAGTGCAATGGTAGTACACAGGACAAAGCAATAACTGAATAAAAACCTAATGATCAGTTCAAGATGTAACTAAAAGAAAACTTTACTTTGAATTTTACTGTGTTTTTCTAATAATTTGTAGGGCGAGCTGCAACATCCTATACTTAACAGTTACTCTTTCAATCATCCTTCTGTTTGATCCCTACAGCTGAGAGAGCAAGGCTTCATAAAGGATAGCTTAATAATTACCAACTAGGGGTGGCCATCCTTACACTATTATCCCTTGTACACTGCCCAAGTCATGTCTCTTCTGCACACCAGTTACCAATACACTTCTATATAGATATGAGGATTGGAGCTAAATTTTAGCAGCAGCAAGTTTAAGAGAATAAATTGTCAAAAGATATTTGAGCAAAGATGATAGTGTTCCACCCTATTATTCTGGCTGAATTTGATACTTGATCACCACTCAAATTACAATCTTATTGAAGAAAATGCTTTTGGCTACACTTATTTGAGCAAAGCTGAGTTTGGTACTGGAGTGCCACTCACCTTACCAATCTTATTGTGGAAATAAAATGCTTTCAGCTACACATATGAAAAATCCAAGCTGAGATCTGACTCTTCTACTCACTAGTTACCACTACACACACACACACACACACATATAGATGTGAGGAATGGGGCCTATATTAGGAAAAAGTAGCTGTAATTAATTTAAAAGTGTGTTTACCACAATGTTTTCAAATGATGTTTAGGGAAAGATGAGAGTTGCCTTCCCTAAAATTCAGGCTGAATTGGCATTTCTCTGCTGCTCAATTTAACAATCTTTGACACTGATACTATGGTTAGCAGGGTTCAATGCACAACCAAGTCATTCAGAATAGCAAATATACTAATGGAGTCGAAACTCACCTGCCAAAAGAATGGCGTAATTCGGGACTCTCTCTAAGCCTGAGCCTGAGGATCATTTACCTGTAGATATCTTCTCTTATATGAGATCTGAAGGAGCTATTTTTCCATGTTTATCGACTTCCAAGACTCCTCAAAGACATTTGTTCAATATAAAAACCAAAAAAAAAGCCATTAATATTCAAGGAAACCTCCAATACAGACAGAAAACCTCAGCAAACAAATTCATTGTATATGCTTTGGCATTCAAATGTGAATACAGTAACTGAACAGCATATATTTTCATCATCAGTGTGTTTGGTGACTGGGATCTTCGATGCTGTTTGTCTAATTGTCAGGTGTATCAGTTAAAATCACTTGGGCTGTTTGTGGCTTCAGTGGAGATTAGAATATAGATTGAACTAAATAAAACTGTGGAAATATTTGCTTTGCTATATAATTTATACTTTTGTGAAGCCGCCACATAGTGCCCTCAGGCTTGTGACATCCCTTGCTCTCGTCCTTACTGTTACCATACATAGTGAATACCCTTTCAAAAATGCTTTTATAAATCTGAAGTTTCAAGATATGTTTAAGGTTTCAAAATCAAAGCTAGGTGGTGTACTCTCAGATATGTTATTTGTAAAGCAATGTGTACATACAAGTCCATTTCACACAAGAAAATATGATATTTTATCTTTCCTAGGAAGACAATTGTATATGCAATCTACATGGTGTTCCGGAATCATGATGCCCACTAGAAAGGAAACAAAAAAAATTATACTGATACCCATTAATGACCAAAATAACCCTAATGGAGTCAAATGTACATCCAATAAAAACAGCAAGAGGGATCCCAAAAAGGAGCTCCAACATCTAAAAGAAACAAGAGGCTACAAGCTAGAAGCCTAATGCTCAACAATTAAAGATCTAAGTAAGGGCCTGTACCCAAAAGTTTTACCTTAAACATCATGGAAAAGAAAACATCTACTAGTACACAACACAAATAATCACGAGACCCACAATGAAAGTATATAAGGGCAATGGCAATGGATTGAAGCATGAAGCTTGATGCTACTCTGTATCAGAACTCCCTGACAAGCATCCTCGTAAACCATTGTGAAAGTGAAAATAAAAGATCTGATGATGTCCACCAGAATAGTCTTGAAAATAGAGAAATGGGAAAAATCAGCAATTAATCAACCAGTTTAAAAGTTAACCAAAATTTCAAAACAAGAAAACTAAAAATAAAACTCATGAAGCAAATCTTAAAGCCATTTTGCATATGTCAACAAATTACAATGATTAATCACAAGTTTTCGAGAGGGGGCGGTTTAAATCAGCAAAGTGATATAAGAACGATTTTGTGTCAAATGGGATGTGCTCAAATACTAAATTAAGACCCATGTTCAGATCCCCAAGAGGAATGTTACATGCTAAAGTGTAGAGATGTTGAATATTTAATTACCATATCATAATCCGGATATAGTATACTTCCAAAAGAGGAGTAAAATCTGTGCTAAATTTGACTGGAGAGATACCCTTTGTCATGGTATCTAAGTCAAAGGATGCCCAGCAGAGAGAGTTTACCAATTTTTTTTAAAAAGCAGGTTTTTGCCAATAAATTGGTGATTTTCAGTCCTCTTTGGGGATGTGTCCCCTATGTTTTTAGCCTCATCCCTCATAGAAGACATTTTTGGGCCTCTAGGACCCCTTGGAAACATTTCAAGGACTCCAAGGTTAGTACGTTGATGGAAAATATGAGATAAACTTGGACAAGGAATGGATGCTCCATCATCACGGATGGGTGGACCGATATCAAATATCGGCCACTCATCAATATTACTGTCACAAGTTTAGATGGCCCTTATTTTCTTAGGGCTATTGATTGTTCGGAGAAAAGGAAGGATGCAACCTTCCAATATCCAGTTTTTCGATAAGCACATTTTTTGGACCCCATGTTGTATCTATGCTTTGAACATCTCCTTGAAGGACATTGGGAAGATAGTTTGGGTAAAGCCAATGGTGTCAAAAGCTAGAGATGTGCAAATGTTCATTTACACCCATCACACTTGCTTTGTTTGGGACATTTTCAAGGGAACAATTCCTCAAGCTCATGGACACTAGATATGCCAGCTGCTTCATTTTGTTAGAGAGGATGCTTCAAGTCACGGAGGCTTTACAATTAATGGTGGTCAATGCAAAGTGGGATAGATGGCAAGAGGCACACACACCAAAAGAAAGAAGCATGAAACAAAAATCATTGTTGATGAGGAGTGGTCCGCAATGAGGTAATAAAATTGCTGAATTTATTATTATTTTTTAATGTTAATTTAATAGTTTATTAATGATTCTAACTTGTAAAATATTTCCATTCTTTTTGAAGATTTTAATTTTTGTAACATGTTTGCACTTGCAAATATGTTTTCTCTTTCATTGAGTCTATTGTGTGAATTATTAGATATGCTAATATTGACTCTCCTAGCCTTGACGGGATTTATGAGACCTTTGATACCATGCTTGGGCAGATCAAACAAGCAATTCATACAAAGGATCCCACTTTGGGATTTTATGAGAAGAATCTTAGGCCAATTATGACACGAGTGGAATAGTATGAACACCAAACTTCATATGGCAGCCTATACTCTCAATCCCAAATGGTTGAAACTTGAAACCTTTGGGCATTTTGTTATGATTCTTATATAACATGTATGCACATTGACAATGAAAGCACATTTGAATTTTGTTAATTTGTTTGCCAATTCTCATATGAAATCTCAATTCATGTCTAATGTTACGTATTAACTCTTATTAAGCTTCTACATTGTGTATGATGAATGGTTTATCAATGATATGATATAAAATTATAAATATTTTAAATTTCTCTATATGTTTTAAAATTTCCCTATTTTTTAACAACCGTCCCCTAAAAGATAGCCCAAAAGTACCCTCCCTACCGGAAACACATCTCACCATCCCCTATCATCCCTATCCCTAAACCTTAGGGGAGCATAAATGATTTTAGTAACATCTGAATTTTGATATAAGCACTATCACCTACCATGGAACACATACCTTCCAACCTTTGATGCATTTATAAAATATCCCAATCAATGGGCATTTATAGTCTTAAATATTCAGTGCATTTATATATCTCCAAGTGTATTCTTATAAAGATTATTAAGCTGCAAATATTCATCAACCGGTTGACTCTTAAAGGTATATTCTGGTTAAAATTGTTCAGCTCCAAATGTGCCTGCTACTGATACTGACAGTAGGTAGTCAAAACCTCCTCACAAGTGTATTGATTGCAATCTACATGGAAACACATGGAACAAGGGTGAATCGATCCCTATAACAACTGCATGAATTCCATCATAATGTGTGTATGTTTCAACGCAAATTCACCAATAATCTGATTATTTTTTCCTATGTGCTTCTGCAAATAAAAACTAGAGAACAGTTTGTTTTACTAGATATGTGAGAAACAAACACATTGCCTTTATACACTCCTATTGAATTTAAGAATGCCTTTATACACTCCTATTCAATTTGAGAACAATAGTTTCGGAAAATAACATGACAATAAAATCCATAATCATAAATAAGCCCTTTGGAATTAGGTCCTGATTCCACTCTATACATTTGACTATACACAACTTACAAGAGCATTCCAGTGATTATGAACATTTGACAACATTAATGGCATGTTAAAGAATTTTATAGGTGCATTCCTGTTTATGACAACTTCACATAAATCTGTATAACCTAGTCCCCCAAAAGGTAATGCAGGAATGTAAAAAAGGGATGTCTAGAAGCACCCTAAAATTCCTAGGAATGGCATTTGAATTTGGCATTAATATGGAGATCAGAAGGTAATGGGTGATGGGGAAAGAGGACCATGGACTAGAATGTCTCCATGGAATAGATAAGAAAACATTTTGACTAAAATTACAACTAAGTTTGCCATTTAGAAAAAAAATTAACTTTCTTTCATAGTACTAACCTTTAATCAAAAACACAATGCTATGAAATTTCAATAAGCATCATAGAAATCAGGAGACACGGATTCAGGTGCAGGGAACATACCAGTAGTCACATCTTTGTGAATATATATATATAAACATAATATTGCAGAATGCTATTTAAATATGTAGTCCCTAATCCTGTATCCTATGTCTGTCAGTACATTACACTTACACATGTAACAGGGACTACACAATACAATTATAGAACAATACAAGGACTTCTTGCCTGAAGTTTTTCTGCAATATTGTATCTCTTGACAATCTTTACAGATCCTAATGGCTAATGCACAAACTCCTAGGTACACCATCTACCTTGCATGTTGGATTATCTAAGTTTAAGAATGCAACAGATCATCTTATTTGAACAGGTTTTTGAGTAATCATATTTTTTATTCTACAATTCTTACATCATTAATTAGGTCAACACAGGGCCTTATAATTTGCACTTAAAAGTAAGTGCAGGATTGTCCGAAAGAAAAAAGTCTTTCAAAAAACATTATTACCATCAAGCATATGAAAAACATGCACAAACTTGACAAATATGCTCACCCGCACTTGTTTGATTAGTTTTAACTCTACAGCACCCCCATGTTTCCGGGAATCAGCCTGCATTTTTAAGGGCATATTCGTTAGAACTTTCATTTTACTATATTAAAACTTCACAGTTTCACTACTATGTACAAACTTGAGTTACACTACCTTTAGCTTTTGCTCTGAGCTATGTTTTTCACAATATGCTTTATGTTGAATCCTTCCTCCATGAACACCAACAGTCATATAAAGCCCAGAATCTCTTGCGCATAATGGATGAAAATAAGCATGGCAGTGGCCAAAATTGCACTGTAGAAATATGAAATCCAATTCAAATTTAATGCAAATTTTAAATATTTTCAGATGAAATTTGGCACGCTATTGACAGTATATTGGATGTCCTATCCAAGCAGATAGTTTTACCAAAAAATTCAACTTTCATGTATATTAAGTCCTAACCTTCAAACAGATACCCTGTTGTCGATGACAAATGCTGCAAACTGGAATTGGTCTCTCTCTGGAAAGAAATTCCTGAATTTTGTAAAATTTTAATGAAATAACATTAACAAAAGTGCATAGCACAAGATTGGCATTATCAATATGGGAAAAAAAGTAACTATACAATTTTTACTTCTAAAACTGCCCTTGAAATTGGCCAGGGCCATATTGTTGCCAAGGGTAATATGAAGCCAAATGAATATAGAATAGCATTCCAATGCATAAATCAACTATCATAAAGAAATCAGAAATGTGGCTTGTCAAATAGAAATACAGTAGGATGGCAGCATAAACATACCATCCCTACAATGGGCTCAAGCTGGCCCTTCTTGAATGTATTCTCCAATATCCACTGCAGGTTTATAATAAAATAAGTAGTTGTGAACTAGATAATAAATCAGATTATGTCGAAATATTATAATGTTAACATCTATCATCTTCAATCCATCAAACTTCATACCTCGGCACAAAATACATGAACCCATTGACCTGTATTAGTTCTCTTAAATGCACCACTTAGGCCACCACACAAGGCACACTCAAGATCATATCCAAGCCTGACTTGGCTAGCTCCAGACAAAAATCTCGAACCATGGTATTTCCAGTTTAATTCTTCACATGGCTGACAATACCATGTTGAAGAATAAACTGGAGATAAACCATAGCAATCTTGGTGAACAGAAATCTGCAATAAAGTATTTATATACTATATTAAAGATCAAAATGTCTCATGTAAACCATTACTATCAACCCATAGAAAAATGAATTGAGTCAATACTAAAAAGAATATTAGGATTAAGTACTTTGCAATGGTGACAGGTATAAATTTTGTTTCCATTCTGAAGCCGGCAGATATCACATAAAAGCAATTCATTTTGCAGTGAACCAGCTGACAAGGAGTAAGTATCAAGTTGCTTTTCCGATGAAAATTTTGTGACAATGGGCCTTGACAATGTCTCTTTAGCCCGTAAAATTGTCTGTGAAGATGAGCCTGGGTTTCCAGCCGCAATATTCCCCTTGAGATATTTCTGCTGTGATACTTTCATGGGTTGTGCCATAGCAAAACTAGGTCTAGTACTCCATTCATCAGATTGTATAGATCTGCTTGGAAAAATAATTTGACGCAATCCATGCTCTTCGACTGCATCTCCTGATCCATCTTTCCTAGAAGAACCAATCCTAGGTGATGCTGCAGCTGCTGCAGTGGCTGCAGCTAAGATAGCTTGTGCCTCTTTATGCCGCCTCTCTTTCCTGCCCTGTTTTTTTGCTTCTCTTTCCCGGCGTAGATATTCATTCACCAGGACTCTGTCAGCTTTTTGTTTTCGCAATGCCTGCTGATCTTTTGATAAATTTGTTATGACCCTGAAAAGTAAATCCTCTGAAATGATATTCAGAGTAGTAGTATTACAATCACTGAAAACACCAAGGACAGCAAACTATAGATATGAATGATACCAAGGGAAGGGTCATACCAATATGTTTACGATTGATCCATGCATAATCCAGGAGACTGCTCTGCAAGAACAGAATTTCACTTTCTAATTCATTTTCTGGTTCCACATTTGAAACTCCTTTATTCCTTGCCCCTATAACCTGCTTTCTTTGACAATCTCTTGAGATAGATTCAATATTGGACATACTAGGAGTGGGACCCATTTCATACTCGGTATTTTTTGTTCCATTAAAGCAAATATTTCCAGCTGCTACTTTAGTTTCAGGGTGGTCTGTTCCAAAATGCAAAGCCATTAAAGTAAAACTTCATGTACAGAATACAAACAAGATGTTGCATGAAAATTGTACAAATTTACAGAACCTACCATCATGATTCATTCTTTGATCTCCTTTTTGAAGTCCTAAACCATTTTGAAATTCCAGTAGTCTCCTTTGTATGTAAGGATGAACATAGTAATTAGGTGATTTCTTCACGCTTCTGAAATTTGACATAATAAGGAATTATTGGTGATCTCTACCTGTTTATGCATAAAGTGTAAAAAAACTAAATGTCTAGTTCATACACTAGAAACCAAAACAGTAAAATAAGATCATTGAGAAAAACTAGATAAAAATAAACAGCATCTAACAATGAATGTGTCCTTACTCGATATCAGCATTTGTTGGCATATCAATAAGAGGATTTTCAGCTTGATCCCCTTCAAATATTAAACCAGCACTATTTCCATCGATCACAGTGTCTAGGTCCTCCCTAGTCATGTGCCCCTTCCACAGAAGATTACTAGAAACTGCTTTGTTATTCTTTAACTGAGTAAGCTCCTTACAGTCAGTCACTTTAGCCTGTATTTTTAAGGAAGCATGCTTTGAATTACTGTTCTTTTCAACAGCAGAGTCACCAATTCCCTCCGGAACATCTGACACATGGAAAAAGCTTCACTACACATACCTATTTTCATAAATATAGAGCTCCATATGACCATCCAGTTCTTAGAGTACTTTCCAATTACTACTCAAAGAATAAGGTGTATCTTGGCAAAATGAACAGAGCACAAACTATTTGATATTGCCAAGTGCAAATCCTATTTTTCGCCAGAAAAAATACCTTCCATTTCAGCGTGTAAGCTTTCCAACTGACACTTCAATTTTGTTGACACGGAATCTGCCAGTTGCTCAGCCTCCTGGATATCAGCCAGACAAATCCTCTTTGTCAGTAGCATATTACAAAGAATTAAATCAGAAAATTTAGCAAAGAAATTTAACATAAAATCTGAAATATAAGACTCCAGCAAAATAATTAGTAATCGCATCTATCTTGAAGTTGCATGGCCTTCAAGGAATGTTCTTTCAATTCCTTTTCATCTGATAAAGCTCATGAGTTTAAATGTATTTTTCAGCACTGGTTCCAAAGAAACTTAATTCTTCTTCACTTTTGGACTTCTGGCCAATTGCCCACTGTAATATTGCCAATAAAGTGACCTCTAATGCCATTGCTGAGAGGATAATAATCTTAATCTCAAAATTGATTTCAAAGAAGCAAGGTGGCTTTATGGAAGGCAGTCATAATTTTGGACAGTCATTCATTGTCATTCATGAGCTGTTTCATTCTGTTTGTAAGGACAATATCAAAGAGATAGTTGCTCAAATTAGATATTGCTAATACCTGTGAATCTGTGACCAAGTCCATTGGAAGTTTTTAGTGTTGTCTCGTTGGTTTTCGGCTTCAATGAAAAATGGATTAGCTGGGTTATGAATGCGGTCTGCAAAGCTTGTTTTCAATCTTGATCAATGGCAACCCTGTTGGCTACTTCTAAAACTCCAATGAGACTGGACAAGGCTACTTTTGTTTCCTTATCTTTTCATCGTTATGACAAAAGCCTTGAGCATACTTATTAAGGGTTGCAAGTTGTGGGGTAATCTAGCAAATTTGTCAAGCTTCTCCTCTTTTGCACCTAGTGACCAATAGACAGTTAATGGATGATACCATTTATTGCCTTTGATATGGTGCTGGAAGCACACTCTTGGTGTGAAGACTTAAAAGTTAAAACATTATGCATCAGCCTCAGGACAGCTTATAAATGAGGCAAAATCTAAGCTTTTATTTTTCAACATTGGCCCCTGATTGCAAGGGCAATTGTCAATAATGTGGGAGTTTGAGCTACTTTGCTTCCTTGAAAATATCTCAGCAGCATTCATCTTGTTGTGAGGTTTTCACACCATTGCCCCATTGCAAATGGTGACCCCCTCTTTTTGCTTTTTGGTGGTAGGTTTAGGTAGTAGGGTAGGTTGGCAACATTTTCGGAGATGGAGTGAAAGCACGATGAAGGGTTAGCCTTGAAGAGCAAATTGGTTGAGCAACATTCCGGGCATTGACAAAACCAGACTTAGTAAAATTTTCAAATAGGGCTTAGTGGAGTGTAATCAGACTTGGCAATATGTTGATCATGTAGATTGAAAGTGCAAAACATTGGTGGTGATTAGTGAATGGGGATATGACGCTTTTAGTTAGGAGACCAGCTGGGGTGTAAATTCGAGTCAACCTGAAGAGATACAAATCAGGTTCAAATAATTGAGTCATGGTGAGTTGAAGTAAATTCTGCCTAAGTAGGGGTTAATTTCCCTCTTATGTTCTAAATTTGCCTAAGTCGCCCTTGATTTCCACTACACACCGGTTGCACCTTGCCAAAGTCACCCTTGAATTCCACTACACATCGGTTGTACCTTGCCTAAGTCACCCTTGATTTCCACTTCAAGTTGTATGGATTTGCCTAAGTCGCCCTTGATTTCCACTGCACATCAGTTGCACTTTGCTCGAGTCACCCTTGATTTCCACTGCACATCAGTTGGGCCTTGCCTAAGTTGGTGTAAATTTCCACCAAGAAATTGTGTAATTTTGCCTAAGTCATGAGTGGTTTCCACTTCATGCATAGAGGTTTCGCCTAAGTGGATAGTGGTTTCCAGTTGCTGATTAGTGGTTTTGCATAACTCTCTAATGGTTTCCACTTGTTGATTGGCAGTTTTGCCTAAGTGTATGGTGGTTTCCACTCTCAAGATTTTAACTTTTGCCTAAGTGTAGGGTGGTTTCCACTTGGTGTTTAAGGGTTTTGCCAAACTAAGTGGCGGTTTCCACTCCTTGTTTAAACATTGATTTCAACCCAGCTAGCCTAAAGTTTAACCAAAATGCTTTGAAATTGTGAATTTTTTTTAATTGGATGAGGCTGAAGTCAAATGCCATTAGTACAAAATTACAAATTACATGAAGAGAGAAAAATAGAATTAAATGAGAGGATCGATTTGAATATAGAGGGTATGAGTTAATGAAATAAGGAAATGATTTGAAATGGAGGAATGGATTTCATCATAAGGGGTTCAATGCCAATCCTGGGGTCTTAAGGCTGATCGAATGGCCTAGGATCCAATCACCATAGGCCTAAAACCAAACGTATGGGCTGTTAAGTTCGGGCATGCAGCCCTATATCTCAAATGTGGGCCTACAAATCCTAGCGTGTGGCCTTGTTTCCAATGCCGTATAGCACCAAATTCCAAACAATAGGCTTATAGCTGTGACGTGTGGCCTCATTTCAAACAGCTGTGGCCTTATTCAAACTAGGCCTTATAAATCTCAAACACGTGGACCCAGGTCCCAAAGTCAATGGCCTGGCCTCAAATCCCAACGTGTGGACCTTGATTTCAAATAAGATAGGCCCTAAATCTGCCCCTTTAAGCTCGATGAAATAAGGCTATGACTGTAACGTGTGGGGGTAATTTCAAGGATGAGGCCTTAAATTTGATAACATATGAGCCTCAAAATCAGATGTCTAGGCCTAAATCAGGCCTTGAATTCGAACATATGGTCCCTTAAGTCCAATAAGTCTGGCCCTAAATCCTAACATGCAGTCCTAAATCAGGACTTAAATCTCAAAAGGCATGGCCTTATAACTGATAAGGCCTTAAAATCTAAACTTGGGGCCTTAAAATCAACAACCATGGACCTAAATCTAAACGTGTGGGCTATAATGCCTAATGTATGGCCCCATTTCATATGCAAGGCCCTATACCTCATGGCGTGCAGACCCAACTTCAATGTGCAGACCTTAATTTCAAATGAGATAAGCCCTAAATAAGACCTAGAATCCAAACAAGTGAAATGAATAAAACCTATAAATGAAACGTGTGGGCTACTATTGAGGATAAGGCCTTAAATTTGAAACATTTGGCCTAATAATTCAAACGCATGGCCATGAGAATGGCCTTAAATCCAAAAGGGCCCCATGGATAGAATTTAATGAGAAAAGATTAATATTGAATGCAAGGCCATACATTTAAGGCAATGAGGATGAATTTTGAAATATTGAGGGGGTGAGACTTATAATGAATGGAGATGGTGCGATTTTAATGGAGAAAGGGACCTTAATTAAATATTCATGGGTGGAGATTTCAAATATCAATGAGGATGATTCAAAATTAATGGATGGGGGACAATTTTATCCAAATGTTTGTTATTTATTCCCCAACCAAGTCGGCCTAGGAAAGAGACTTTGTCTTTTGGACTCCATAGTCATAAAAAAGGCTCACTTCATTTCAAATTGCAAACTCAATCAGCTCAAGCAAGATCAAATGAAGAGCAGAGCAGGTCGACTTACATCTGCAATTAATTATGGTCGAACAAGCCAAGTCTGTGTTTAATGCGGATCAATGTTCACGATCAAGTCTGAAAACATTGGAAATCAAGGCTGTTAGATCATACAAGTCCAGATTTCGATCAAATGAAGACAGCCCAAAAGGCTGTGAGCTACAGTGTAAATCGTGGTCTACATCAAATCCATACAAAGGGCGGATCGAATACATCCAGGTGCTGAAATCAGAAGTACAGACTCAAACCTAATCAAGGCAAAACTTCCCAATTTGCAAAGTGCATATCCAAGCTTGTAAAGTGCAAGATCAATTAACTCAATGAGCAGACCAAATGCCTGTACAAGCTAAAATCAGTTGTAGACTTGATCCATACGTTGCTCATCAGCAGTTGAAGTAAGGAACAAATCAAATACACTAAGCAAGACAATCTTGAGATATAACAGCTAAGACCAGATAAGGATATCCCTGATTCTGAAATCAGATACCTTGGACAGCAAATATCTCATGCCTGAGATTTTGTCTCTAAATTCTTAAACTCACGCAAGGTATATGCACCACGTTTAATTATGAAATGATAATTGCACGGTCTTAGTTCAAAATTATAGTTGCATAATGGCAAAGGATCATGTAGTGGAAGTTCCATAACAATGCGTCAGATTTAGAGAATAGACATTAGAGGCATCTTGATTTCGGTTCAACAGTAAGAAGGTTGATTCATTAGTGAAGAGGCCATCACGTAGTAAATTTCCCATTGCTTTTCGTATTATGATTTGGAACTAGCTTCCAAAATTCAAAAATCTAACATATTGTTGTTGTATGGCAGGTTAAAGGATGGCAGAAACTAGTGAAGGTGAAAGTTCAAAATCAAGGAGCGAAGGATAGATAACGAAGGACCAAGAATGGGCAAGTCTACAAGCAAATGGAGAAACTCATGCAAACTTGAATTTCCTCCAGAAATCCAAGTTCAATGGATGGTCCAACTACATGCTGCACTTACACCGCTTCTACAAGTGCAAAGTCAAGTACAAGTTTGAAGGCATGTTAATGAGGAAAAGTGCAAGATCAGGGTCTATACATCAAGAAGTTAAGAATTCAAAAACAAACCAAGGCAATGATAAGATTTCCAAGAGTAGAAGAAGTTGATGAAGAGAAAACAACTTGGGCGTCCAAAATGATCGAACGCTTGATAATGTTGAGTATCAAAAGATATTTCCTCATCATGAAGGGGGTATTTATCAAGTCTATGAGATAAGCATGCTGAGGTGGCACCCATTTCTTTAACGAATTAGAATGCACCAAGTGTCCTAATGGAGGGGGCTTCATCATATTATGTCCATATTCATTGAGTTTGCCAAAAGAGGAAAAGTCAACGAAAATTATCTTCTAAAAGAAGATTTGTTGTAAGCCCATGTGGCATTTTATCATTGGCTCAATAATAGGTGTCTTCTTTTGCAAGCTTCTACCTATCTATTTTCTTATTGGCCCATGAAAACATTGTAATTTTCTTTTTGGCCCACAAGGTGGTTCTCTTTTGTAATTGGGTGGGCATTTAATAATTGTTAGTGGAGGTTATGGGTGGTGTTGGCATAATCTTGGCCGTTGATCTTGAATCGATCTTGGCCCTTCATTGTAATTGAACAACTATAGAAGGCCAAGGCCTACTCAATTGTAACTCATTAGAGATTAGAGATGAGATTAGAATTAGTTTAGATTAGCTAAGGGAAAGACTTGGAGAAATTGTTGCCATAATGCTATCAAAGTAATTGATAATTCATTGTTGGTCTTCATATCCTAGGTGAACTCACTTAGACCAAACCACTAGCTGTTTGCAGATTATAAGTACGCCTTGCATGGTCGAATGGCATATTTATGAGCTTTACTTCGATTATTGCTTGCACATTGATATGCATCGATGGATGGTGTTAATGGAATGGTGATAGTTTGAACATATTACACCTTAGGAGATCGCACTAGCCTGATTGATGTCGACGGCTAAACTAAATCTAGTAGAGTCACAAAGACATCCATAGTTTCTTACATTCTAGGATTAGAATAGCTTTCTCAACACTTTATCCCTTTCTAATTTGTTTGGTTGGAAGGAGTTGAAGTAGTTGATATTCATCGAATAAATAACATAAATCCCTTTGTGATAACCAACATGTCACATCATTATAACTAAGTTAAGTTCACAATAAGAAGGAACCTTGAGGTTGTCTCAATCACACAATCCATATACATTGTTTAGCATATGAGCATCCTTATTCAAGAGAGAGTTGGAGATTTGGTGTTTCATCCTGGAATACTAAGTATTCAGTTCTGCATGGTAAATGGTTAGGCTTGAAAAAAAATGTTTTGAAAGCTATTCATTTTTATCTTTTGTCAACTCTCCCTTTCCTAAAGCTGCCATGGGTAAAATCAATAGTATCTGCAGGAATTTACATTTGCAAGTCACTCAAGATGACAAGAAATTCCTACTTCTTGACTAGGAGAAAGTTTGCAATTTAAAATCTCAAGGTGGTGCAGGTGTTAAGAGCTAAGAATTGTAAAGCATGGCCCTATGTAATAAATTGGCTAGACACTTCTTGAATGATTATGTTACTAGTTGTAGTTATCTTTTGAACATGGGCATTTGGGGATAACGTGGCTCGTGGTTGTCTCACATGATGTTACATGTTTGAGACTCACCTAGGGCTTGGGTGATGGGCTTTCAGCTGATTTCTTATTTAATTACTCGCAAGCTTATTGGAGGCTAGGGAGTGTTTGATTCTTGTTGGTGTTCTAAGGTTTGTGATTACAACTAAATGAAGGTAAGAAGGGATGGTCGCATTGTTCAATCATGGAAGCACTTTATAGAACTCCCTTTTCCAATTGATCAAAACCATAGTTAGAAAAATCTTTGGACTTGTCGTGAACTCGGATAGACTTGCGAGTCCAATGGCAAGCAGAGTTGACTCGCCATGGACTCGATAGTCAAGTCTGAGCAAGTCCAGACAACTAGACTTGGGATATGAGTCTGAGTGAATCCAAACTATTAGACTCAGGAGTTTTCTCATGGACTCGAACGAGTCCACCATCACCATCGAGACTCTCGAGTCCTTCTAATGGACTCTTGCAGCAGCATTTAAACGCCCAGTCAGCTGATAACTTCATTTTTTTTCACTTTTTGACTCATTTGTTGTTTGTTTTTGCTCAAAACAGGGTTTAAGGGTTTGGAGAAATTGAGGAAACAACATCAAATTATAAATCAAGAAAATCTTTAAAAACAAGGGGAAATGCTTGCAATTTTTTTTTTCATTTCCCTTTTTAACTTATTTCCTTGCATGTTTATCTTGTTTTTTAATACTATTTTTATCAAATGGTTCATTATCATTTTTTGTTGATTTTCAATAAAACCCTATTAATTTTTTTATTTTTTTCATGCTATAACAGCAATGTCAACTTCAACTAGAAAGGCAGCCCCAAAATCAAGAAAAAAAAATTAGACATGGAAGTATGGAATAAAGGGAAACAAAAAGGGAGAGGTGACCTGCACAGAATGTGGCAAATGAATGAAAATTGGAGTGAATAAATTATAATACCACCTTGCCAAAATACCTGGACAAAATGTGGAAGGTTGCCCCAAAACAACTCCGGAGATTATTAGACACATGAAGGCCCTTCTTGCTGAATATGAATTGCAAAAATAAGAAAGGGAAAAAACAAAAGAAGTCAAGATAGTTGCAATGAATTTGAATGCGTCCACTTCGACTTCACTTGGTCCCACTCACAAACGTGCAAGCTTCTAAGTTCTATCAACTAAATTCATCTATTGCTAACAATGAGGTTGAGGTTACTGAGAC
Source organism: Chamaecyparis obtusa (assembly GCA_027943335.1). Lineage (NCBI taxonomy): Eukaryota > Viridiplantae > Streptophyta > Pinopsida > Cupressales > Cupressaceae > Chamaecyparis > Chamaecyparis obtusa. The sequence goes on along the minus strand of BSBK01008239.1, from coordinate 1,470,232 downwards.
TCGGAATCCTCTTACATCGAACCCAAAAAAAATTGTTATACGCAATGTTCCAAGAACACAACCTTCACTTGAGAATATGGGTGGAATAAAGAAAAACATGAGAAAACAATGGTAGCAGTAGGAAAATTTTGGTACTCCAACAATTTGCCTTTCAATGCAGCAAACAACCCATATTGGGAACGTTTGGTTGTCGCATTTACATTTGCAGGCAAGAGGCTTAAGGCCCCAATAGCTAAAGATTTTAGTGGGCCATCCCTAGAGAAAGCCATGAAAAAAACACAAGTTGTGGTTGATGATCAATAAAAATTTTGGAGAAAAGGATGCAGCATCTTATCTGATGGATGGACAAATGGAAGAAATAGGACTCTCCTCAACTTCTTAGTGGCTTTTAATGGTGCAATGGTATTCCTCAAGTCTATAGATGCCTGAAAGAAAAAAATGTTGAGACTTTATGCAATTTGTTAGATGGGGTGATCCAGGAAGCTGGATTTGAGAATGGTATCCAAATTATCACAGACAACGCAACTTCATATATAGTTGCCGATAGAATGCTTCTGGAGAGGCATCCCACAATTACATGGAGTCCTTGTGCTGCACACTGCTTGGACTTGTTGTTAGAGCACATTGGGAAGATTAGATGGGTGAAAGGGGTGGTTGAAGATGCTAAAAATGTCACCAAATTCATCTACAACCATACTTGGGTCCTCTCTTTGAGGAGAAGACACGCAAATAGAAAGGAGCTTGTGCAACTAGGATTGACACAACTTGCTAGCCATTTTCTCACATTGCAAAGCATTCTTGGCGTCATTCCTCATCTTAAGCAAATGTTTGTGTTTGATGCTTGGTTAGAGTCTGCATACTCCAAAAAAATCTGAGGCAGAGAAGATAGTAAGTGTTGTTTTTTATGATGGGTTCAACAAAAGTGGAGATGAGTTGATCAAGGTAAGTAACAACCACAAATATAAACTTTATACAAGATAATCTACTTGCCGTTTTTTTTTAGGGGTTAATTTTCTAATAATTTAAAATTTGTTTTCATTTTTTAGGTGGCAGAACCTTTGGTAAGGGTTCTTTGTCTAGTAGATGGAGAGGGCATGCTAATGGGTTTCAATTATGAGGCCATGGACAAGGCCAAAGAGGCCATTTCACATTACTATGGCGGAAATACAAAAAAAAATATGAAATCCTTTAGTGGATCATTGATCGTAGGTGGACAAACCAACTCCACCAACTAATACATGCCTTAGCATACTTCTTAAACCCAAGATTCTTCTCTAATTCATTCAAGGCTGATGAGGTCATAGCAGGTGTTATCACATGCATTGATAAGATGGCTCCTAACCATGACTTGAGAGACAAGGTTCTTGATGAGTTGGAGTTATATTTGACATTTTCTATATCTTATTTATGAATTTGGAAATGTTCATTGTTGAGTTTGACAATTGGTATTTATGAATTTGGAAATGTTCATTGTTCAAGATCTACAAGGGTGCAGAGGGAAGACTCTTTTCTTCACAACAAGCAATTGATAGGAGAGAAAACGACAACCAAGTAAAACATTTTGTTCAATATTAGAAGAAAAAATTAGAAACTTGATAATGATGGTTACAAACTTACATTTTTTACTCAATTCTACATTTTTAATATTTTTAAATGTTTTTTTGTAGATTTATGCTGGGAGAATTATAGTGTTGGCACACCTAATCTCCAAAAGATAGCCATTTGTATTTTGTCCCAGCCATGTAGTGCTTTTGAGTGTGAATGGAATTGGAGTTTATTTGAGAATATTCACACAAAGAAGAGAAATAGGTTAACCCAGAAGAGACTCAATGATCTTGTCTTTGTTCGATACAACCTTTGCCTTTGCACTAGAGAGGTTGAGGATGTTTCACATGAGTCCATTGACTTGGACAAAATTGATCCGTATGGTGATTGGACCATTAGTGAACAAGATGATGGTGATGATGTCCTCCTTACTGAACAAGATATTGCAGAATTAGAGAGAGGAGCGGCAGAAGAAGTAGAAGCATTAGCATTGGATGATTCTGATGAAATGGAGGATGATGAAGACAAGGACTTTGATGATGAAGAAGAAGAATTAACTCCTCATTTAAATACCTTAACACCTACTAGTTCAAGGCCTAAAAATTTGAGTTATATTAGAAGAGGGAAAAGGAAGATGTAGTCTTTAGTTTGTTGTTTTTCACATTTGGACGTATCATTATATATAATTTTGTAAACATTGTTAATAAATATAGCTTCGAATATAGCTTCGATCAGATAATAGAATTATTATGATATAATATTATGTAGATAATAATAATAATATTATTATTATTATATACATATATATTAAAATATATTATCATTATTATATTTGAAATAATCTATCAATATAAATATACATTAATATACACATATATTAATGTTTACATATTTGAAATGATAAATATCAAATACCGATTATATCGGTTTTATTATACATGGCAATAATAAATATCATATAATCGATAGAGTATCGGTTTAAATATCTTCTATCCAAATAAACCGATAACTATCGGTATAAGACTCTAAGTTTTCAACATCATATAAACCGTGAATAAATGTTATCGACAATGATTAAAGTCGATCATATTTAATATACGTTGACTGTATTCCCTTCACCACCGTGGTTAGAGTTATGCTATGGTTATTGGTATGAAACGGTGCACTGCGTTGAACAGTAACACTTGATGAGTCGTGACTGCTCATTGCAATATATAATGAAAGTCATTTGATGATTCTAAGACATCGATGACATAAAACAATACGGCAGATACACAGCGAATTCAGTGACATCTCATTTCAATGAGATACGGTGAACTGACATTTATATACGCAGCAATAGATTGATAATCTCTGTCGATATTGAATATCGATAGTTGCCCATCAATATATTCATACAACAATATTGCTCGGTGCTCATAGGTTGATACTTGCACATCAGCGATACATGAGAAGCATATATATTAGTAATACTTGAAGTATACTTGGAGAACTTATATCTCACATATTGAGTTAATATAAGAAAATTTAAAAGGGATAAATCAAATCCAAAACTTAACATGGTATCAAAGCCAGGTTCCTTCGTTGAAGCCTAACTGCTTGAAGGAAGTTCCAATTAGATTGAAGATCAAATTTTTGAAAATCTCAGAATGGCAAATGGAACGAGACTAGAGGACAGACTTGAAGGTGCCTCTGATTTTGAAACATGGAAACTTCGAATGATGTTGGTATTAAGGAAGAATGACTTGAAGACAATAATAGAGAAATGTTTCTTCTAAATGGAATTCAAGATACCTTATGATTGAGAGGGAGTTCACTATTGAAGGTGAAACACTTCTAAGGTAAACTTGTAATGATTTTGATTATTATGTTATTTTATAATTATATGGGCCCTGTGTAAATCATAAGGAAGTGACGACTTCCAAATGATTTATCACTTGTATTTGTTAAAGTTATTGGAAGGTGACGATCTTGCAATAACTTTTCTATTGTGATTGATATTTTTGTGATAATTAAATGAAGCTCATGAGTTGTGGATAGAATCGCCGATAGAGGCAATCCACACAGGAGCTTGTGGATAGAACCGCCGATAGAGGCAATCCACACCTTAGCTCATGAGTTGTGGATAGAATCGCCGATGGAGGCAATTCGCACAGGAGCTTGTGGATCGAATCGCTGATGGAGGCAATCCACCTGGGAATTGTGGATAGAATCGCCAATAGAGGCAATCCACCTGGGAACTAACCCTCACTATCTATGTACTTATTGTGAGTTATATTTTATCTTCCCTAGCTAAGAGGGAGTGTTAATAAATATAGCTTCGATCAGATAATAGAATTATTATGATATAATATTATGTAGATAATAATAATAATATTATTATTATATACATATATATTAAAATATATTATCATTATTATATTTGAAATAATCTATCAATATAAATATACATTAATATATACATATATTAATGTTTACATATTTGAAATGATAAATATCAAATACCGATTATATCGGTTTTATTATACATGGCAATAATAAATATCATATAACCGATAGAGTATTGGTTTAAATATCTTCTATCGAAATAAACCGGTAACTATCAGTATAAGACTAAGTTTTCAACATCATATAAACCGTGAATAAATGTTATCGACAGTGATTAAAGTCGATCATATTTAATATACGTTGACTGTATTCCCTTCACCACCGTGGTTAGAGTTATGCTATGGTTATTGGTATGAAACGGTGCACTGCGTTGAACAGTAACACTTGATGAGTCGTGACTGCTCATTGCAATATATAATGAAAGTCATTTGATGATTCTAAGACATCGATGACATAAAACAATACAGCAGATACACAGCGAATTCAGTGACATCTCATTTCAATGAGATACGGTGAACTGACATTTATACACGCAGCAATAGATTGATAATCTCTGTCGATATTGAATATCGATAGTTGCCCATCAATATATTCATACAACAATATTGCTCGGCACTCATAGGTTGATACTTGCACATCAGCGATACATGAGAAGCATATATATCAGTAATACTTGAAGTATACTTGGAGAACTTATATCTCACATATTGAGTTAATATAAGAAAATTTAAAAGGGATAAATCTGATCCAAAACTTAACATTATAAACTTAAGCTTTTGATATATATTTTAAAGTTTGAAACTATGATGAAATTTCAAATATTGAGTGTTTGGGATGCATATGACACGTCTAATGTTTCAATTATGGCTCTTAGGTTCTCTAAATGCATTTATTTATTTTTGTTTTTTTGTAAAACTACATTTTTTTTGTTTGCCAAGTCTTTTCAAAGTCCATGTCCGAGTCCAATTTTTTGGTCTGTCGAGTCTGAGGTGAGTCCAAGTTTTCCAACCATTATCAAAACCATTTACTAATCTCTTCTAAAAAAATGTTAGAATCCCTTGTTTGCATTGGAAGGACTGCATTAGTTGGAGTGGAGACCCTGATGGAAAATATTCAGTCTGTGCTGATTAGCTCTTCTCATAAATAAGCACCTTCCCATGCTCAAGGATTGGTCTGCAAAGTTTATTGGGAATAAGGCAGCTTCCCCCAAGTGTAACAATTTTGTTGGGATGGCTTCACTAAACCAAATTCTTACTTATGACAACCTTATAAAAACAGGTTTTCACGGTCTATGAAGGTGTGTGCTTTATTTCAGTTCTGAAGAATCAATCAATCACTTCTTGTTGCTGTGTCCTTGTCATCTCTACCATTTCAGATCAATTTATGAGGTTGGTGGGTCTTTGTTGGGCACCCCATCTACTGTTGGAAGAAGATCCTTGTCTCTATCTGTTTTTATTTTTATCTAATTCTCAAGGTTGACTCTGGCTCTTTAATTTCTCAAGATGTTTTCCTTTCTCATTTTTCCCGAACCTTGGTCAGATCATGAGAAGTGGTTGGCTTTCATCCACAGTAGATTGTTATTTTATAATATATTTATTAATAGTGAGACACTTGAGTGTAGTAGGTGCTGTCCTATGTGCTAAACCCCCTTTGATGATGACTAGTGATTGGTGTAACAGGATGGCAAAAATGTGAGCCTTGTCCACATAATCAGCAGTTTGGTGATTCATGTGTGAGTATTTATCTCTGGCTCATGTGAGCTTTTTATTATAGATTAATTTCAGCACATTTTGATTGTGTATTGTTGTTTATGGTGAAGACACCAATGGTTTTTCATTGTGTTTGGTGTAAGGATTCTTCCTTTCGCATGGTTAAAGGTGGGCATTGTGCAGCACAGAGGCCCATCCAAACTTCGGGATCCTTACCTTTGGGAATGGGAGCTAGTGACTTTATTAAAGCCATCCATGGAGAACTTGGTTTGGGTGAATCTCAGCCTCAAGGATCAAAGGCTTGCATCCAAGAGGATTTAATTCAAAAATTGGTGTCTAGTGTTATCATTGAGCAACAGATTTGACAGTTAAAACTCTTTCTACAGTTGCTTTTCTTGGATTTTTACTATGTGGTGATTGGGTTGGATGGAGAAGATGTTAAGGAGTCTGGGCTTGTTGGGATGACAATTAGGCAGATGTAAGCTTCACTAGGATGCAGATGCTATCTATATATAGGTAACTAAAGAAGTTCTGAGCCTTCAACAATGATTTGGTTACCCACTCTTGAGGGCAATTAGAAGTTTTTAATTCTTTCACATTAGCCCCTTTGTAGTCCACCAAACTCATCAGATCCAAAGAGAGTGCAGAGGTTTTGTGTGGGTTCAAATTCCCTGCTTTAGATGCAGGTTGTTCGGAAGGAACTTCTGGTGGTGGTTTAGGTGGCATGGAGGAGCCACTGGGGAAGGACATGGTTAGTTGAAGTGTGGCTTAAGGTGGTGAGGTAAGCAGTTGGAGCCCCTGTGCTTAGTTTCTCCTCGTTGGTAGTTGATTTTTGGTTGAAAGCTAGTAGTTAGGGCATTTTATAGATGGTTGTTAGCTTTACTGCTTTCAAAAATTTGGCTGCTTGTTTATGTTAACTATTTCCCATGCATCCATGGGTTCATCCCTCGTTAATTGATCAAAACAAGAAATCTTTACTACTTTGCAAAGGCATAGTTCTTTAGTCAGTTACAGACCAAGCTAACTCATTTATTATTTGATCCTCTAATGAGCCCAATTGTTATCATGGTATTTGAATAATTAATACAAGGAACTCTAGTTTGCAATCTCAACATCACTTTTCATCTTGATGATGGGTCATGAAGAATGATCTGAAACTTTGATTCAAAAAATACCTAGACAATTTTTACCAAAATCTTGCTTTCATAATTTAAAGATTGAGGAACACTTCAAATCTTTACTTATAGTAGTCAAAACTAAGTAATTGATACTAGTCCTTGGAACTAAGCTGCTTGAATTAACTCCCAGCTTCTCAAAAATAAGGGTCATTTACTAGTATATGCTCTTGTTATGTTATACCAGTATAAACTTGAGATTATCTTTATACATATTAATTAGTTGATTTTAATAATATGCCAAAGCTTCATGTCTTTATTTTTCATCTGATGTCACCCTTGTTCTTTGTTGCCATTGCAGGCTCATCTTCCTTATGTTCAACTACAAGATTCTTTTGAAAATTTTCATTTAAAGTACAGAAGTGTCACAGCTGACAGAAGACCAGCAACACATGGAAATGAAATGAGCACAAGAAAAACCTGACATCGTGTAAGCTTAGAATAAATAGTAGAGGCTTGACTCCAAATGATCACTCAAGGGAAAAAGGACTGAATCCTAGTGTTAAGGCATGAATGTGCAAGTTATTAGATCTTGTTTCTAACTGCTTCCATATTAAGTTTTAATTTTTAGACATGAACTTTGTAAATGAAACAGCCAGAAGCTAAAAGACTCCAGACATTTAACTTTCATAAAGGCTGGTATCAAAAATAACCACATTTTGGTATGTTCATTCCAATATGCAAGTGAGCTATGCTTGAGTGACTACTTCTGATATAGTATAGATTATCATGACAAGATGCATGTGAAAAAACCAAAGGCTTAAGGGCTCTTTTTGACCTTCAGATTACACTGGTCATTATAACATGATTAAAGATCCAGACAAACTTGCTTGTAACCTATTGGAAAGCTAATTATAAATAACAGTGTCATAAAAAATCAGTATGACCCAACTCTACATTAACTAGCATATCTATCTTCTACATCACAAGGTTTGCAAAAGTTAAACCATGGAGTTCTGAATTCGGTGAACCTTTAAAAACCCTTAAATTGTTTAAATTCGATCTGAATTTTGTACCAATAAAAGGCTATGGGAATTTTGTTTTGGATATTTTTTCCATTTTCTCTTCACTGTTATTTGGAGTCTTGCTACGAAGGGCAGGAGTTGAAACCACTGTCGAGTCAGGAGACCTACTCAAGAGGCAAAATCTAGTTTTCTCTCCTGCAGAACCCCTAGTGCTGCAGGCTGGAGGAACATGTCCTGGATCAAAGCAGGGAGGGCATGGATCTAAGCAAGTTGTGATTTCTTGTTCGATGCCTACCCAAACAAAAATGTGGGCACATCCAGCTGCGAAAATGGCCATTCATAAGTTTTGTCGCTGTTTTAGTGGGCATAATACCAGAGAATCAGTTGTCACTCAGCTATATTTCTTTATTGGGATCCATCAAACTAGAGGGATCAATCTGGAAGTGGATAAATAGTAGGAAATCAGTTGCTTAATCACTTAGTAGTAGTCTTATATTTTTTCTGTAATATTTTTAATTTTAGGTTTTGTTTTTATTATTTTTTTACAAAAAATATTTAGATTTAAATTTTTAGGTTTTCTTTTTATTTTCATTTTTGTTTTAAAATAAAAATTAATATCTCTATTTTTTCTAGCATTTGAATTTGTTTCTAGATTTTGTTTTAGATTCAATATAATCAAATTAAAAATTTTAAAATATTTAAATTATGTTTTTAATAATAATACATTTATTATTTATATATTCATAATATTTAAATTAAAATTTTAGACATATTTATATGAATGTTTTTAAATTTATTATAATGTATTTGAAATTAACTTCATACTGTTTTCTTAACATTTAAAAAGTATTTTTTTATATAAGATGAATTTAGTCAAATTTTTTTCCGAATTTTTTTTTCCTGACCAGACTTCATCCGAATTTTGTTGTTGTCAAACTCAAACATGAGCCTTGTGACATAGTCTACGTTTACAAAATCTATCTCAAATATGCTGAAAGATATCCTTGGGTGGAAATCTTGAAAACTTGGTGAGCAGTCCTCAATTGGATAACCTAAATAATTAGTAAACAATTTAAGATTTGTAGATTTGAATATGAAAGAAGCAAATGAGACCTTGAAAATACAGATGATAGATAAAACCATAGACACAACAACCCAAGCACTTTTTGATTGTATACTCAATTTCAATCTATTGTGTGTGCAACAATGGAGGATCTAAAAATTTGGAAGTGTAGGAAGTGGCGCCTATTTCCCTGATCAGAAATACAATTCCTAATCGAACATTTATGTAAGATGGAAGTTCAAACCACAGAACATAGAGACGACTTTCACAAAAGATGATGATTATTGGCTAAGTTGCCAAATCGGGAGTGGGAATGGGTACAGGTACGTGTACGAAACACTGGTACGGCAGAAATTTTTGGGGGAATTGGATACGTTTTTGGTACGTTCATACAAATATATGTATGTATGTATGTATGCATGCAGCTAATAAATAGAATTAAGTTTACAATGTCATATACCAATACATATGCTAAACAAAACCATTACAAATTTCAAATTTTGGAACATGTCATTCTAATTTAAATTTAGGTTTCTGTATCAAAAAGATCAAGCCAGAATCTCATTATAGATAAGTTCAGAGTTCACTAATCAGCAGTCTAGGTCTTAAAAATATCTAAAAGAACAAACTAGAATCACTAAACATTTTGGCATTTAAAACACAAATCCCATATGTGTACCCACAGGAGATTCGTTTCAGAATCCGATTCCGGTACATTTCGTACCTGGAATCGCCTAGAAAAGTCCCATTATTCAGCAACTTAGATTATTGGGAAATTCATGTTTGGACATGGGACCTCAGTAACCACTTCTTAATGCAGAAGAGTAGATATCTGTACCACTGTGTATACACCTATACATACTACCTCCAAAACCATTGGATGAAGATAACCATAAGAGCATGCATCGAAATGGAAGACTCGTCTGAGAACACGTAACTCTCTTCTTATGCCAAATCTGTACCAAAATCAATTTAAAAGCGCCTTTACTTCACACAGCTTGAATCAATACAGCCTTTAGAATACAGATAGTGGAAATCAACCATAAATGTTTGCCATTTGATTTTACAAATGCAGTAGAGTAAGATAAAAGGCTGGAAATTGCAATACTCTCAGAAGGCAACATGTAGAGTTACGAGGTAAAAAGACCTCAAGACCTATTTTAAACAGTCCATACAAGTTTGGGGACCTAAAGAAACCATGGAGAAGCAAAGGGAGGTCTTTGTTTAGAGAAATCATGGCAAAATTTATGCAGAGAAAGATTGGAAAGAATGCTTGATACTGATGAAAATAATTCAATGCATAAACAAGTCAGAATGCAAATTGAAAATAAGGGTACTTGTGGAAGCAAAATAATCTTCAGGAAGGAAATTTCATGGAAAATGTTGAGGAATTGATAACAGAAGCAACTTGGATCAAAAACGAGCAAAGGAAACTGGAGAATGTTGGATCGGTTGCACTCCAAAAGCAGCAGCCTCTTATTTATTGTCAAGACCAACAGCAAAATTAAGAAGAAACTTCTCAAACCAAGATATGAAGCATAATAGCCCAGTACAGGATTCCCAAAATCAGATATCCAAGGAAATATAGAAAAGATGCACCATGACAACAGGCAGAAATGGAATCTTGCCAAAACTGTAACAAATTTAACTATCAGATTACAACCAAATTTAGCTATCAGATTATCTCATTTTCTCCTTTTTCTTTCTCTCTTCATCCTGATGATGGATCACGGAGTGTGATCCGAAACGTTGATGAAAAAATACTCACACAATCAAATCCAGAAGCAGCACTCAAACAAATGATAATAGACACAATAGTTGGGAAAGGAAACCAACAGTGCTAAATTACAGAAAGAAGCAAGAATTTCATTGAGAATGGAGATTGGAAAATATACTATTTTGGCAGTAGAAGGGATAACCCTCCAGCACCATTATTGGTGATGGGAGGAATAAACCTTCCCACAAGGGCCAATAAGAGGCCTTAGTTGGAATAAGAGGCTTAAATGCCTCTCACAACAACCACTTTACCAAGCAGCTTAGTGGGGTGACTACTCGTGCTGTCATTCTCTAGGAAACGAAGATTGGTAATCACTAATTGGCAATTTGATTATCTCTAGGATAATCTTGTACATGATGAAAAGATGATGTAGATTTGAGACGGATGGTCATTATTGTGCGTAAGTGTCACATTTATTTTTGAAATGATTAAGCATATTGTCAAGTCCAAAGGGTGCTTTTTTATATTATCTTAGCATGAAACCAAAGATGAGTATTTGAATATGGTGATGAAATTTTTGGGGCTTTATTTTGTGAAGGAGAAATGCAAAAGGTTAGTGCAAATTTGCAAAATGAAGATGGGGCTATAAACTCATATTGCCACCTTGAATTTGGCAACAAATGCTCCTGTTCTTTGCGGCATGATACACCATAAATTTGTGGGGTACCAATGAGTGTTTTACCATCAGTGACCAGTTTTCCAATCAATGTATGTACGGTCCCCAACCCTAGGAATCTTTAGCTAAAAATATGATTCAACTCTACATTGTTTATGACGCATGTCAGGATTCATCAATCTAATTTTTTATTTTTTTTATTTTTGCTTTTTTATGTTGCACCAGAAGTATCTCTGCAACCCAGCCCGACACCCAACCCACCTTACCTTGGTTTTACTCGCTGCCATGTTAATTTGTTAGGATCAGTTGTGATAAAAAGATATAAACAGTTTAAACAAAATCAAGGTTAATCTAGATTGTACACTTCTATAGGGAAATATTAAGGCTCTTCCAGTGAGCTTCAGAGAATGAAATGTCTGCAAGTTTCAATCAAAGAAATAGACCACACGATGGTGTTCTAAGAAGAATTAAACAGCGGCACTTTATTAGGTGTCATATCTCAACCAAATCATGCTTACATCTGACTCTTGAAAAATAGATGTACAATCATGAAAAAAATGAATAACCAACCGCAAGTCACATACATCTCAGGAGAACTCTCCTGCATCCTACTTTGAAGCTTTAAAGTGTTCATCATATATTACTGCCTGAAAATGATCTTTGTATGATTGCATAATGCTTGATATAGCTAGCTACAAAACAATTATTTATTGATGATGCTGCATGCATAGTGTACTCCATTCAATATCAATAAAAACATAACAGAGAAGAATAGTGAATCTGAGCAACAAGAATACACGATTTTAATATATTTATCATCATGTCCTGACATTCCAATAACTAGCCACCATGTTCCTAGGCTGTTATGAATATATTTCTGGTCCTGTGAGAGAATCTCAATGTCTCAAAAAGTTTGTATGATAATCATGAAGATTCCCACTATGCATTGATTCCTACATGTGAATGAAGAGGGGAAAATTCCAAATTCCAAATGGAACAAGCTCAGCCTCCAAATCTGGAAGTCCAAAGCTGATACGCAGTCTCAACCATTAGCATGGAAAGTTCTTCATGTTAAACTGTATATTGGCCATCGCCTTAAATTTGTTTACCCGCTGCCCACTTGCCCTTTTTATACCAAATCAAAATCCATAAAGCATGCTTTTTGGTTTTGCACTCACGCTCACAATTTGTGGAACTCTCTGTTTGCTGCCTTGCCTGCCTTATTCCTTCAGACATGGTCTTGGAAATTAGCTCTCCTTGGTGCTTCTTCATCCTTGGACATTTTATCCCAAACTTGCAGACAGGTGATTATCAGATGTATTTGGGAACTCCGTTGCAATGCTATTTTCTCAAACACAATCCTTCCCCTGCAGAAGAACTTCAAATGATATGTGCTGATTTGTCTCTCTAAACAGAGAATCTGCAAACAAGTTGGTATAACATCTTACAGGATGGCAAATTTTACAAGCTTCTTTAACAGCTGCAGACAACTATCGAGAGTAATAGACATCTTACCATTTAACATTCACCTTTGGCTGGACTAATGTAACTGTTCTGTTGTTATCTGCTGCTGTAGTTTCTTGTATCCACAGCCATTTTTGTGGCTGCTGTAGCTGCTGTAATGTTTTCTTTCTACAGCTACCTTGTAATAACTGTTGCTACTACTTATCAGCTGCTCTGTTTCAGCTTTTGAAGTTTTATCTACTGATGCTTCTCAGTGATATGTAATTCATTTTAAAGCTTTTTACAATAAAATGAAAGAAAAAAAAAACTCTCAAATTACATTAGCACAAACTGCTCAATGGAATAATACAACATTTGTGCTTCATAACTCATTCTGAAGGTCATCACACTTAGCTCCAATATCACTAGAGACACTTCAAAAATGACTCCCTACCTCTGCCATCACTGAAGAATTAAGAACCATTATAGCAGTTTGGGATAACTGTTTGACGAAGATTATTTATATAGTCCTTCTAAGGCCCATAAAAGAAGCTTGAATTCAATAGTCTGCATAACCCAATATGATATTAGAAAATAATACAGGTAACATTTTAAGTTCCTGAGGATACGTTGCATGTGTACATTACGAATCACAAATCCAATTTGATAAACAAAATTGTCTTTGCTGGCAATATTTTTGTTAAAACAATAGGTGACAGTCTCGCTAGGTGCTTGGCCATAAACTACTGTTCATCTAAACTGTAACTCAATATCAAACTTAAAATCCAAACCTATAACCATGTAACAGACAAAGATCCATGACCAATAGCAAGTCCAAACAACAGTGAATACCCAGTTTTTAAGATTTTTTTTTGCGTTGAACACCCAGCTTTTAAGTTATTAACCATCATCTTATGACATCCTAATGATGAGGCACCATGTTACTAGGCAGTGATGAATCAAAATCTCAATGTCTCAAAAAGTCTGCACATAAAACACAGATTTCCGTTACAGTGGTGGATGCCTTGTGTTCCTACACCTGAACAAAGATGGGAGAAATTCAAAAAATTTAACATGAACTCTCAAACTTGATCACCATAAACTGCTCAATGGCATTATACAATATTTGTATTTCATAAATTGTTCAGAAGCTTGTCTAACTTTGATCCAACATTACTATAGACACTTTGAATATAAAGTCAAGGCATTTGGAAAGGATCTACCTGTGTCATTCACTGAGGAATCAAAAAGGATCATACCAGTTTGGGAAATCATAATTACTTATATAGTTCTTCCTAGGCCCACAAAAGAAGCTTGAATTCAACAATCCACACTACCCAACATGATACAGAAAAACAACGCAGGCATTCAAAGTTCTTGAAGACGTGTTGCATGGGTACAGCATGAATTACCAATCATATTTGAAAAAAAAAATATCTTTGCAATATTTTGTTAAAAGAATAAATAACATCCTCAGCAGTGCTTGTTCATACAAACTACTGTACATTTTAACTCTGTATCGTTGCTCTTTCTATTGTTAATGCACACTTGTTCAACAATTTCATTTTCCAGGTCTAAGAAATTTCAAAAATAATGATCTGTTCCAGATCCAAAAAGATGGATAAGAAAGGGAATGTTGTTGAAATAATGGTGACTAAATGTGAGAGCCTTTGGACAGATACTGCTACAAGTAGGGAATGTACAAACAAATTTTATCATATCAGCATTTGTAGGAGCCCATTTATAAAATGATAATATGTCTTGTGAGACTTCCCTCTATCTGTTTAAAGAGGATCAGGACTCTAAGGGGAATATATCAAATGAGATGAAGTATCCCAATCAAAATATGTAATTGATGTGACAGGAAATGGGACCCAGTAAAGCTTTGCTAGATGAAATCTCTTCCTCCTGCCACCCTGTTATAACATTTTGACTTGCCCAACAGTACAGGTTTCCATGAGGACTGTGGAGTATCAAATCACAGATAATTAGTGTTTGTCCAGGTTTATGTGATGGGGGCTACTGATACAAGAATGCACAGTTTGATGGCAAAAAATTTCTAAATATTGGGAGCAGCAGGGGTGCAACTGTTAAAATTACCTAAAAAAACTATAAGAAACTCAAATTTTAAAAATTAAATATAATGAACTGAATTTTGCATTGACAGTTCTCCATCTTTTGGCTCTTTGGGGTTCTTTGCATTCTTTTCCTTGAAAAAATAGTAAATTACTTATTTTAATTTTATCCAATAAATGCTGCAAATTGTCCAGTGCTGGTGAGGATGTCCACTCCAAATTCCCAAGTCCCAAGAACATCTACCAAATCCCTGGGGACACATGTCCATGGAAAAATGCAAATCACTTTCTGTTTGTATTCAAACTCCTGTTGTCTGAACATGGATTTTATTCCCAATTTCCTAAGACTACAGAGAAAGCTCTACTTGTGTTCTGTTCATGCAGTTTTGATGGTTCTTTTCTGCTCTTCAGTTACAAGTATTCTGCTCACTTCTTTCTCTGATTTAATGCCAGTAGGTCAATACTTCTTAGTTTTCAGCATAGCTCCCCGGGTTATTATTATAATATAAATAGCAGGCATGGACCAAACTGCTATAGCCCAGTTTTGACAGATACATGAAAATCAGGATTCGTTCTAGTAATAGTAAATGTATGTGAATAAATTAAAATATTTGGTATTAATCAGATTCTCAGAAGCCGATGCGTAGCATCCAGCCCTGGAAGCGGAGGCGGATGCGTGCGGGTGCGGAATCAGATCCGGGTGCCCTATGAATGCCACCCAGAAGTGCATCCTAGGCCCCCGGATGCACTTCCGGATGGCATCCATAGGGCACCCAGGCGCATCAAGAAGAATCCGCGGGCCCAGACCTCATTTTGGGCAAAAAATTGACTTGAAAACACATTAAAACATTTGTCTTTTACAAATTTTTAATGATTCTTTTTCTCCTAAACCCTAAAACAGCCCTAAAAGAGGCCATTCAAACATTTTCCATCTCATTTTGTATGCAGCTTGGCTCTCTTCTCATTTGGTCTCCATTTTTTATTTTGAAGCTAAGATTATTTTCGAAGAGGATTGTTCATGGGGTGAGAGATAGCTTCCACAGAGGAGTTTTCAGCATCAAAGGTAAGCATTCAATCCCATTCTTGAGTTCTTTAATGGATTTTTTTGAGGTTTTCATGAATTTTTTCAAGTTTGGGAAGAAATATTTCAAGTTTTTTTTCATTTTTTTTTTTTAAAGAAATAATGAAACACATTTAGCTATTTGTTTTAGACTATTTTTGTATCATTGTTTTGCACTTGTAAGCTTGACGTTCATAGTTTTTTCAAAATTATATTTATTTATTTTCTTATTATAGCAAGGAAATCAATTGTATTGTGCAAGAATGGCCACCACCGGTAGTCAAAGTTTAGTGGGAGGGCAAAGTGCCGTTAATTTTAATATTGAGGTAGGATCTCCTTTATGGAGACATACCACAAGAGTATCACAGATTTCAGGAGGTGGCTCATATCTTTGGAAGTGCAATTATTGTCAAAGTAACAAAGGCAAACCATTCAATAGCTCATATTCTCAGGTCAAATTTCATTTTATGGGCCCTGCTGGAAAAGGTATTGCAATTTGCAAAGGCACAGGTGGGAAGGGGATGTCTAATGCACAGATAGCTTCATTTGTAAAAGAACAAGAGGCTGATAATTTGGTTGAAAGATCAAAAAAAAGTTTGTATCAACCTCCATCCGGAAAGAACAAAATGCAATTACCCAATGAACCAATTGTATCCTCCAAACATCCATTCTAGCAAGTATCTGTACCGGGAGAGGAAGAGGAAGAGGAAGAAGTAGAAATTACAGCCTGTAAAAGAGGCCCATTAGACAGTGCATTTAAAATGGAGGCAAGAGAGCTTGTTGATGAAGCCATTGCACGTTGTCTCTATGCCAATGGTCTTCCTTTCAACTTGGTAAGATCACCCTATTGGAAGGAAATGGTGGAAGCCATCAATAAAGCCCCAACTGATTACATAAGTCCCGGGTATGAAAAGGTGCGTACCACTCTATTGCAAAAAGAGAGGACTTCTATAAAGAGGGCTCTTCAATCAATTAAAAATTCTTGGAAAACTTCGGGTATAACTATTGTGTCTGATGGATGGAAAGATACAAGAATTTGACCATTGATTAATGTGATTGCAATGTCCCCCAAAGGGTCAATGTTTTTTAGGGTTGTTGATTGTGAAGGGCAGGTGAAGGATTCACAATTCATTTGTAGAATTATCATTGAAACCACAGAGATGGTGGGTAGTGAGAATGTGGTACAGGTGGTTACAAACAATGCAAAAAATTGTGGAGGTGCTTTGATTGAGGGTCGGTATGACCATATTTTTGGACACCATGCACAATACACTCCCTTAACTTGATCATGCAACAAATTGGCACTCAAATAGATTGGGTGAAGCAAATTTACCAAGAGGGGGAGGAGATACAAATGTTTGTGATGAACCACCACAAGTCACAATCCATATTTAGATCATTCTCCAAATTGGAGCTACTGAAAGTAAATTCAAGTTGTAATTACTAAATTACTAAATTTCATTTATTTATTTAATTTGAATAAATTTTATGTTCATGTTCAATTATCAAATTGTATATAACTTTGCTTAATATTTATTGACATATTGTTAACTTGCTTTATGCTTAGGTTGCTAAGACCCGTTTTGCGTCTCATACTATTGTTATGAGATGACTTGTCAAGGTGCAAACAGCATTAAGCCAAATGGTTATTTCTAACCAATGGGGTATATGGAAGGCTTCGAATTCAAAAGGAGACCAAAAGGTCAAGGCTTTGGTCTTGGATGACAGTTGGTGGGCTCATGTGCAATTTGTATTGGATTTCACTGAGCCTATCATGACCATGCTCCGCTTTGCCGATACAGATACACCTTGCTTGGGGGATGTGTATGATGGCATGGACACCATGGTTGAGAAGGTAGAAGTTTTCATACAAAAACATGAGAATGACCCCACAGAATATGAAGCCTTATGCAATAAGGTGGAAGAAATCATTCATCATCGGTGGGAGAAGATGGCTACCCCATTGCACCTCCTCGCATATGCCTTATCTCCAAGGTACTAAAGTGAGCAAGTGCTTGGTATGCTAGGAAGAGTTGCACCAGATGCGGATCAAGAAGTTGCTAATGGGTGCTACAAAGATTTTACAAGGCTCTTCCCACATGATGAAATGCACGACACAGTGAGGCAAAAATTTGGCTTATTTGCTTCAAGTTTAAAAATGTCTCCATTTGCAATAAAGGACCAATATAAAATGGGAGCTATCACATGGTGGTACATGTATGGTCAACCATACAAGCATCTACAAGGTCTTGCAATCAAGATCCTGTCACAAGTAAGTTTTTTTTTGTTTTTTGTTTATCACTTGTATTCTACAATTTAGTGTTTAACATTCTTTAAATTGTTTTTGATTTATATGTTTAATTTTGTGAACACTATCCAGGTTGCAAGTTCTTCTACTGCTGAAAGGAATTGGAGTACATACTCCTATATCCATTCAGTGAAGCGCAACCGGTTGAGCTCAAAAAAAGCTAAGGACTTGGTTTACATTCATACCAACTTGCGTCTTTTGTCATGTAACGGGAATGAATACAAAGAAGGGTCAACCAAGCTTTGGGATGTAGCCCCTAAGTGTGCAAACTTGGATGCAACGCTTCATGATCTTACTACAATCATAGATGATGATGATGATACCATGACACATGATGCATCTAGCACAAGTGGAACCGTTCTTGGTTCAAATGATCTTGAACTTGCAGCAGTTGGAGATAATGAGAATGCGGATTTTCTTGAGAATCCTTATGATTTTGAATCTGATTAGTGAATCTTGAGTCTTGACTCTTGATTGATAAACATTGAATGATGAACTAAGTTTTGATTTTGTAATTAGTTATTGAACTTCTTTCAACTTGAATATTTGTGTCTATGAAGTTTTAAGTTGAAGTTGTTGAACTATCAAATATTAAATATCTTGAATCTTGATCAATGGTGAAGTATCATTATTCTGATTATCTGATTCATACTATCAAATGATTTTTTTTTGTATATTTCAGATTTCTTGCACTTCTTTGCAAATATATATATATATACATACACATGCATCCAAATGCATCTGCATCCCCTCAAAAAAAAATTCACGCATTCGCATCTGAATCCGCACCCGAATCGGTAACTTAGATCAGATTGATAGTAAAAATGTTTACATGATCTCTTTCGGAATTTTGGAATCCTGCCACCTTGGTTTACATGCCATAAATTTTAGAGTTTTCTACCAAAATTGTATGATATAAAAAATAAAGAGGTCACAAAATTCAAGAGCAGGCTGTTATATTACTTAGAACCCACATGGATTGTCAATATCCATAGGAGTTTATGACTGGTCTCTAAGAAAATGCAGTGGATTTAAAAGGCATATTTTTTAAACCCAACACCCGAATATTTTTCCAAACAATCGTCTGATGCATGCCGAGGGATTACTGGTAGCTGATAATTCATATTATTAAGAGCATAAGGCTATGATGACTGAATATACAAATCTTATGTGGTGATAAAAGGCCATTTTCATAATAGAGGAACTTTTGATATACTTGAGCAGTGCCTTGGGAAGGCCTTTCAATTCGATTTCTATTTGGCAACAAAAATACCATCCAGTCATTTTAGAGAAGGTTAATTAATGGGAACCATGCTGCTCCTACAATGTTTCAACTGCCAATACAGACCAAGTGGGACTTAAATTGTCTCCACTGTATCCGCATTAATAGTTTTCAATTTTGGAATAATCTGATCGCCCAGTTGTTAATCGGTGTGTATGTTCTCTAATTATAACAATTGTATTAATAATTTATTTGTTGCTTGATCCTGTGAAGCCATTTTCAAATCTGGAACTCAATAAACCCCACCATCATTTCTTTTTCAACATGATGTTGGGGATTTTTCCATAGAGACGCAAAAAACCTTCAAATTATGGTGAAATGCATTTCTAGGAAATTAAAATTTCTTTAAGTTTTTTCCTAAGATATTTTACTCTTTGTTTAAGCATTTTCCAAATTCCAGATCTTTTTCATTATTAATTGAAAAAACCTTAATCTTTTTGTTTGTCAGTTTAGTCTTAAGAAACATTTTTGATACTATAATCCCAACATCATTCTCAACCCCATATTCTTGAGAAGAAAATTCAAGTTTTGCTAGCGTACAATGCCCACCACTAAAGATTGATTTCAGAGACTTTTTTTGGTTCCTTGTACTTTAGTTAAGTCTTCCAACATATAAGGAGTCTCCAGACAAATCATCCCTATTAGATGTTCATGTGTGACTAAAATGCTGTTCTGCAGTCTTTCAGGTTTGGATATACTAATCTCGCTTGATATTGTACCAGTAATACCATGTTGTCCCTGCCAAAATCAATGCATCAATGTTCTGAATCCTACTTCAAAGAAAACCTACTTAAAAAGAAAGAGAACAAGAAATTACAAGGTAGAAGGTAGAGAGCTAATTACGAGTGGTACAATGGAGCTCCAACAAAAAAAATCAAGTATCTAATGTGGTATTTTATTTTTGCATTTAGTTTATTACTTATTGCATTATATGCACCTAAGATAATAAGTTTGCTTTGATGGGTATCTACTTGGTGTGTTTGCACTTGCATCATGTGACTTGTACTGTCCTTGTTTAGTGGAGTTGTACTACATACCTGTGCTATATCTTGTATTATTCCACATTGGTTGTACATTCATATCTCTTGATGTTGTATCCCATACATACCCACTTGCAGCTCTCATATGAATAATCTGATCATCTTACTGCAATCCATCCTTTGATTAAGATACAGCTTACTCTATCATTTGATCTTCTTTGTGCTTTACTTTAGGCCTTTTAAATCTCGGATGGCTATCTTCATAACCAAGTCTTACATGGTAAGCTTGAGAGTGCCTCTGATTAGTCTTCTCTAATGATCTAAGATTGCAGATCTTGTTCTTTCTTGAAAGCTCTTATCTTCTGATGTTAATCTAGAGAGTCGAAAAGAAATTAACAGAAAAACTTGATTCGAGAGAATCTTTTTGTGTCTTTGTATTGCAAGTGTATTTTGGAGCTTGATGGAACAAATCTAAGCTCACCATTGAATTCCTGAACATCCAAGATAATCAATTTTACCTTTTCTCACATCCCAATTGGATATTGGAGGCCAGACCTAAGAAGATTTTATTTTGGTAGGTGTTTTACAGATCCAACTAGGAGCCATCATTTTTGAGAATTGGAGGTCAAATTCAACCCTACTATAACATCCAACAAGCCCAAAGATTGATCAACTATCAAATTCTCAAGATAGAAGCACACGGCCTTGGGCCCTCAATAAACAACTTGACTCCTCAATTGCCCATCCATACCCTACAATCCGTCAATCAAAAGATTTGTATGTGCGGGTAAAATATCAATAGCCTATTCATAGCTTTTTAAATTATGTGCAAGGTAAAGCCCACAAGGTACCATACCTTGCTTACATTATAAGCTGCATAACGCAGTATAGCCATTGCCCACATAACAATAGCCACATAACCATCACAACAAAAGCCACATGACCTAAACTTGTCCCCTACATTTCTACTACCCAACAATCATTACTACTATAGCACACACCATGACCAATTCCCCACTATCTACAACCAATCCATTACCAATCTCCCACTTGACAACCACCTACATTGATGGGGTTGCCAATTTTCTTCGCCTTCACTCCATCACCACCACCAACTGAACCATTTTGCCCCTTTTATAAAGAATTTGAAAATGCTTAAAAAAGAATGAGAAAAACCCACAATGAGAGAGCATAAAAAGATATTGACATCCTTTCCTCGCCAAATGGGTCATCTAGGAAAGAGAAGCCCAAATTAACAATTTTGCAAGAAACCTAGGCAACATCAATGTCATGCAAAACCAATTGATAAGTTGATGCATTTTCAACAAAACAATCTTATAAAATTGCTTCAACTATGTTAGGGGGTTTGTTTTTCTCTTCTTTACAAATGGAGAGGCAAAAGGGCAAGTCAATAGTTGTTATTGCAAATGAATAAGAAAAGGGGATAGATCCTCGATTCAAAAGCTTCACATCACAAGGCTTCATCACAAAGTGGGTTTTCTTCATTTGAGATTCGATCTATACCACATATCCTGATGGGTAACAACACATGCATATTTGTAGGAGAGGATCTCTTGACATAACTAAAGGATCATTCAACATTGTCCATTGCACACAACTATTGTTAAGTAATCTCTCTTCTATCTATCAAACTACAATATTGAGACAAGAGTGTTGAGTTCACTAAAGACTCCATAATCATTCGGAATTTGCAGAATAGTTGTTTCAATTAGGGAGGTAAATGATCAATCTAGAATTTACACCTTCTCATATTTTGCTCCTGATGTTCCTCCCACTGATTTTCACATATGCATGCATTTAGTATGGACACTTCTCAAGAGATACATAATGGTTACTTGAACCTTCAAGTCCTTTCATTGACTGAGACTCTAGAAAAATGTGTTGACATTCCATCTCCTACTTCTACCAAATAGCATTCCTTTATCCACAACTTCTAGACATTCCTTGTCTTCTAGAGACAACTCCTTGGGATGAGTACTTAATTAACCTTTCAAGATTGTTTTTGAGTCTCCTCTTACAGATTTGGAAAACACCATTGAAGGCATTCATATCCCCTTCAATGATAGTTCCATAATAGTAGTTATCTCTTTGTCTTTGGTTCCTATCATTCATCAATTTTCATATGGTTATGGTCACTTTCTTCAAGGAAGCCTTAGACTCCTAATTTGATTGTAAAACCTTTTGGCACCAACATGGTATCATCTATGCAGCTTCCGAAGAAACACATTCTAGTTTTTCTTCCCTCATATTCCTATTAAAAAAGGGAAGATAACTAAGAAGCATGATATTCAATTAAGAGAGCAACATCTATTATTTAAGGATCTGTACAGTGCTTCAAAACAAAAAACACTGAAAAAGGTGGATCATGAAAATCTAGTTCACCGATCAAAATAATTGCAGAAGCAAAGATATTTTCTTCAATTACAATTTTAGAGAATATTGACCTTATATTCGCTAGAGGTTACATGAGGAATATGAATATAATTTATAAATCAACATTTAGCTACACCAAGACATTCTTAAGTTTCCCTATGACAAGACTTGTATTCAAACTAATTCTAAGAACAGAATCATTTTTTAGCATTTTGTCTGGTTCAAAATGAAGCCAACCTTAGTCAACGATGTATGTGAATTTGGTGACACACACATTTCATTCTCCACATCTGTCAGAATTTCATGCTTCTCAACCTGAAATTATAGCAGAAAACAAAATTACAGCCTGATGTGGCATCCTTATATGATATTAACTACCAACAGCAATAAAATATAGGATAAATAAAGTAGGCAATAGCACTACAGAAGTCTCTTTTTGATACCTTTCTTAAATTTTCATTGCAAGCAAAGTTGTCAGCTTCAATATTCAAAGAACTTTCTTTACTTTCAGATAAAAGAATAGATGCACTGACATCCTGGGCACCACCTTTAGAGATAGCATTGCACTCGGCACTTGTTTTAACGTCCTTAAAAATAGGAGTTCTTTTAACTTGCACACTGTTCTCTGGGATAGAATTCTCTGAATAGTCCAATGCCAGCTCTGTCACTGCACTATCCACATGAGAAATCTTATCTTTGATCCCTTGTAAATTTCTGGAGAGTCCACATTTATCTTCCATTGCATTACATGAGACATCTTTTGGAATAAATTGATTGTGCATGTTCTGAAAACTGCCTGCCATGGGGGGCAACTGACTTTCCTGCCTCAAACAAATTTCATTTGGATAATGAGATGTATTAATTTCTCCTGTAAGTACAAATTCTGCTTCTGACGAACCAACATTTGACATGATTCTTGTAAATGATGTTCCATCAACTTGAGGTACTGGATGCTTAGGACAAAATGCCCATAAATCAATCTGAAATAAATGAATTGTAAAAACCATTGCTTAGAAAAGCATTGTGATACAAGCAAACTGTAAAACTAAAGTACAGATTAAGCATAGCACACAATAATCAAAAATTAATGCCTTCATAGAAACAATAAGAATGAGAACTTACATCACCACTGCCCTCCTTACTAGAAATCCCCATCCAAAGCTTCATCTCCCTTGCACAAAGGGGATGGAATGCAGTTTCACAACTTCCTGGAATAGCAAACAACATTTAGAACATAGATATGATATTTCTTTTTGGAAAATAAAATAATGAACTTGTGTCTTTTTAACAGGCACTGTTCTATGCACATCACAGGAAACTTCTGATAAGTTCAGGATACTTATGTCAGTAAGCTGCATAACCCTGAAATTAACATAGTGACAGAAATGTGATTTAAGGAATAGCGTGCATTAAAGTATCTAACATGATGATTTAAATAAGTTTTGAAGTTTTGAACGCATGCAATAGTTCATCCCTCTAAAGATTTTAATTTTTAGCTGTTGTTATTACATGAATTAAGTTTATGAGATGGTTTTTGAATACGGTTACTTAAAAAATCTATAAAATAGTTGAATAAACTGCAATTTATTTGTGTCAGACAAAAGGTTGCTGACATGAAGCATAGAATGCAACCAAGTATTGTTAATTTATGGTGCCATTTTGTTTTATGCATAAGCATGAAATGCTTAAATTCTGGTTCTCTAAAATTTAACTGTGCTCCCTATTCAAGGGATAATGGACAACCAATTACAACATTTACTAAATAGTATGTATCCTCCTGAAATTGAATATTGATGGGGTTTCTAGAGGGACCCCAGGCCTCGCTGGAGTTGGGGCAGTGATAAAAGATCTGGAAGATCTGCTTGTAAAAGGTGGCTCTAACTTTTGGGGATTGAAGACTAATAATGAGGGGGAGTAGGAAGCAGCTGGGCTAATCTCTCTCTCTCTCTCTCGCTAGATATTTGTGGTGCAAGCAGCTTGTTGTCAAAGGTGATTTTGCTGATGTGATTGCAGGTTTGAACAAGGCAGATTGCCCTGATAGGAAGTTGGATAGCCTTACCAAACATGCTTCTTCTGTGTAGAGATTTTAAGGATGTTTTCTTTGCACATTGCTTCCAGAAGAGCAATGGAACAGTGGACCTTTTAGCCCAACCTGGGCATGAATCAGTTGCCTTTCACAACCCTAATGTGCCACTATGACCTCACAGGCCAGCCATGATAGATTTGTAGTTGGTGAAAAACGGCCATGAGGTATCACTCACAACGTTGTTGTTGGCCCCTTTTTTGCTTATGCTAGATTCCAGCTAAAGTACTGTATCTTGTGGTTTTCTAAATGGTCCATATACTGGGCAGTCATGTAACTTTGTTGTGGGCTTGGCTTTCATGGTGGAGCATGGGATTTGATCCCTGGTGTTTGGACACATGTGGCATTTCAACTTCAAATATGGAGTGTGGCAGCATCTCATGTGTTTATTCTCAGATATTGGTTTAGCTGCTGCCATATGTCACTCCTGGGAGAAGAGTGGGACAATATTGCACTCTACTGTAGTTGGAATTTTCAGAGCTCAAAACTGGAAGTTGCTGCATTGCAAACAGAGCTTTTAGAGGTTAACCACGACATTGAGAATCTTCTGCCTTTTTGCTGTGACCTCAGGAAGGTGGTTGAACATCTTTTAGCATCTCACTGCCATGGCACTCCTGAGGTCATGAGCACTTTCGTGCTTGGGCAGAACAGCATGCTGAGGTCATCCAAAGATTAAGTTTCCGGCTTTAGATAGTTGCAGGCTGCAGCAATGAGAAGCCCTTCGAGCCAAGTCAGGTGGTGGTGACTGGCTTGGCTGCAAAAGGGTGAGCTGGGAGGTTCATGCAGGAGGCTGAAGGTCATGCTGGTTGGTGTGCTGATCTTGGCTTTCACTGATGGGGTATTTTCAGGGCTCTTGATTCCTATTTGTTGCAGGTATTTTTCTGCAGTTCAGTTTGATAGCTAGCCATCCTTGTTGCGTGGGTCTGGTGGGTACAGCTTGTCAACCTTACATGAGTTAGGCATTGGCGCATGGCATATATTTAACCTTATGATGCATCTGTAAACCACATACAGATTAAATGCCCACTCCATTGTAAATGGGGAAGTAGCATACTTAAGCCATGTACCAGGACAGGTGACTTCTTAATAAGTCCCAGTTACCAGGTGCAGATGATAATATATAATGATTCAGTTTGCTGGTTTCAATCCAACAGCTTGAGTATCACATTACGTAAAGAAATGCCAAGTGAACCATTCGATCTCATGTGTCACATCCCTCCTGACCACTGAAAACTTTTGATGCTTTGTTTATATTGATGCCCTAGATGGTATCCAGTTTTTGTAAACAATGGTTTTGTTTAAATTGATGCCCTAAATGGTATTTGGTTTTCATAAATTGTGGTTTTGATTATATTGGTGCCCTAAATGGTATTTGGTTTTCATAAATAATGGTTTTGATTAATCGATGCCCTAGATGGTAATTGGTTTTCATTTCCTACTTTCATGGAACAATAGCTCAGGTATTGCAAGAGGAATAATATGATGGCAAAGATCTTGATTAGGATCCCAGGGGGTCTATTGATGTCATTTAGTCATTTTGATATTAGTCCTGGAGTTGGATAGTAACTATGTCTCCGACTTGTACCTAGTCTGACCTTCTCTTCTTTTGACACTCTAAGTGATAACTTAAATGTTATTGTTGTAATAGAATATTACGATAAATCTTACAAAATGAATATATATATATAGTATAATGTATATATATAAATGATGCAGGGGCATTCTAGGGTACTCGGTGGATCTACATGGAGGTGTGTTGTTTGGCCGGTGTTACTCGGTTGCAGCCTTGACCGACAGTCTCGGTCATTGAAGGAAGCTCGGTCGCTGAAGGAAATTCGGTAATCTTTGGTGCTCGGTGAAAGTGTTACTCGGCGATGCCTACAATGCTCGGTCGACACTGGTGCTCAGCGATGCTTGGCATGCTCGGTTATTTCACTGGTGCTCGGTAGTTCTGGTTTACCGACTGGAGTTCTGCATGATTTGTTGGGCCGACTTGGTGCATTTATTGTTGGTAGTTGTTGTTACAGGCCGACATTGTTGTATTTAATAATTGTAAGGCTATTTGAGAGCCGACTTGTATTGCATTTAATATTTGTTGGGGGGGAGTTAATGGTTTCATCCAGCCGACTTGTGGCTGATGATTAGTATTTATAGGATGTTTGGGGTAGTTGTTTAGGTAGGACCTGGAAGTAGCAGATCTGGATGATCAGATAGGAGATTCTGATAGCAGATTTGAGTGGTGAAGTTGTGACAAAGTTCCTGTGGGATCTTGTAGATCAGATTGATTTCTGATAGTTTGTTTGTAGCAGAGCTAGTGGTTGAGGCTTGGAAACAAGGAGATTGCTTGGAGCTCAAGTTTAGATCTGCCTTAGGGTTTTCATCAGTTGCTGATAGTTTTCAAAGCTGAACTAGCTAGGATTGTGTTGGATCTTGTTGATCTTGCAGAATTGTTTTTGATTGTAATTGGCCCTAACCCAGAAGGCCTTACAACCGGGCATGTTAATGAAAATTGAGTTCAAACATCTTATTGTGTTTGCCGCTATGTAATTCTGAAGCTGCAAGGCTGGACAGTCCTTAATTGGATCCTCCCTGCCTTGGTCTGTGTCAGGTGGTATCAAAGCTAAGTTGATCTTTTGGAGCGAAGGTTGACCTAGCAAGGCTGATCTTGCGAAGTTGATCTTATTGGTGAAGAGATCGTGTGATTTGAGTTGCAGATCCATGGCAATGAACTTGTGGGTCTTGCCCTAGTTGTTTGTGCAAGGTTGCAGGTTCCGATCTGACTTGCATACAACTTGGAGATTGTCACAAGGTGGTCGGTGTAGGGTTTGTTGCAGAGGGTTTCTCTTATCTTTAAGGATGCCTCCGAGAAGATTAGACCCTAGAGTGATTGCTGACCTCTATGATACTGTGGAATCTAGGATTACATAGAAGGTGAAATCAGATTTCAGATCTGAGATGGAATTAATGAAGAATGACATGGTCGCCGAGATCATGAGAGTTGTTGCTGGTGTACCTCAAAATGTTGGTACTGAAGATGGTTATGAGGAAGCTGCTGAAGACTTTGAACCTGTTAGATCTAGTGGTGATGACCGGAGGGATAGATCTGATGAAGACAGAACTGCTCGGTTGCCTAGATCTGGAGCTCGCTTAAGTAATAGTTACCGAATGGAAGTTTCTACTTTCTCTGGTACTTTGAAGCCCGAGAATTTGATTGATTGGATTGGTGAACTTGAAGATTTCTTTGAGCTGGAAGAAATTGAAGATCCTCTTCGAGTGAGATTAGCACAAACAAAGTTGAAAGGACATGCTGCTCTTTGATGGAAAGAACTACAAAGAGATAGGGAAGATGAAGGTGAAATGAAGATCAATCGGTGGAGGTTGATGTTGACAAAACTAAAAGCTAAGTTCATACCGGTGGACTATGAGCTTGACTTGTTTAAGAAGTTGCAAAATCTGAAATAGAAGGATTTGTCTATTGAAGACTATACCAAGGAGCTCTACAAACTTACTATTCAGTCTGGACACCGAGAGCTTGGTAAGGAAAAGGTAGCTCGGTATGTGAATGGTTTGAGATTCAATATTCAAGATGAGCTTGGTACGCTAAAGATTGATTCTGTTGAAGATGCTTATCAATATGCTCTGAAGGCAGAAGATAACTTGAAGAGGAAACAACATAGTAACTCCCGAGGGAAGGAAAAGATTGATCACTCGATGAAGGATAAACTGACTGATGCAGAAGATGAACAGAAACCTGTAGAACCGAAGAAGACGACAGGTAGAGTTATCTTTAAGGGTACTTGTTATAACTGTGGAGAAGGACACCGTTCATTTGAGTGTACACAGAAGAAGATTGGTGACCAACCCGACGAACTATTGTGGTGAATGAGAATGAACCTGAATCTGAGAACTTGTTGCTTCGGTGAACATTGCTCGGTACAAAGGAGGAACCTTGTCAGAGGAGTAACTTGTTTAGGACCCGATGCAAGTCTGGAGGTAAACTTTGTGATGTTATTGTTGATAGTGGTAGTACTGGTAACCTTGTTGTTGAGGACATGGTTCAAAAACTTGGGTTGAATAGAATGAAGCATCCTTGTCCTTATAAGATTGGCTGGTTGCAAGATGTTCATGCTCTAGAATTAAGAGACCGGTGCTTTATTGATGTTCAGATTGGCCAGTACAAGGATCTTGTGTTATGTGACATTGTGAAGATGAATAGTTGTGATATATTGCTCGATAGACCTTGGCAATATGATTGCAAAGCTATGTATGACTGTGTCAGAAATGTGTTTACTGTTGAGAAGGATGACAAGAAGTTTTCCCTGATGCCTTTGCTGGATACAATGCTCGGTAGGAGAAGCCTGAGTATTGGTAGCTGAGTTGAGTCGGTGGATCCTGAAGGTATGGTTGATCAGTGTGAAGGATAGACCTGTGTGTTATCGAGGAAAGACTTGAAGAGACAGAGGAAGGACCTGTGTGTTGTCGAGGAAAGACTTGAAGAGACAAAGGAAGCTAAAGTGGAAGGGTATGCAAACTGAAAAGATGGAGGACTTGTATGTGAAGAACCAGTTCGGGGTTTATGTGCTGAATCCCGGAAGATGTTCTTCTCACATATGAACATCTTTTCGAACCTGGGGTGTCTGATGCAGGGGCATTCTAGGGTACTCGGTGGATCTGCATGGAGGTGTGTTGTTTGGCCGGTGTTACTTGGTTGCAGCCTTGACCGACAGTCTCGGTCATTGAAGGAAGCTCAGTCGCTGAAGGGAACTCGGTAATCTCTGGCGCTCGGTGAAAGTGTTACTTGGCCATGCCTGCAATGCTCAGTCGACACTGGTGCTCGACGATGCTTGGCATGCTTAGTTATTTCACTGGTGCTCAGTAGTTCTGGTTTACCAACTGGAGTTATGCGTGATTTGTTGGGCCGACTTGGTGCTTTTATTGTTGGTAGCTGTTGTTACAGGCCGACACTGTTGTATTTAATAATTGCAAGGCTATTTGAGAGCCGACTTGTATTGCATTTAATATTTGTTGGGGGGGGAGTTAATGGTTTCATCCAGCCGACTTGTGGCTGATGATTAGTATTTATAGGATGTTTGGGGTAGTTGTTTAGGCAGGACTTGGAAGTAGCAGATTTGGATGATCAGATAGGAGATTCTGATAGCAGATTTGAGTGGTGAAGTTGTGGAAAAGTTCCTGTGGGATCTTGCAGATCAAATTGATTTCTGATAGTTTGTTTGTAGCAAAGCTAGTGGTTGAGGCTTGGAAACAAGGAGATTGCTTGGAGGCTTGTGAGCTCAAGTTTAGATCTGCCTTAGGGTTTTCATCACTTGCTGGTAGTTTTCAGAGCTGAACTAGCTAGGATTGTGTTGGATCTTGTTGATCTTGCAGAATTGCTTATGATTGTAATTGGCCCTAACCCGGAAGGCCTTACAGCCGGGCATGTTAATGAAAATTGAGTTCAAACATCTTATTGTGTTTTCCGCTGTGTAGTTCTGAAGCTGCAAGGCTAGACAGTCCTTAATTGGATCCTCCCTGCCTTGGTCTGCGTCAATAAATATGAATTTATATATGTGTAATATATGTGGTCATGGTGCCATGGTACATAATTAATTACATATATATAAGTGCATATATTCATATATATATAAAAGAGGACTTGGTATTTTCATATATATAAGTGCATATTTTCATATATATATATATATATATATTGACAAACCGTGGTCAAGTGTTATGCTAAGTTAGCAGTAGCTATAGGGTGTGACCGACTAAGGATTGTAGGATCTTACACCAGTTTCCATGTGGCTTGTCATAACCATGTTTACATCCCTTGCGAAGGGCCAGGCCCGCTTCCAGTATGAAGTGAAAAAGGGATCAATAATAGATCCGTGGTTGGGCGGTAAAATGCCCCAGTGATGCTTTCTCACCCATGTTGCAAAGTGGAACTTATAGAAAGACATTTGGATTCCAAGTTGCTAATTATGAAAAGTAAGAACTCTTTCCTTTTGCTTCGTATCTTGCTTAAGTTGATGATAATGATATGCATATTTAGAATCTTCATAGAAAGTTGTCTTTTAGTTTAATGTGATTTAATTTATGTAAAAAAAATTAACTTGATCATGTTAGATCAATTTGTTTTGCAAGTTCATTTCCGTTACATTTATATATGTAAATCAATGCTCAAGATCAATTTGTTTTGCAAGTTCATTTCCATTATATTTATATATGTAAATCAAATTAGTCGTTACTTTCATGATTGAATTTTCTGTCTGTTACTTCATGGGAGACAAGTCATAGGAATAACTACACATAAGAAATGGGTGAGTGACAAACTGAGTCTTGAATTAAATATTACATGACATTAATCTCAAAAAATTGATAACAAAACACATTTACTTAGAAAATCTATCCTTCTCTTTTGTAGCAAGGCCTAGACAGAGCAAAGTCTTATGATTAAATGGATTCAACTATTTCTGCCCAGAATAGAGTAGTAGAAACAGAATGCAACAATGTTATTAAAAAATGAAAAAAATAACTTCAAGCCCAAAATACAAAATTAAGAAAAAGTTATTTAGCTTGGAAACAAATAGGAAATATTTGAAACATGCAAAACAAACAACATGAGAGAGCTCTTATTGTTAAAAGTGCACATACCGTGGCTACATTGAATACAAGCACCATGCTCCTCCTTGCAAAGAGAACATAGTAACTTCCATCGTTCACCCATTATGCCCTCCACATTTTTTATTGGTTCCATTGTCTCTGCACTTTGTATATATGTTTCTGGGACCCACTGACAGCAAAATAAATGTGCAAACTGTAAGTTTCCATTGCTATCTGTGTCTGATGATGACCTTGCCACAGGCTTCAGTGCCCCACCACTTCTTGTGCACAGTATGCAAGGGCGTGTATCATTATCTAAACCACCATTGCTCTGCTTAGGGCTGACTAAGTTATTACCAGCTCTGGCAGAGTTTCCGTGCATTGATTGAGCTTGAGACTGGTATGAACACCAGGAACACAGCCATTGGCCATTTGGAATCATTTGCACTCCATAGCATTCTTGGTGAACTGAAGCGTCACAAATAGCACAGGACAGGATTTGATTACATTCATAGCTATCACCACTACAGCACACATCACAAATTTCTTCATCACCATTTTCTGGGGGTGATACAACTATAGTCATCATCTCAGCAGAAGACTCTGAAATCTTTCTCTTCTTATTACCGAAAGTTGCAGCAAGGAGCTTCCTTTTAGCATCAGCTCTCTGTTCCTTCTTGGGAGACATCACTGCAAGCTTTGCTTCACAACAGGATTCTGGCTGAGGACAAGACAATGCTGTTGCAAGTTTTGCACCAAGACCTGGCTCATGTTCAGGAGTAGAAACGTTTGCACTAGAACATAAGTCTCGCCTGATATCTTTTGCCGCTTCAGATTCTGTGGGAGGATACAATTTATGCACAGGAGCTGACGTTATATCAAAAGCTCTTGCACTAGAGTTCATTTCCAGGCTAGAATTTGTTTTTTCTACATAATTTGCTTGGTATACATCCATGGGAGATGACAGAGCAACTGCATTACCCGTGGCTGAGGCTGAGTCTTGCCTAGCAGGCATTATGTCTGTTAGCTTAGCACTAGAGCTCAGTTCCTGTGCAATTAAAAATGATTCTAAACCATGTTCTAAAGGCTCTGCATCCATTCTCAATTCATTAAACATCTGTTGCTTATTAGAGGCAAACTCAGGTCCAGTCTGGGCTAATGGAAAAACGATTTTGTCTTGTATAGGGTCTGGCTCGCCTTTTCCAAGAGTAGCATAATTCAAGTTTTGCAGAGCATTGGTTTCATCTTTTAGGGACCTCCTGATGCGAGGAAGCAGAAGGCAAGGATCACAAACATTCGTCCAGTCAGAGAAATCAATCTTTGTCTGGGGAATTAAGGCCTCTATATCCTCCGAGGTGACTTCCCGAAAGTACTCTTCCGTTTCAAGCCAAATTTTAGAGTTCTTTCCATCCCTACTCTTTTTGGAACCACCAAATGTAGCAGCAGAGAAAGGCTCGTGGCCTCGACCCTGCACCTTTCTGTGCTTGCGCCTTCCGTCTCCCCCTGCCCCTGCGCCTACTCCTGTCCCTGCCCCTCCGCTCCCAAAATGCGAGCCGCCACCACCATCCGACGCCATAGCACAGCCATCGTCTGCATCAAATGCCGGTTTCAGGGCCAATGCCTTCAAAGCCTGGGCAACTATATCAATTCCCATTCTATCCGCAATCGAATTTGACGTGCAAGCTCCTTCCTGGCACGTTATTTTTGCACAGTTTTCAGTTTGGTGGATCGGACAAAAGTTTACGTTACCAACACGACCACCGTCGGCTCCACGACCCATCATCTTCCGTCAAATGACAGACTGAGAAGAGGACTATCAAGATCAAAATCCCATTCACAACGCGAACAAAACACACGCCTCATACGCACTACACTCCGTAAAACGGCATTATTTTCTTACGTGAACACCACGTATTCCTCACAGAAGCAAAAGTGCCCTTCTCAAGACTAACCCTAGAAACTTTTCCCTTACAGAAAAATGTTCAAACAGAGCCAGAAAAATCATGTACCTCTACGGCCGTCCGTTTCACAACGGAATCGCAGCTACTTTCAGCGTCAGCAGCCTGTCAATCTTTCGGCCCTCCTGAAACCCTAAGTTCCCCCAATGACCCAAAAAAACAGTATGTAAAGTCCGTATTTATGTAGGATGCAGCAATACAGTCACAGCCGTGGCCATTAACAGCCAGAGAGCAAGCAAGGGTTACGTGTTTAGTCTAGGGTTGCGATCTTGAGGGTTACAGGAAATTATTTTTATTTTTTTCCGTTTTAATCTGTAATTATTTTTAAGAATGTATGTGAAAAGGGGGAAAAATTAATTTGGTTTGGGGAGAAGAGAAGGTATGGCGGCAGCATGGACCTAACCTCCTCATCATCGCTCTCATCCGCCACGTGGCGTCTCCGCTATGGCAGGAAAATATGTTATAGTATTTGATGAGGTAGCGGCTCACGATTGGCTCGTTCACTTCCATAATGGGGGGTTTTGTTTCTTAATCGAGCCCACATTTCAAGCCATAAGAATATGTGGGAGCCTTCTTTCGCCTTTTATTTTGGGAAAGTTCATCGAAATGGGATTTAAATTCTGTTTTTTACTTTTCTGATGTTTTTTTTATTGGAAAACTTAAATTCTGGCATTATTTTTTAATTATTATGTGATAATTATTTTTACATTTTGGTATACTTTTCTAATTGGACATTATTTTTTATTATTTATTATGTGATTATTTTATCTTATTTTTACACCTATTACATTTCATCTCTTTTTAATTAATTAACATAATTAATTTCTTCCTTTTTCAATTACCGTATTTAATTTTTATCTTTTTAAGATAATAATTAGTAAAGGATGTCTTAGTATGGTGAGAGTTTTGGCAAGGAAGAAGGTTGGAGATGTCTAGTGTTCTTTGGTGGTTTTTGGTTTGTCAACTTTTTGTTTTCTAGTACTCTCCTTTGATATAGAATCTCTTGGTATGCTTTGATATAGAATCTCTTGGTACTCTTCTTGTTTTGCTTTGTTGAAGCAAGGAAAAAGATAGTTGTATCTCAAAGTAGACTTCATAACACTGTTCTATGTTTGATGCATCTTAGTGTAGACATCTAAAAATGTCTCATGCTTGCAAGTGACAATTTCACTAACATTCTTCTTATTTTATTAAATAATCTTTATTATTATTATTTAGATGCAATATTTTTAACTTTATAATTTACCACGTTTGTTATTTATTTTACACTTTATATTTAATATAATGAAAATGCATTGCTCCTTCCATATTGCATAGTTTTCAGTTTGGAAATGATTTTTGTTTCTATCTTTAATTAGGATTTTCATTAATCTTTTTCTTTTGTATATTAATTGTATATTAAGATTTTTAAATTTTAAATTATATTACATGAGTTTATTTTAGTATATAACTTACTTTTTCTAATGTAAATAAAAATATTGTAAATATATGATATAATATAATATATATTTATTCTCATTTATATATTTTTTTAAAAAAAATTAAAATTTATTATATGTAAATTATGCATTAATAAATATTAAGTAAACAAATATGTGATATATTTTCTCTTACAAAATATTATAATTTCAATTAAACATAGTAAATAAATATTTTATTTTATAATTAATTAGAAATGTTAAATAAAAATAATATATATTTCTATTATATAATCTTCTAAAATAAATTATTATATATTATTATTATAATATAGATTATAATATAAATTAAAATAATAATATTATATTTATAATTATTATACCTTCTAAATATATTATATTATAATTTTAATTTATGTCTAATATAATAATACAATATTATATATACAATAATATTAATCATATGTAATAAAAAATATATATCAATAAAATAAAATTAGCACTATTGTTATATTTACAAATAAAATTAAAATTAAGGTTTAAATTAATTATAATTTGCAAACAATAATTATTTATATAATTATAATTTTAAAAATTATTTATTACTACAATTATTATTATATAAAAAATTATAATTATATAATTAATTAAAATATCTTATATATTATAATAAATTTATTAAAATTAAAATTAAATTTATATTAAAAATTAAAATTAAAATTAATTACTAAAGGGAAGTACTTGCCACTATGTGGCACTTGTTTAATTAATTGTGTCATTCTACCATATTCTAAAATCAAAATCATCATTTGTCATTAATTCTATAATTAAATGATTTAATTTTTACATTTCTAATAAAGATGTCTTAGTATGGTGAGAGTTTTGGCAGGGAAGAAGGTTGGAGATGTCTAGTATTCTTAAGTTGTTTGGTGGTTTTTGGTTTGTCACTTTTTTGTTTACTAGTACTGCTTTGATATAGAATCTCTTGGTACTCTTGTTTTGCTTTGTTGAAGCAAGGGAAAAGATAGTTGTATCACAAGTACACTTCATAAGACTATTCTCCCCCTTTGATGCCTCTTAGTGTAGACACCTTAAAATGATTGTGATAATTAAATCACTAACATTCATTTAAAATTATTAAATAATCTTTATTATTTAATTAATTGTGTCATTCTACCATATTATGTAATCAAAATCATTATTTCTCTTTAATTCTATAATTAAGTGATTTTAATTAATTACCTTAATTATTAATCGTTCAATCAATATTTCATTAATTATTTATCTATAAATTAATTAAATAATTAAACATTATTTAATTATTTCTTATGTCATTCCATTAATTAAATAACAAAATTTAATTAATGTTCCCTCCTCCTAATTATTGCATTTCCATAATAATTAAATCAAGTTATATCTCATAATTAAATAAATTATATTTATTTAATTAAACTAATTATTCTCTCTCATGACTAAATAAATTATATTTATTTAATTACAACTAACAATTCCTCTCATAAATTAATAAGTAATTATTTATTTATTAAATATCTCCAGATGTGCAAATAGTCTAATATTTTGTAAGTTGTTTGGTGGTTTTTAGTTTGTCACTTTTTTGTTTTCTCATACTGATTTGATATAGAATCTCTAGGTACTCTTGTTTTGCTTTCCCAAGTAGACTTCATAAGATTATTCTCCCCCTTTGATGCCTCTTAGTGTAGACACCTAAAAATGTCTCATGCCTGCAAGTGACAATTTCAGTAACATTCCTCTTAAATTATTAAATAATCTTTATTATTTAATTAATTATGTCATCCTACCGTGTTCTAAAATCAAAATCATCATTTCTCCTTAATTCTATAATTAAGTGATTTCAGTTAATGACCTTAATTATTAATTGTTCAATCAATATTTCATTAATTATTCATCTATAAAGTAATTAAATAATTAAACATTATTTAATTATTCCTTATGTCATTCAATTAATTAAATAACTAAATTTAATTAATGTTCTATCCTAATAATTATTACATTTCTGTAATATAATTAAATCCAATTCTATCTCGTGATTAAATAAATGATATTTATTAGTTAAACTAATTATTCTTCTCTCATGATTAAATAAATTATATTTATTTAATTACAGCTAACAATTCCTCTCATAAATAAATAAGTAATTATTTATTTATAAAATATCTCCACATGTGCAAATAAATAATATTTTATTTATTTAAATCATAATTATCCTCCTAAATACTAACTCAGACTCACTTTGAGTTGGTTTTTCAATCACAATTCTTCACTCCTCAATTCTCTCTCCTAACTATTTAATCCACATTGTTAATTCCTCCCTCAGCAATCAGTTAAGTCTTCCATCAATTCAGTCTTCTAATCCATGTAATCAATTAAGTCTTCCATCAAATTTAGTCTTCTAATCTATGCAATCAGTTGACTCATCCATGCAATCAATTAACTTACTAGTCTATTATGTTATCTGACCAATCCATTCAAGTCATCTATCCAATCTATTTGCTGACAGATCAATCAATCCCTTAATCAAGGTAGTCAAGCAAAGTTGAACTCTCACTCACTCTGAGTTTAACTCCTCAATAATAGTTAATCAGTTCTTCAATCATAGATTCTTAGTTCAAACCCCTAAAATCTTATAAATAGAGAGTCAAACCTTTGATCTTAGTAACCATAATTGCTTTGAATTCTTATGTTGGCATGATCTTGAGCTCAATTCTCAGAGCCCACATTGCATGAGAAGGAAAACACCAAGGAATGATTATATGGTTTGCATATTCATGTTTTGGATTGATTCTCTAAAGTTTGATTGATTATGCTTATTATTTGTCTTGCATCTTTTCTTAAATATTAGGAATACTAATTGCTCTAACAATCTCTTTGTGGTTGAGAGCTCGTATGTTAAAACAGGTTTTCTATTGATCATTATTACTTGATTACAAAATCATGAACCTGATGTGAAATTTGGTCATATCTTTCAAACTGCTTGGAATATTTTATGATTTTTTTTTGTAGGTTTGCGCTGATATAAGAAAGCTATAGTCTAAAATTTAGAATTTTTATTTTATTTTTTATGATATTTCATAAATAAATAAAAATTGGACACAAACCAACATATTTCTTTGAAAAAATTATATTTTTGGAATGGTCTTGAAATTTGAAAGGGGTCTATTCTCAGTGATTTTAATTTTGTTAAAAAATATTTACAAAAAAATAGATCTATTAAAACTAGTTTGTTCTAATAAAATGGGTCACTAGGACACAAAATAAAGAATTATGCTTTGAAATTTTTTTTGTTGGTTTGTTTTGACATAAGGAAGCTACAATCCAAATTTTATATTTTTCTCATTTTTTCAATTTTTTATAATTTTTTATGAGATTTTATAAAAAATTATTTT
This sequence comes from Chamaecyparis obtusa, assembly GCA_027943335.1. NCBI lineage: Eukaryota > Viridiplantae > Streptophyta > Pinopsida > Cupressales > Cupressaceae > Chamaecyparis > Chamaecyparis obtusa. The sequence continues at coordinate 1,431,968 of BSBK01008239.1, read as the reverse complement.
TGGACACAAATCAGCATTACTTTTTGAAAAAGTTACATTTTTAGAAATGTCTTGAAATTCTATAAGGTGTCTATTCTCTATGATTTTATATATATATATATATATATATATATATATATGAAAAGTTTTCTTTCAAAATTGATCTCAAAAAGGAGAGTTAGGAGGATCGAGAAGAGTTGGTCTGCAAGTGGAGTACCCATCATTTTTCATGCCCTATTTGCAGGTTGTCATGGATGTGGTTTGGATTAATGTTACCCCATGCCTTGCAGCCTATTTATTTTTTCTTGGCTTGCGTGGTGTGGTTGTGTTCTTTTTTTACCCTATTGTTTGATTGTTCTGTCATTATATTACTTGTTTCCTTTATTTTTCCTTTGCTTTGCATGTGTGTGCCTTTATCATTCTCTGGTGAGTGTCATCTAGGGCTTGGCTCGTTTGAGTCTCATCCATATTATGTTTTGAATGGTCATATCAGAAGATAATGATAGAAATGAGGGGAAGGAGAAGGGCATTAATGTACCTGAGGATGGAGATATTTCAAATAAATCTAGGGATGTAGTTAAGCCTTCTTACAAGGTAGTTCTTTCAAACTATTTTGATACCACGCTCCCAGAATATGCTAGTTTTGAATGGAAGTTTCTCAAAAAAATAAGGGGAAGATGGAGGAAGAGAGCCTAACACCAATGGACATAAACGAGGAGATGATGTTGATTCCTCGACAAAATTTGCTAGTAACAAGGGAGGAGAGGAAGGTAAGGTTTTGTCACCTAAAATTAAGACACTCGCTCTCTTGCCAAATGGTGATATGGTAAATGCTATTAAATCTGAACAAAATAGATTAAAAAGCATTGTTGTATTTTTTATTTGCATGGATGTAAAAATTTTACCAGCTAGGAAATTTTTAGATGAGCGATTTAACAACATTTGGGGGAAGAAACTTGGTATTATTGTTAGTTTTAGTTGAATGATTCAAAAGGGTTTGTTTGTAATCTTCTTAAAAACTTGTGGAATGCAAGAAAAAGTTTTGAACAAAAGGTATTAGCATGTAGGGCAAACACTTTTCAGAGCCCTTCATTGGTCCCCGAAAAGCAATGCAGAACATGTTTTCGCCAATTCTTCCCCTTTCTAGGTTAAATTGAAAAATGTTCAACCAAAATTTTGGCCTTTTATACCTCACATGCTTAAGCCAATGGGATCAATGCTACAAGTGGAAGAATCCAGAGTGACACTTCCACACCTTAATGCTCACATATCGATTACATTATACCCTGACGTTGTGTTCCGTGATAAAATTTCACTTGAAATTGAGGAAGAAACCTTTAGATGGAAAATTGTCAAGTTTGGAAACATAGATGCTTGATTCCATTGCAAGATTAATGGCTATAATAGATGGGAGTGTCTGTTATTGAAAAATATTCAAAGAGATTTCTCAAGGGGAGCCCCAGATAAAACCAATACTCAAACTAAAGGGGGCAAAAATGATAATAATGTGAGTCAAAATGATAAATATAATGAAAGGAATTTTGATAAAGAGGTCCCTAAACGTAACATTGGTTTTGATCAAATTGATAATGCTAATGAAAGGAATACTGGACATAACAGTAATAATAATGATGGTCAAGATGATAAAATTAATGAAAGAAATTGTGTTAAAGAGTTCCCGGGTGAAACCCTTGATGGTTACTTGGATAAGTTTGTCTCCCTTACTAACCCTCTTTTTGAGGATGAGTTCTAAGTACAACAAGCAAAACAGGATGATAACAAAAGAGACCATAACTCCTTTTCTTGTCAACCACAATATATTCTAGTTGCTAGAGAGAAAATTAATGAGAATAACACCTATAAGCTTAATGCTCAACAAATAACTTTGGGTAAAAATGAGTCCTTCAAAGCAAACTGACCAAGAAGTGGGAGAAGGTGAATTCATAGAAGTAGTAAGCAAGAAATTTAAAAAAAAAAGAAAAAAAAAAAAAAAAGGAAAACATATGAGAGGAGTAATAGTGTCAAAAATGGTGAAAGGAAAAACAAACTCAAAAGCAATGAGCTTCCATAATGTTTCACTAGACTATGTAAAAATCAAAACACCTCATCAAATCAATTATGATTATGAACATTCACAATTGGAATATTAGAGGTTTGGAGATGACAGATAGGAAATATATTATTAGAAGGTGGTGTAATAAAGTGTTGAAGAAGGATATTATATGCTTACAGGAAATTAAGGTTGTTGGCTATCATGCTTATAGCTCACTTAAATTTATTTGGGACAAGGCCACAAGTTTATATTCAGGGCATGGCATAGGTAAAGGAGGTGTGGCTACTCTAGTCAGACCAACTTGGGTTGATAAGATGATGAGAAATTGTGTATCTCCATGTCAAAGAGCCTTATGGATTCTTTTTAAAGTCAATGATCAAATGATAGGAATTTGTAACATATATGCCCCAAATGACTATAGAGATAGAGCCAATCTATGGGGTTGGCTCTCAAATAGCCTTCCTAATGCAAAGTGGACATTCATTGGTGACTTTAATATGATTGAGAGTGGATAGGATAAATCCGGGGGGAATAAACATGAATGAAAGGACAATGAATTTTTTTTCTGGGACAAATTCAAAAGGAGGTTTAATAACAGTGACCCATTAGATAAGATGAAAAATGAGTATGATAACATTTGGTACACTTGGTGTAATAATCAAGCCAGCAAGAATAGAATATACTGCAAATTAGATAGAATTTATTTAAATGTTGCCATGCTTGGGTTTTCTCACAATCTAGGCCAATCCCCCATTAGTGTATCCCCTGCTAGTATTTTAGATCATTCTCCCATTTATGCTTGCATTGTGCTTAAAAGCCTCATCTCCCAACCCAAAATCCATAGGAGTAACAATATGTTTAAGATTTTAGGGTTTGGGTCATGCTTTTTGTCTTTTAGCAGAAGTTCTATGGTTGTATGAACTTTATTGAAAACCTTATATAATCTTTTGTAAATGGTTTTGAGGTCCATTAAAAACTTGTATTTACCTATATAAAAAATAATATGTTTAAGCTCAACACTTCCCTACTCCAGGATGAAGACACATTAGGTGTTATCCAAACTGTAACTGCCCTTTCCAATTTTTGTATGTTTCAAAACTTAGCAACTACCAAGTGGGATCAGATGGTGCAAGTGTGGAGGAAGATGTTTCAAATTATAGGAACTAGGGGAGCCACAAACAGAAAACAAGAGGAGAATTATTATCAAAATAAACTCAATGAACTAGGAAAATCTCTACAGGACAAAGGTAATGATCAATAATTGGAACAAGAACTAATTGAGACAAAAATACAATTGAGGAAAGTTTAGAATTCTAAAATTCAAGGTCAAAAACCAAAGCTAAAGCTAGGTGGCTCAAAGAGGGGGACAAAGGGTCTAAATACTTATTTAATCTCATAATAGACAAACGTAGCAGAGAAGAGATCAGTGGTATTCGGGTAGAAAATGGATTCACCAACAATAATAAAGAGATACTAAATGCATTTGTTAACTTTTATAAACAATTGTTTTCCTTAGAACATGGAATTGAGAATCAAGAAGCCATTAATCAATGTATCAAACTAATCCCCAAGAAAGTGACCAAATCTCAAGCCAAGAGCCTCAATCATAAGATTAATTTGAATGAAATAGATGAAGCTATTGGGACATTAGCAAATGGAAAATCATCAGGCATTGATGGATTATTAGCAAAGTTTTATAAAAAAATAAAGAATGGATAACATGTGAGTTGTTAGAACTTTATAATGAGGCTTTTGACTTGGGATCACTAGGAGAGAATATTAACAAAGGGGTGATAAAATTACTCCCTAATGATGGTGATAGATCCCAAGTGAAAAATTGGAGACCTATCACATTGTTAAATAGGTCTTATAAGACAATTGCAAAGATTGTGGGTAGAAGAATTAGGGATATGCTCAATGGCATTGTATCATCAACTCAAATAGGTTTTATCAGAGGGGGATACATACAAGATAAACTTATTACAAGTTGGGAGGCTATGCATTGGGAAAAAATAGAGGAACATAATGTAGCTATAATAGTAGTTGATTTTGAAAAGGCCTATGACAAAATTGAATGGCAATTTGTGCTTAAAATGCTAGAAATAGTTGGGTTTCCAGAGTATTTTTGCAAATGGGTCAGTATTTAGTTTAAAGATTCCTCAATTGTGGTTAAAGTTAATGGTGAATACTCAAAACCTATCCCACTTGGTAGGTCTATTAGGAAATGGTGCCCACTTGCACCTACACTATTTGTAGCGGTTATTGATGCTCTTTCATATAATTTAAAAGCCAATGAGATAGGCCCTCTTGTAAGAGGCATCACATTACCTAATAAGGAGGAACTCTTGATAGGACAATTTGCTAATGACACTGCTTTGTTTTTGGAATTAGATGAATATAATTTTGATAATTTTTGTTAGAGTAAAGTATTAATTATGTTAATTAATTTTTACTCCCTTCTTAAGATGTCAACTCTTTTGCTTTAGTTGTTTATATTTAAACACACATGCACTAGTTGTTTTAAACTCATGCACTAGTTGTTTTAAATATAAACTTACATGTGTATGCACCCAAAAATGGTCGCCTAGACTTTGGGCCCCATTTATGCAATTTATCAATCTTGAATCAATTTTATCAATAATCAATATTCTCAACATTATCAATTTCTTGATCAAATCTTAATTTCGATCATATATTGGATTTTATCCTATGGGCTAATCATTTATCCTAAGTCTTTATTTGATTAACAGGAATATTTCCTCCCCTTTGGATTAAATAAAAAGCCCCACCTTTCCTCTTGTCCTAAGTTGCACAAATAAAACATTATTCCTATTTTACAAAAAGGAAAAAAAAGCACTTTTGTCTCACATGGACACAAAGTCAATTCCTATTGGAAGATACTTGTGCACACGGATCGCTCCTCTTTTAAGCTCCACCACCGATTAAGACTTTTGCCTCTTAATCTCCATGGTCCATTCCTTTGCATTTCTTATAAAAGGAGAGCTCTCTCCTTCATTTGCATATCCATCTCTTTCATGCTATTGTTATGCTGTAGGTTTTCTAGGTCATTTGGAGCTTTCTTTGAAGACACTTTTGCATCCAAGCTTTGAAGATCTTTGTTGCATTCCATCTAGTTCATATTTGCTTTCATAGTTGCATGATAATGACATTCTTAGTGTAGATTTCCTTTTATGCAATAGATTAATATCACATAGTCTAAATAGGAAGGATTTGTAACACTTGTTCTTTCCATTTCATAGCTTAGTTGCATTGCATTTTCATTTCCATAGACTAGTTTGCATTGCATTTTCATAGTGATTCTTGAGAATATTGGCACTCTTGCCCTTGTCCTCATTTGAATCTCTCGTTGTGTGGTTGACTAGCAAGGTCATAAGCTTGTAGCTCTAGCTGAGAGCAAATACACCATAGTCCCTTGCAACTCCATGCATAGAGAGCTATGAGCCACTTTGTGAGGCCTCGTTCTTGAGCAACCTTGCATGTAATGGTTCATAGAAGTGCACCATTTTAGTGTGTACATTTCTGGCGCCCACCGTGGGGCAGAGTAGATAAGCTTTGTCCTTTAGTTTCTTGCATTTTCATCATTTTTCAGATTATTTTTAAAAAAATTTGCAGGTTCTGGTTCTCTGTCTCAGAGTATCGCGCGATATACCTTACTATACGCGTGCGACACTTCGCGCTAGAGAAGAATCGCATGGCAGTATTGAGGTATATCGCTTTGTGTCGTGCGAAGTATCGCTTGCCTATTATGCAGTATATCACCCGAACTGAGGTATATCGCTTGGCTATAGGAAATTGTGTCGCGCGATACTGGTGAAGTCTGAGGTATATCGCCTGAACCTGATAGAGAGCTATTTTTGGGCTATTTTATCTATCTTGCAAGTTTCAGGTTCTTTGCTATCTTTTTAAAATTTTCTAAAATTTCCAGCGTTTTCAAATCCGTGCCACTCTGGAAAATGGGTGCCCATTTTTTTTTAAAATTTTGCAAATGGTATCAAAAGTTTAAGTGTGATATATTGTTGGAAAGGTCTTTCCGAGCCTAATCCAACCATGATGGTTTCATTTTCAGATTTTGTCATTTGATCAGTTATTTTTGCAGATTATCTAATGTTTCATGTGCTAACCATTGTTAGATTTTGGATTTTGCTAACCTTGTTGGTCTAACAGGTTGTGGTTGTAGGTGCCTCTTGCTTGAATATTTTGTCAAAATCGCATGTCAAAGAGGGCTACTAACAGTTTTTGTAGGGCTGCCCAAGCATAAAAACAAAAAAAAAAATTTGCTTGTTTAGTTGCTTTCCTTTTAAGTGTGGCAAAAACTAGTTGTTTCATTTATTAGGCACTTAATACCTTGTTGTAGGAATTCTTGGGTGGTAGGAGAAGTATGCTCTTCACCATTTTGGTGAACTAGAAAATCTTGACCCATCTTTGAATTTTGAAAACAAGAGGGTAAATGAACTTTGCTTGGTGTGTTTGGGAGAGATTCTTGAGATAGGGGAGTATGCTCTTCACCCTTGTGGTGAACCAAAAACCTTGAACCTCAAGAGTTGATCCACTTTTTGTTTAGTTGTTAGAATCTTTTAGTGGGCTTGCTCTTGAGAAATCAAGAGGAACGACCCAAGTGGGGACAAGCTAATACCGAGCTATTCCAACCCACTATAATCTCAAGGCTATCAAGGACACAAAACCTTGGTAGACATAACACTTATCTTCGCTTGATGTGAGTAGCTCATGGGATTGCGACCATGGGGAAAGCATTGAGCAAGAATGCTTAAGGTACTCTTGAGGTCGCGAGGTCCTAGTCCTTCATGAGAAGCAAGAGGGGTGTTATGAACGGAAGCTCTTACTAAGAACCATAGGTTAGAGGCCACCTTATTTAGCCGCTTATCTTCTTAGTGCAAGGAATGATCCAAGTGGACTAACCCGGATCACCCCAAGATACTCACCATATGTGTCCCTTTGGTTGTGTTGTTTGACACTTCCATAACAAAGCCAACATCTATCGTGGGTAACCACTTTGTGTGAGGCAAGGGAACACCAAGTTGTGGGCTAAGTTGTTAAGTATTGAGCCTTGACTTTTTAGGATAGATTTGCTTGAATTGTCTTCGATTGTGCTATACCAGTGTGAACATTCTCACATACAAACAATCGGTAGCGTTCATAGGGTGCAATTTTATTTTTGATATCATAAGTGTGTCTTGGCAAGGTTGCTTTTGCCCTTGTTTTAAGTGTTTGAAGACATGTTTGATCCTCTACTGTTTGCAAACCTGTCCAAATGTTGTTAAATTTGTGATTGAAATTAGACATTCTCACCCTCACATTCGAAAACTTGAAATTAGACCTTAAAAACCCAAAATTTTGCACAAATTGGTCAAGATCAACATCAGTATCACATTAGCCAAAGAGAAATATCGCATTAGAAGGTTGTTCTTGGTGAGAAATTTTATCTCTAGAATTGTGAGCTACATTCTTGGAAAATTATTGTACTCTTATTGTCCAAATAATTTTCATTTAATCTCAATTTCAATTATATTTTGGCCTAGTCCAGCCTCTTGATTCAAAAGTGCAAGGATATTCATCCTTTGATTTGAAGCACCTCTTTGATAGTGTTGGTAAAGCCCCTTCTTCTATCTTTTCATTTCTCTTTGGACTATAGAGAACTTTGATTATCCTAGTTTGGTGTTGACATTTTGTGAGGTCATCCTATTACCAAGGGTCTTCTATTTTCAGTCTTCCTTGGTCAGTCCAGATCTTAGATCCTAGGTGTTGTCATGTTGCTCAACATCTCAATGAACGTTATGGTATCAATTGCACAAGATGGCTCTTAGTCTTCTTCTTTCTTCTCCATTTCCCATGTTCTTCTAAAGTCTTCTATTCCCATGGGAAATTCTTCTTCTTCTTCTTGATTCTTTTTCTCCTACTGTCTAGTTTGCATTCCTCTATTTTTCTATCATTCCTATGCTTGATTTCTCCTCTTTTGGAACCATGAATCTTGACTATCTAGCTTTGGAACCTTTATTAAGAATAGATGATCTTAAGCTCATTGACATATTCAAAAAGTGTTGTTCCTCCAAAATTCTCATGAGTGATGAATTTATAGCAAAAATAAAAGAAAAGATGATTAAATCAAATGCCTTTGCTAGAATCATAAACATGATCATATCACGATCTTCTTCTTCCAAACATTCTTCATCATCTAAATCTTCTCATTCTTCTTCACCTTCCAAGTCTTATCATGACTCTTCCAGACATCATTCTCATTCTTCATCTTCTAAGTCTTATCATGATTCTTCTAAATACTATTCACATTCTTCATCTTCTAAATCTTATCATGACTCTTCTAAACATTTCGAATTCCTCATTATCCAAGTATTCTTCTTCCACTAGTTCTTCAATTTCCTCTTCTTCACGATCTCATTCTTCTTCTACTTCTTCAAAGAGTCTCACTTCTCTTCACCATAAAGAGCAATGTGATAGTCCTTATGATGTCTCTTCCACAAAGAGTGACACACCCACCTATGATGACTATGATGATGGATAATGTAGTGATGCCCATGAAACTTCTATTCCTAAGCATCATCCTCATGGTACACTTGTGATTTCTAAGGGGGAGTCGTATTGGGTAGACTATGATGGTGATCCATATGACTCTAAATTTGAAGAATTCTTTGATGATTTTTGCGAACAATACAATATTCCTACTGAGGAAGAGAAAATCTACCGTGCTGATTTCAAACGTCAAAAGCATCTCTCCTCTAAAAGTTCTCATGCTGAAAATAAAGATGACACTCTCAAGCAAGATCATGTTAATGTTGAACCTTTGTCTTGTGATGGTTCCCTTCCATCCTCTACTTCCTCCAATACCCACACACTTCCTAAAGCTTCTAAGTCTTCCAAATCTTTCACAAATACTTCATCCGATTCAAATCCTAAGGCTTTTCATACGGTCCCCTATAGTTATCCAAAAGGGCTACCTCTTAAAGAAACTCAAGCTAACCTTCACTTGGTTGCAAATACTTTCAATAATGCTAAACCTAAAGAGCCTAAGCCTTTATGCGCTATAATGCCTACTTCAGCTAATCCTTCACCATCTCCTCCAAAGTCTTCCATACAATCCCAACCTACTTCCTTGTCCGTAGAAGTGGCTCCATGTCAAGAGGACTCTAAAAATGATAAAGAAAAGAACATAAAAAAAGATCAAGATCAAGAACCCTCCATGTCATCCAATCCTTTTCATGATGTCTCTGATCTGCTTCATGGTTCTTTTGATCCTCTATGCTCTTCTGCATTCATTCCACCATCTCCTAAGCAAGATCGAGCTACTACTTGCACCATTGAGCTTATTGATGATCAAAATAACCTTACCACACTTGCGCTTTCCAAAGATGATGTTTCCATTAAGGTTATTAAAAATGGTGTTGTTACTGCTAATGTTAAGCCTATTGAAAATCAAGAGAAAAATCCTACACCTATGCTATCCAAAGATCCTTGTCAAGATCAAAGTCTTCCACCTTCTTGTTCTACCGCTCCATGTTCACTTTCGCTTTCTACTCTTCCTAAGTCTTTGCAAGCTTTAAACAATCCTATCAACGAAGTTTCTCCTATTCAAGATGTGCAGGATCCTATTGAAAATTCTAATGCTCACTCTAAAGATGTTGATATCCTTGGTTGTGATATAGATGCTGATGAACTTATTGATTATCCTTTTGTGTCTTCCATGTCCATCCTTGGACCTCCTCCACCAATACTAAGGGCTTCATGTCTTCCTTCCATCTTGGGCCCTTATGTCCCTTCACTTTCCCCTCCTAATTCTCCTAATTCGTCATCCATCTTAGGTCCTTACATCCCTCCATCTCCTATCTTTCCTCAAGATCAACATAGATGCATACCCTTGAATCCCTTTCATCCACCCACCCATCTAAACCGATCATATCCTCCTTCTTCTTCCACAAGTCCCAAGTCTTTTGGAAGTAAGTTGAATGTTCAAAACAAGAAAAAGAAGCAATACAAGAATCCATCAAAAAAAGATCACCATGTCTCCTCTAGTCGACATGGGGGCATAAAGTCGAAAGAGATATCTAAGAAGAAAACTACAAGACAAGTATGGGTTCCAAAATCCATCATTGAAGATATTCTCTCTCAGTCATCAAAAGGAAATGAAAAGCCTAAGGCTATATGGATTCCAAAGTCTCTCTTGAAAGAGTCTTATGTTGAGCAAAAAGTGAAGTTGACATTCAAGCTTCCAAAGGCTTCCACTTCATCTTTTTCCAAAAACATTCTTCCATTCCATGCGCCTAAACCGCAACCTCTGCTAACCATTTGCCATATTCCTTCTCGTATTCCTCCATTCACATTTGAGAATTATAACAAGCACACCAATCCTCTCTTCGAAGAATCACATAGCAATAATGAACCAGAATATGGTTCGCATTTGGACTAGAATATGGTTTACGTTTCCTCCATTTTTCCCATCACCCTTCAAGGTGTGTATTGATGTTGATCTTACCTTTCTTTCCATATACCTTTTCACATTCCTTCCATTCATTATCCTTCTACCTTCTATCATTTTTCCTCATTTGCCTATTCCTCATGCGTCTTCCTTTCCCCTTCAGCATCTTTGAGCATATCATTTTGAATCCTTGGCATATCATGGTTTATCCTTTCAAAGAGCATTATCTAAAAAGCTTGCCTTCTTCCAAAAAAATAAAAAAAATTCAAAAAATTCAAAAAATAGCAAAAAATTGAAAAAAATTGAAAATGTGCCATGGTGAAAACCTGGAAACAGGCACCTTGGTAGCAAAAGTAAAGAGAAATAAATTCATCCTATGGTGAAAACCACTCCCTTGTGGCACCTTGGATAAGTACCATGATGAAAACCTGGTAATCAGGCATCATGCGTAGTTCTTCTACATATTTCATTCATTCCGTCTTCTCTCTTTGATCTTGACAATGCTGACCTATACACGAATATTTGGCTATCTTGTGAGCTATCTTCCGATGATCTTTCTTTCATTCTATTCATGTTTAGCCTTCATATTTATTTTCCTTCATTCATTCTAGCCTTTCGCTATCCTTTTCCCCTTTGGTCTTGATCTAATAAAAAAGAAAGAAAGTAAAACATGATGCTATGAAGCCTCTTGACATGTCTACTCCTTTGGACTGCATCCTTCCTTCTTTTGCAATGTGCTTTTGTGACTTATCCTATGCTAGCCTCTCATTGCTTGTCCAAATGCGCTTTACATGACAACAATTTTTCCCTAGCTTGGGTACTCTCGAAGAGTTTGACCTTGAGGATTTCTTCCCTTCACTCTCCTTCATTCTCATGTCTTCCATCTCATTCACCAGCTTGCTTATCCATCTTGTCCCTCACCTTCCTAGACATTGGGAATACACGATGTGATCTTGCTTGGGAGTTTGATGCCCATTCTATCTAGGGGCATTCTTTGTACATATTTTATGATCCTGAAAAAATACCCAAAAAAAAATTGATATATGATGCTGAAAAAATCCTAACAAGCATAAAAAGTCCTGAAAAAAATATAAAAAAATCAAAAAATAGAAAAAGTGCCCTGGTGAAAACTTGGAAACAGGTGCCTTGGCAGCCAAAATACAAAAAAATGAAAAAAGAAAAAATTGCAAAAAGATTCCAAGTGGTGAAAACCTGGAAACAGGCACTACTTGAGGCCTTTGCACTCCTATTTCTTAGCATGCGTCCTTGACACTTAGCCACTTTCCATCATGCCTTGACCTTATTTGGCTTGGTCTGGAATTTATCTGTCTTTGTCTAGGGGGCATACCTGTTAGCATAGGTCTTTTAGGTGCGTTTGTCTCTTGGGGCATTTCACAACAGGTGTTTTTCAACACCACCCCGAACAGTGTTTTTCAACACTACCCTTGCGTCAAGTGTTTCTTAACACTTATCAGATGTCTTACCCTATAGTCTAAGTATGATGCGATATTTCTCATTAGCAGATGTGATAACCAAAGTCTGACTCTATGACCAACACACACGCACTTAAACAATCAACTTGTTGAGATATGATGACTTTATTTTTCTTTGTGTGCTGTCTATGAGGATTTCTTTGATGAGTGGTCTCTCCTTGAGAAGTTTTCGATGATGCATAGCTAGAAGACTGAGGGTATGAGAACATGTTTTCTTTCTTTATCTACTTGTGGGTATATTTTGTTGGTCCTAACTGTCATGAGCATTTATGCTGGTCTTACTTGACCCTATGGATTGACAAGGTATTATCCTTGACTGTTTTGCGAGTGCATGCTTCTAGCTATCTTGATTTTCATGTGTCTTGATACAAGCATAATCTCGCCATATCAAACTTAGGTGATCTCACTGCATTAGTCATCTTGACCTATATGTCTTTGATGCCTAGGTGAGATTTCCACATTTCTATCTGATAAAGATCATATTCATATCCACATAGTTATGCTAGTGTGCATTGTATGATCTTACGACGCTACCAATAACGCTTGATGATGATAATTAGATGTCTATAAGTGTTGTGACCTTGCAAGTCAACCACTTTCATAGTAGCTTGCATTTTTAGGGTCATGTTAGATTAGTTTTGCACTTTGCATATGGAGAGAGCTTTCCTTTTTATCATCTACAGACTAGTTGGTCAACTGTGCTCATTTTTTTATTCTTCTTGATCATATCTTTCATTTCTGGTCTTTCATATCACATCATTTTCTATCCATTTTCGGACTCAAAATTGAAATTCGAGTCGCGTTTCCAAATTTTTCCCCTTCTTCTGAGTAGTTGACTGACTTTTTGAGGCATAATTTGATTTTCGGTGGAATTTCTTCCTTCCATGTCTCTCATATTTTCTAGTCTTTCATTCACTCTCTTCCTAGTCTTCTATTTCTATTCTTCTACTTCCTCACTGGGGCATGTTTCATTGCCTAATGGTTAACCTATTGACCCTTACCTTCGATTGTGATTTTATTATGATTTGATCAACCTTATCGATTTTCTGTCTCTCCTCTACATGATTTCAATTTTGATTCCGAGGGGGCAGTATTTATGGGATTCTCATCCCCGATTCTTTGATTTTCCTGATTCAGACATCTTTTGTGAGCTTTTTGCTCAAATTTGAGATTCTTATCTCTTACTTTGAATGTGATCCCGAATCGACTTCATGTTCAAAGACCTTTTTTTATGCTTTGTCCGGATATGATCCCGAATCGACCTCATATTTGAGTTGTTTTGTGATCCCAGATCGATCTCACATTTCAATTCTTCTTTGACTGCATGTGTTCCCAAATCAATCACACATTAGTCAAAGAGGGGCAAATGTATGCACCCAAAAATGGTCGCCTAGACTTTGGGCCCCATTTATGCAATTTATCAATCTTGAATCAGTTTTATCAATAATCAATATTCTCAACATTATCAATTTCTTGATCAAATCTTAATTTCGATCATATATTAGATTTTATCCTATGGGCTAATCATTTATCCCAAGTCTTTATTTGATTAAAAGGAATATTTCCTCCCCTTTGGATTAAATAAAAATCCCCACCTTTCCTCTTGTCCTAAGTTGCACAAATAAAGCATTATTCCTATTTTACAAAAAGGAAAAAAAAGCACTTTTGTCTCACATGGACACAAAGTCAATTCCTATTGGAAGATACTTGTGCACACGGATCGCTCCTCTTTTAAGCTCCACCGCCGATTAAGACTTTTGCCTCTTAATCTCCATGGTCCATTCCTTTGCATTTCTTATAAAAGGAGAGCTCTCTCCTTCATTTGCATATCCATCTCTTTCATGCTATTGTTATGCTGTAGGTTTTCTAGGTCATTTGGAGCTTTCTTTGAAGACACTTTTGCATCCAAGCTTTGAAGATCTTTGTTGCATTCCATCTAGTTCATATTTGCTTTCATAGTTGCATGATAATGGCATTCTTAGTGTAGATTTCCTTTTATGCAATAGATTAATCTCACATAGTCTAAATAGGAAGGATTTGTAACACTTGTTCTTTCCATTTCATAGCTTAGTTGCATTGCATTTTCATTTCCATAGACTAGTTTGCATTGCATTTTCATAGTGATTCTTGAGGATATTGGCACTCTTGCCCTTGTCCTCATTTGAATCTCTCGTTGTGTGGTTGACTAGCAAGGTCACAAGCTTGTAGCTCTAGCTGAGAGCAAATACACCATAGTCCCTTGCAACTCCATGCTTAGAGAGCTATGAGCCACTTTGTGAGGCCTCATTCTTGAGCAACCTTGCATGTAATGGTTCATAGAAGTGCACCATTTTAGTGTGTACAACATGCATTAGTCTTGTAATAATTAAACTAATTATTACATGCACTTCTGCTTTTTAGATTGGATTTTAGCAATACAAATCCACAAAACTCGAAGATCACCTACATACAAAAACTTGTTACAAGGAAGTAGAGATAAGAAGAGGGCAAGAGTTTGACTCAAAAATATGAAGAAGAAAATATCCTCAAATAATGAATGAATAAAATATACAATGGATCAACCTTATAAAGGAGATCGAAGGCCTTGAAAGACAAACCCTAAAAAGTAGAAGTGCATGTAATAATTAGTTTAATTATTACAAGACTAATGCATGCAAGTTTATATTTAAAACATCTAGTGCATGAGTTTAAAACAACTAGTGCATGTGTGTTTAAATATAAACAACTAAAGCAAAAGAGTTGACAACTTAAGAAGTAAAGATTAATTAACATAGTTAATACTTTACTCTAACACCCCCCTTAAGATGAGCAACAATGCAACTACAAATAATGCAAGAAGAAAGCAAAGGAAACTACAGTGCTGAAAGCATAAATGGGTCCCAACAACATGGCCTGATGAGGTACCCAAGTACAAAAGAGAGTCTCTATAAAGTGGAGAAATAGAGAAAATCACATGGGAAAAACTCTTCTCCAAAAAGAGACAAAGACTAATTTGAAGGACTGAAGAAGCCTCCAAAATTAGGAATACTCCAAAAAATAGGAACAAGAATGAACATGTAGAACATCACTGAAGCAAGAAGATGCAAACTCTGTCAAGAAGTAACTGCTGATCTGAAGATCTTCCACTGAAATAGAGCATGACCAAGTAGAGAAGACTGTAATCTGTATGAGTGCCCTCAAATAACACTACTCGAATCAGGAGGCAAACAAAGGTAAACAACTAAACTCGAAGATACATATGGTATAAAACACCAAAGCCTAAAGAGCTGATCAACCAAAGATGGAATAGTGCCTCTAAAAATAGGAAAGAAAGAGTGTCTATATGGTAAATGATCCATCTCACCAAAATGCATAGGTACCCAGCCATTGCATTCGCCTAGTACATAGGAACAAATACTGAATACATAGCTCACACTATCAAACCAAGGAAGTAGAAGAACGATAAAAAAAAACCCCCCATAATGCTGACAAGAGAGAGGTGATAGGTACACTGAAAAGAGTGTCACTAAAGAGGAAAAAAAGGCAAGGCTCGTGTGAAGAGAGCATGACCTTGACCTATCTCTGATGCAGAATCTATCTCAGCCTTTATTGCCATAACTGTTTGATACAAGCATCTACCTGTGGGCCAAAGCAGAATCTGTGGTGTGCATTCGAAATAGTTGAATGGTGTGTGAAAAGCGGAGGCTAAAAACTCAATTCTTTGCAACCGGTATGATCTTTAGAACCTGCAAAAAAAAACTTGCATTTCTCCTTCCTAGCACATAAGCTCTGATACCATGTAGAATTTTGCAGCATAGATCTAGCTAAGAATAAAAAGAAGCAAAATTTGCACAATAGAACAAGAGCATCTTTGATGGAAAAATAAAACTCAATTTTTTCATTCCATTATTTACATTGTACAAATAATGCAGATTTATACAATAAAATTGCTAATGAAGAGCCACCATTAACAATAGAAAATTACAGTGGAGAGAGCAATCAGGAATTAAATGATAGTTCACCAAGTTAGACTTAATGCATGACTGATAATCACCCTTCTTTCATGCAACAATTGGAGGACAAAATGAAATAAGAAACAATTAACATCTGAAAATTATGGATAAGACTAGTGCTTTGAAGGGTGACGGTAGTTGAACATCAATTAACACAAACAATTTTCTTATGAGGTTGTAATTATTTTGTTGAGCATCAGGAGCCAAAATTGCTCCTCATAAATCTACACTACTAGGATGGTCAGAATCTCCTCCTAATTGGCTAAGAGGTAGAGAATGTCAATGGTTTGGTCCCTCTACTATTGTAAGGTACTTGGGAATTCCCTTTTCTATAAACCCTTCTCTCAAAGATACGTGGGCTTGGATATACAAGAAAATAGAGAATAAACATCTTAAATGGAAAACCCATATGTTATCTCTTGTAGGTAGGGCTCAAGTGGCTCAAAAAGTTCTCTCCTCAGATGTTGTGTATTATGCATCCTCTTGGATTTTGTCTAATTGTCACTCTAATAAACTTGAAAGGATCCTAAGAGAGTTTATTTGGTCAGTTGGTCTTGGTAATAGGAAGAGACATTATGTCAAGTGGGAGTGGTGTTGTGCTCCTAAAATGATGGGGGACTTGGGCTAAGAGACTTGAAGATACAAGGGATTGCCTTAGTAGCCAAATGGATCCTCAAAGCACTGCATGACAATGAGCCTTGGAAGGTACTAATAAAAAACAATGTGGTCAGCTCATCTATTAAAAAGGGTAAACACTAGAGAAATACACCATTATTAGACATTGTATTGGGGGATTTCTATGTTAAAGTCTTTGGTTCCAATGTTTTCTCTATTAATTGGAGGGCATGGTGTCAGGTTAGACCCCTAATCTGCTCAAGAAATGTTGTTGGTATGAATCTCTCATTTTCTATTTTAGACAAAACTATTTGGTGGGGCATATACCTTAAGGGTAAACCTCTTGCTTTGACTCAATGTTGTTCTGCAAAAAAATGGCATAATAAAGGCATTTCTCTTATTCAAGATGTTATGATTGACAAGAGATTGGGATCTTGGGAAGAGATTAGTGCTAATATAACATTCCTAAATCTTAAAAGAAAATATACACTCTTATCTCCATAGCAGTGGGCAATTTTTTCCTTGGTAGAATTTTGAAGTCTGGTCAGGTGCTTGAACAATTGAAGTGGTCTGATAGTAAAACCTTGGGTGACTTCTCTAGCAAGAAAATATATAATATGCTTAAGGAGGATGTGGGTATTATTAATAGAATCAATCAAATCTGGGGCTTTAATTGGCCAAGAACTAGATGGCACTTTATCTTTGATTTATTTTGGCATTCGCCTGTTGAGCCTAAGAAAAAAAAAATTAGATGAATTTTACTTCTTAAAAAACTTGTTGTTGGATCCTTCCTTTCTACTTGTGACCTAAACAAACTATTATGTGCACCATCTGTAATTGTCCAAAGTCTTTTGAACATCTTCTTTTTTAGTGTAAATTTGCTAGTGAAATGTGGTCTCTATTTTTTAGTTAACCTATTACTTGGAATTGTAATGATTGTTTGTCATGGCATGATATCCTTGCTATTTTTGTGGAATAATTTGATCTTAAGATGAACAAATTGTGGTTTTCTTTAACTTTCAAAATTTTATGGATCATCTCGAAGCAGAGAAATGAGGATATTTTCCAAAATAGGAAATAAGACCTTATTGATTTTAATTGTAAACTCATATATTTTCATATTGTGTCAGAGGTCACATCCACCATAAAAGTGCCAAGGAAAATATTCATATCTTTGTTTGAGGAAGGATCTATGATTTTATTCAAAAAAGATATCCAAACTTCAACTTACCTGGAAGACATCCAAAATAAGGATACTGATGAGGACAAGGGTAACATGAATCAAGACACCTGAATTCTTCAGTCAAATGATGTGCAAGAAAATAATAGTATCAGAGATGTTGAAGATGGAGATGGAAATGATAACCATAATGAGAACTAGAATGATGGTTGGGACAATACAAAATATAGATATAGTAACAATGATGATTGGGACAATATAGAATATAGAGCCAACAACAATGATGGATGGAAATAAAACTGAAAATAGTGTTTCCATAATTGACAATTATTATAATTATTTAAACAATGTTATATTCCGAAATGTAAACTATATATAAGTCATGCCTCCATGGAGGATATTTGGTCAATAATAGCACAATATCTTGGGTGCTGGTACTTTAAGTTTCTTTTTACGATGTCCTAAAAGTTGTTGTATTATCATTTGATAAACTATTTCAATATATTAAAAAAAAAACATATTAAAAAAATGTGTGCAGGTACAGGTGATAATCGTTTTAACAAAAATATTATTTTGAAACTACAAAATGAGATTTACTTCTCTTCCATTTAAAATATTATTCTCTATTGTAAAATATCACATTTTCATTGTTGAAAATATGCACTTGATGTAATGCACTCGACCATCAAAACATAAAAAATTCAAGATTCAGGAACCTATTGAGCAAAGAAGAAGAGAAAGAGAGATAAAATAGAACAAGATACCAACTAGAGATACAATGAATCAACGCTTTGGAGGTAGAAATCAGAGAAGGAGTTATTGAAACCTATGTGGACAAGGTATGGAGAATTTATAAGAATTTTAATTGTCATGACATTAACCTTATTTCTATCAAAGAATTCCAAAACTAATCGCTAGGTTTTTTTGGATACTAGCTTTTCCTTTTAGCATGTGGCTTGGAAATAGGTTTTAATCTTGTTAATATAAAATAGATTCATCTTCCATTTTGGTGCTTCAAAATGAACAATGCATGCTCAAACATCACAAACACGTACTTTGTTTTAGTGCTTAAAATTGATGTATGGTTAAAAATTGAACAAGGCAAAGAACATTTGAGATTAGTGCAATAAAATCAAAGAAGGCAAAATACATTTGGACTTTGGTGCATCTAAAATTGGACAAAACAAATCTCATTTTTTGGGGCTTAAAAATTGAACTCATTTGCTTGTATGGATGATAGCTTAGTTTACATTTGACTATTGGTGCTTAATATGATTAACTTGGTGTTTGGATTTTTTGGTGTGCTTAGACAATCTGTTAGATTAGCAATCATTTTTATTTTATAGAGGCCTGTCTAGAGGGTTCTCTTAACCCATTATAGAGGATGACCTCAAATTGACAAATCCTTTTGGTTGATACATAAATAAGACTATGAGAAAACTCTAGTCGTATCTCCTCAAGATTGGGTGAGGTGTGTTGCTGATAGTCTGAACTGGGCGAAGTATCCCTAAGTGGTCAGCATGGTCAGCTAGGAACTTAAGTGAGCCACACACATACAAACTGATTGGGGAGACTCTACAGAACTTACTACAACTTATTAATTAGAGGCCACTTGGTTTACCTTTGAACATTTGTCTTATTATAGTGTAAGGGGAGGCTGAAAAAGAATCTCCCCCAAGATTCCCATCATATATGTCCCAAGGATATTGTGTTTGGAAAGAGATCTTTGTTAATGCCACAACAATACCCCAAAAAGGTGATAGCATAGGCACCTTCAAGGGATTTTTATCTCTTGTTGTGTGGCACTTACATTATGTGAACTAACATACACCCAAGCAATGTGCCTATAATATTTTAGGTGAAGCCAAATTTGACCTTAGATTAAACTGCTTGTATACTACTTTCGTTGTGATTGACTTCATGAAAACTCACAGCTTGAAAAAACTGTTGAACATACACAGATCATTTCTTTTGGTTTAGTCCTGCAGCTACAAATTGATATTTGAGTTTGTGATTTTGGTCCTACAACATTTGTCCCACAAGATTGGTCCTACAACAAGATTGGTCCTACAACAATTGGTCCTATGACATTTGTCCTACAAACATTTCATCCTGGTTCCTTGTGATCGACATACTTAGATATACATATAATATAATCTTTCATTTTTGCATAGTCGTCATATTAGTCTCCAAAATCCAAAAAATCTCAAAAACATAGCTTGCATTTCTCAGGGTTAAATTATTACACTTCCTATAGTCATTTTTTAAATTAGAGGATGCATTTTCCTAGGACATTCCTATAGTGGTCTTGCGTTTTATCTTGACATTGTCAACACTATCTTTATCTGTTGGCCTCAGCATATACACCTTATCATTTTGGTTAATATTTGTCTCAAACAGACACTATTACCATAATTTATCATTGTTGTCCTACCTTTTAGTGTCAAGATAGTCCTCATTATAATTTGGGTATTTTCTTAGAGGGTTTACCTTCAAAGTTTCTAGAATCTCTCTTAGGGAAAGGTACTTACACCTTAGATGCCATATTTGATTCCTAGTTTGCATTATCATCCCATATCAAAATTTTGATTTCCTTACTTGTCTCACATTCATCATAGACTTTCATATGTTGAACACTCGATCCAAGAAGAGTAAGGACATGATGGAGTATAATCAAATCCTCAACCATGATCCCCATTAGGAAATTGAATTTGCACCAAGAATCTTGGCACTAGAATACAACAATCCTAAGACATTTTTGCGCCATGAGGAAACACCAAATGATACTTTGCAAGTGCATGAACTCTCCCCTAAAGAAATTTGAGCTAGATGCATGAAAGAATAATTTGACAAAGCCCTAGCTGATGAGAAATTAAAAGTAGTTTTGGAATCCATGTTGGAATCTGAGCCAAACAAATACTTTCATATGCTTGCACAAAAAGGTGCTAAATTACCAGTTGAGTTTGACACACTTTCCATACTGGAAGATATACATGTACCACTAGCTTGGGTAGCCTCAATGGAACCCCTACCACTCATTTGAGTCATCTCATCCAATAGTTCCATCCCAAATACTTCCTATGTCACCACATCTTCCAATACCTTAGAGATCCAGTACACCAATCCCTTATTTGTTAGTTTTTCATCTGCATCTACTACACTCACTACCATAACAACACCATTTATATTGTCCATGTATCATCTAACAAGCACTACATAAACAATGACAACATATTCCTCTAGAACAATTCCCCAACCAAAGTAGGGGCTACCCCTACTAGGAGCACCTCAACCAAAGCCTCCTAGTGGTGCCACGCCAGGTGTCCCTTCCAATTTAGGACAGTCCCAAATTAGTCAAGGGGAACCTCCAACTAATCCAGATTACTAAAAAATGTTTTCTATTTTCATCCAAAAAATGATGGCAAGTGGGCCTAACACTTCTCATCTAACAACACTACCTCAACATTATATGACACCCCAACATATACCAGCACCTCAACATAATATAGAACCCCAACATATACCAGTACCTTAGAATAATCTGACACCCCAACATATACCAGTACCTCAACATAATTCAACACCCCAACATATACTAGTACCTCAACAAAACCCAACATCTCAGTACATTCCAAATCTAACATCTCAGTATATCCCAGTACCTCAACATAATCTAGCATCTCAATACATCCTAGTACCTCAATATACCCCCAAAATCTCAGCATGTTCCACCACCATATATACCTACAACATCCAAAAATAGTGGAGCTACTTTTATTGACCCTAACGCACTACCTGCTACACCAAAAACCATTGATCTATGTGCTCAACAGTAGTTCATAAATATGCAAATAGGCACTTTTAAAAGGTCTTATACCACAAAAAACCTCATTCCTTATCCCTTTCATAGGACACTACATATTTCATCTTTTCCAACCAATTTTGTCACACCTAAGTTTGATAGGTACAAGGAAAAGGGTGATCCTCGTGATCACATAAGGGAGTTTTTCACAACTTGCTTGGAAGTTGCTCATGATGATACATATAATATGAGACTTTTTCCATGCAGTCTTAGTGATACAACCATGAATTGGTTCTCCAAACTCCCTCCCGAGATAAGGACATGGAATGAACTACCAGGAAAATTCATATCACACTATTCACACAACATTTTCATGGAGGTAATATTAATGGTGTTGGATTACGAAGATTGGGGGTTGAATTAGTAATCCTTGATCCCAAATACCTTAAAAAACTTTATCTGAGTAACTCGGTAGCAGCTCGGTTAAACATAGTTCACTATTTATAGACAATAATAAATAAACTATAACAATTATTAAATCATTCATCACATGTAACACCAATATTTAACGTGGAAACCCAAATTTTGGAAAAACCATTGTGGGAATTGTCACCCACTAAGAAAATACTCTTTTGAAGTACACTCAGTTAAGAGCGAATCTGGTTAAAGATTACAATACACACTCTTAGGTGTGACCCAGTCAAGGCATTTACCTCAGATATGTTAAAGGATCTTCACCCTGTTAGGAGTGGCCTTGTTAGAGGGCTTCAAATGCTCATTAGAATGTTACCTTTTTCAAGGATTTTACAATAAGACTATTAGGTCTACTCTATTAAGGGATTTCTATGTTACAAATGCTAATAAGAAATAATAAATAAATTGACCTATAGATTTGCAACTATCTTTGCATACTCAGATCCTTTGTGCGCTCTTCAATCTTCACTTCAATTCTTCACTTTCCACTGGCTTCAACACTTCATCAGATCCTACTTTCCCACTCAGAATCTCTTTGTTCCTTCTTCATTACTTCATTCAATGACTCTTATTTTCATCACTTTTCCAACCATTTGTTCATATAATTTAATCCTTTATATAGACAACTCTTGCCTCTTAAACTCCTCTATTACATTTTCCTTTAATCAATCTTAACTATTCAATTCATTATACCTTGAATCTGGATCTTGGTAACACGTTTTCTTTTCACCTTGGAACTTGAACTTTTCTAGAAACTGGTTCCTTCTCTTTTTTCCATTTAGATATTGTCATAAATCTTCTCCTTGAATTTTCATAACCATAGATCTCTTATAACTAACTTTCCTCATCATCGTGATCATCCGGCTCATCATAGCTAATCATTAAATATTGATTCAATCCTTATTTAATATATGTTCCTTTCTCGGTGTCCTTCAACAGTATTTCGGTTGACTTCACTTGGTGCCTTAACCTTTCCTGCTCGGTGCCTTGAGTTCCTTTCACTTTACCGAGTGACCTTCCTTTTACCTTTTACCTTACCGAGTGAATTTCTTGCTCGATAGCCAAAACTGATTTCCTTACCGACTTGTCAAATATTCATTACCATGCTTTACCAACTTAACATAATCATACATTAAGAAAAAAAATTTTATATCAACATAATCTTAAAATTGTCTGATCTATATCAGTTGCCCATTTATGTTCTTCAACTTCATAACATCTCATTTCTTCTCCTCATTAACTCATTCAACTTAATCATTACCAAATGATATGGAAACATAATATAAACTAGAAATCAATTGCTTGACATCAATGACAAGATGATAAGTGATCTAAATTTTCTAATATCATCATGTATTCCTCTTATCTTGGTCAGTCTTTATCATTATGTCACCATCAAATAACCAATCTTCAACATTACTATCAGTTATAGTAACAATCTCCCTCTTTGGCATTGATGGCAACACCAACAAATTTAGTGTTCAATTAATGATGGTACACTTCACTGTCATTCATATATTGTACTCCCTCTTAGTAGTACATTTTCCTTTTCCTGATCTTCCTTTTTTAACTTTCTCCTTCAATCAATATTAGTCTTTTGTACTATTCTTCTTTGACAATAATTTCCTTTTTTATTCCATATTCTTTATTTTCTCTTTACTAGATCATATTTTCCCTTATCACTAACATTCTCCTTCTTTGTATTCAGCAATCATCAATTATAGCCTCCCTCATGATATTCTCCCTCTATCATCAATAATATTCTCCCTCTTTGAAAACAATGCCAAAGAAACATAAACTTCTCATATTATACCTCAAGTGTATATATTTTCATTGCAGTCATAAACATCCTTCACACCTTCAAGATTTACCTAATGAGTGAACACTAACATCAACTCACAAAATAGATATTCTAATGAGTTCCTAAATTGATGCAACATGCATCTTACCTTAGTACACATTGGATAGGGGAAGAACCCCTAACTTACCTCAGAGATACCCAAAAGCATCCTTTGGTAGTGGTTTGGTAAATACATTAGCTATCTTTTCTTTAGAATTTACATACTCTAAAGTCACATTCTTATCTTGTACTTTCTCTCCCAAGTAGTGATACTTAATAAATATATGTTTTGTATTTGAGTGTATCACCAAATTCTTTAATATATTAATAGCACTGTTATTATCACAATAAATTGTAATTGGATCAGTAATATCTTCATGCATACCTTCCAATAATTGTTTGATCCATACAATGTTAGAACAATTCATAGCCACAACAACATACTCAGGTTCAAAAGTAGATTGTGAAATACAGCTCTATTTCTTGCTTAACCATGTCACCAATCTTTCTCCTAAAAAGAAAGTTCTGCCACTAGTTCTTATTTGTCATCAATATTTCCTACCCAGTCAAAAATAGTATATACCTTAAGATCAAAATATCCTCCTTTTGTATATAATAGACTAAAATATTCAGTCCCTTTCAGATATCTAAATATCTTTTTTACTGTAGACATATGTGTCTCCTTTGGGTTTGCAGAAAACCTTGCAATAATACCAATTGAATGTACAATATCTGGTTGGTTATGAACAACATATTGTAGTTTACCAATCATGGATCAGTAAAGTGTCTCATTTACTTCCTTTGTGTCATCTTCCTTTGATAATTTACAACTAGTAGCCATCAGTGTTCCAACTAGTTTTGATTCTTCCATACTGAAAGTTTTTAGGATCTCCTTGATATACTTAGATTGAGTTATGTAGATCCCATCCTTAACTTGTTGAATATGAAGTCCAATAAAGAATTTAATCTCTCCAATCATAGACATCTCAAATTCCTTTCTCATTTCCTCAGCAAATGACTTAGACATTATCTAATTTCCACCAAATATAATATCATCAACAAATATCTCAGTAATCAAAATTTCATCAGAACCGTCACATTTTAAGTATAAATTAATGTTATCACTAGTCCTTTCAAATCCAATCCTAACTAAGTAAGAGTGTAGCCTTTCATACCATGCTCGGGGTGCCTACTTCAATCCATATAAAGATTTGTGTAGTTTGCAGACCATATCCTTATTGCTTTTGTCAACAAACCCATGAGGTTATTCAATGTAAATTTCTTCTTCAAGAATTCCATTCAGAAATGCAGACTTAACATCCATTTGATAAACTTTGAATCCTTTGTAAGAAACATATGCAAGCAATATTCTTACACCTTCTAATCTAGAAACATGGGCAAATATATCACCATAGTCAATACCTTCTTCTTGTGCATACCCTTTGCAGACTAATCTTGCTTTGTTTCTGATCACATCTCCTTTCTCATTGATTTTATTTCCAAAAATCCACTTAGTTCCAATCACATTCTTATCCTTAGGTCTCGATACAAGTAACCAAGTGTTGTTCTTTCAATCTGATTAATTTCTTCTTTCATAGCATTCATCCAATATTCATTCTCTAGTGCATCTTTGACTAATCTTGGGTCAAATTTAGAAATCAAACATGTGTTATCTTTCAACTTACTTCTGGTCATGACTCCTACATTATTGTCTCCAATAATTCTGCTTGGTGAGTGGTGTATTCTCACATATTTTTCTAATACAAGCTCGACAGACTGTTCATCAATGTTTTCATCTGTCGGTAGAGGCTCATCTTGCTCATCGGTTCCTTCTTGTTGCTTCTCAATTGAATCAACCGAATTACCTTCCTGAACATAAATAAATCTTTTGTAATCCTCAAATTCCTTTTTGCTATCATCTTCATTCCTTTCCACAAATGCATCAATCCTCACATTTACACTTTCAACAATTTTGTCAGTAGCTTCGATCAAACATTTATATGCTTTTCTCTTTGATGAATAACCTACAAATATACCTTCATCTCATTTTGAGTCAAACTTTCTATTTCTCGCATCTTTCAGTATGTAAGACCTACTTCCAAAAAATTTAAAGTAACTTACATTCGGTGTGTGACCAAACCAAAGTTCATAGGGTGTCTTGTTTGTACCTTTCTTCAACTATACTCGATTAAGAGTGTAAACTACAGTACTTATGGCTTCTCTCCAAAATGTTTGTGCAACCTTTTTGTCAATCAATAAAGTTCTAGCACAATCAATAATAGATCTATTCCTTCTCTCATCTATCCTATTTTGTTGTGGATTCCTCAGTGCAGATACTTGTCTCTTGATTTCATTCTCATTACAGAAGATAGTAAATTCATCATAGATAAATTCACCTCCTCTATTAGATCTTAAATACTTCAGTTATTTACCTGTTTCTTTTTCAACTCTTGCTTTATACCACTTAAACATTTGAAATCCATTAGATTTTTCTTTTAGAAACATAACGAACATCATTCTTGAATAATAATCAACTAACAAAATGAAATACAGATCTCCATAATACCTTTGAACTCTCATAGGACCACAAACATTAGTGTGAACTAATTCCAAAATACCATTGGTAGAATATGATTTTCTTGAAAAACTTGACTTAGTCATCTTACCAATCTGATATTCCTTGCACATCACTTATCTAGTTTTATCAATTTCGGTAGACCTTTGACTCTACTCTTCTTACTTACTTTGACCAAGTTATCAAAATTCACATGATAGAGTCTCTTATGCCATAACCATACATCTTCAGTTTTAACAAACAAGAAACTCTTTGCATCAGTATCAAGATAAAATAAATTATCTCTTGATTGTCCACATCAGTTCCAATTAGATCTCCATCATGATACTCCTCAGAGTTTATTTTTTTGTCATTAGTTATGAGGAAGTTATAATGTTTGTCAAATTCATTCGATAATGAAGAAAAGTTAATTTAGTAAGGCAGAGAAAGTTATTCAGTAAAGGAATGAGAAGACAAAAAAATTAGGTAAAGAATAAGAAAGAACAGTTACCGAGTGAGGCAAAACCAAACACCAAGAACCAAGTTATACCAAGCACCTAATTGACAAGAGAAGACAATTACCAGGTTAAAGAAAACATGTTACCAAGTAAAATAGGCCGACACCAGAAAGAATTCTATGTACATTGAATTTGGCCACTGAGTAGAAAATAGTTTACCAATCTTGAGGAGATCGTATAATAGAATATTAGAGATTACAACATAATGATTACACATGATTACAAGGTGAGATTAGCCAATAATAATTAAGCATGAAATATACATTATTGGAAGTGTACCCAATGCTAGCACCACTTGAGGAGAAGATTCTAGAACTTCTAGCACCACTTCAAAATTGTATATAAGAAGACTAGAGTATGAAGATAATTATGCATGCACAAAGAGCAATTGGAGATTGCATGTATGAAGCAGATCAGAGTAGAAGGTAATAATAAGTGAATCCACCGAGTAACAAAGTATTATAGAATAGATAAATTTTGAAAGCTACTAAGTATTGAATTATTAGTGTGAAGGATACATAGTATGAGGTAATATGTTAATGAGCACATAGAGTCTAAATAGAATATGTAGATGCAAGTTTGACATACATTTTAGTATTGTTTATTAAAGAGTAATAATATTTTGTAAAGTCTCTTAACCAAGCATATCCTAGAAAATATTAATTGTAAATCTTTTAACCAGGTACAATTCTTAGATTAGAATTGTGAAATCTCTTAACATAGTAGACTTAGCAGTCTTTAGAACTCTTAACTGGGTTAATACTCTTAACAGGGTAAGCTATCAGAAATAGCTAAACATTGTAGCTCTAATCGAGCACACTTTATTCTACAGTAGTGAAGTCTTTTGGGTGTCATACCCACCATAGTTTTTATCCTCTAACAAGGATTTCTGCAATACCAAAATATTTGTGTTATGTGTTTATTATTACATGTTTTATATATTTCATGTGATGAATGCAAATGTTAAGGAATCAATAAATGATTGTGAAGAAAGTTTGAATAAGTTTAAAAGTGTGTTTAAGTATTGATTCACCCCTCCCCTCTCATTACTTATCTTTCCACACCTAATCCAACAATTGGTATCAGAGCTTAGTCTCTTATTAAGGAGTTTAGTCACTTGAGAGGAAAGATCTAGAAAGATGGAAAGCTATAAGTACAAAAGGATAATTGACAATATAGAAATGGAACTAAAGATGGCCAATGATAAAATAGAATAATTGAGGGAAAAATTAAAATATTCAATCAACAAAAGGAAAGAACTAGCACATAAGTTGAAAGATACTCAAGATCAAGTTGATGAACTTGAAGAACAATCAGAACGAAGCATGTATGATGAATCTAATGCTATCATATCAGAACTATCTGAAAAGAACAAGAACCTTGTTGATCAGGTGAAAACATTAAAAGGAGAACAAGGAGCACAGTTGGTAAGAATGTGTGAAATCATGGAACAAAAAGGAAAAGCTAAGGATGACAAAAGAATTGTTGAAGAAGAGAGAAGACAAATGAATACAAGACTAGATGAGAAAGAAAAAGAAATAACGAGGCTAACACAAACTCACTACAACTTGACAGATCAACTTGTTTTTGAAAATTAGGATATTGCAAGGAAAGTTGGAGAAATTACAGAATTGAGATATGAAATGAACACTTGAAGAATGATTTGAAAACTGAGAGAGATGATAATAAAGTCCTAAAAAGAAATGAAGAATCCTTGAAGATTATGGATGAATAGATAAGAAATCAAAGGCAACCAAATGGCACTTCTGGACTCGGTTACAATGCAAACAGTACCACCAAGAAGGTGAGTCCTCCAAACAAGAAACCAACTGAGTTAATGCTACCAATCCACTAAAGTCAAAGAAGCATACATGTTATCATCGTGAGAAATTAGGACACACAACAAATGTCTTCAAAAGAAAAAGAGGTAATTCACTGAATAATCCTAAGTTTAAGGGTCATTGTTATAACTACAATAAATCTGGTCATAAGGCATTTGAATGTAGATCAAGAGTTGTGAACACTCCAAGGAAGCCAAGATTTGAAGGTTACTATAACAACTACAAGAGATATGGTCACAAATATGGGGAATGCGGGTCACTAAGGAAAAATGAAAAATGGGTCCCTAACCGACATAATGCTAACAACAACCGACAAGGTCATACTATACCATGGGATTATAATACAAGGATTACTTGTACTGCATGTGGAAGATTTTGTCACATTGCTGCAAACTGCTTTAGAATAAATGGAATGAACAACAAGAAATCTTGGAGAAACACTGGAATGGCTTGTTTCCATTATCACATAGTTGGTCACCTAGCCAAGGACTTCAAGTACCAAAATAAGGATTCAATTGAGGAACAACCAAATGAAAAGACTCAAGTTAACATTGATGAGATCAGAGAACAAATGAATAAGACTTGGAAAATGAAGTCTCAAGATGATGGAATAGAATTGGGAACTAGTGATGGCATCACATCCTCTAGATTGGGTGCACCTATATTCACTTAATCAATAAAAAGGTATGTATAGGAGCTGATAACATAAAGTTTATCTTAAATCAATTCCTAGATTTAGTGTAAAGATCCATATGAACATACTAAGATACATTTAGATATAAGTTGTGAAGTTATGTTGATCGGTAAAATGTTTGAGCTATTTTTTTGTATTTGGTGAAGCAAAGTGTAGTTCGGTTAATGGTAAAATAAAGTTAGGTAAGAAGCATTAAATACATATTATAGTCATTAGAAGCCCTAACCTAAAAGAAAAACTATAAATAGAGTGCATTATACTTCATTTTTACTTTACACTTTTGCGAGCACCCTTGAACATTGACAGAAACGAGATCACAGAGCGATTCCAAGTATTTAGTTGAGCATTCCAAATATTTACAAGATCATTTGAGGTATTTCTAGTATTCACTGAGCTGAATTATAGATTCTATTACCAATGATTTGGAACCCTAGTATTTGTTGAAGTATTTTGAGATCACAATGGCACCAAAGTTGCAGAAACTAGTTCTAGTAGAGAAGATTGATCTTGTAAACCCAAAGTATAAGCTTCCTCTTGCCGTTGCTATGGAAATTGATAAAATTGGAGCCCTATCCTCGATCCCACCAAGAGTCATTCTAATTAAAGATGTTTGTGCCTTTATTCATTACAAAATCAAAGATATTTGTCAAGGAGAGATTGACACATCATTCAAGAACTTGTGTGTAAATGGAAATTTGAAGAGGGATCACACACACTTGCAAACCAAGGGTTTGGTCCATGCAATGCATATATCGATAGTCTTTAAACATGAATGTATGAGAATTGTATTGAGAATAGTACATGATCATTTTATGTGGCTTGATGGGCTGGTAAAAATCACAAAGGATGTTTTACACATTGTAATAGGATTTTCAGTTGGTGATAGACCGAGGGCTTACAAGTAGACAGATAAGAACAAACTGTGTGAGCTTACCAAAACTAAATGGGATGGAAGAGGCCTGAAATTATCTAAAGTTGGGGATCCTGAATTGAAGTTTGAATCGAATATCATATCATACCGGATATTCCAATCATCTCAGGTAGACAATGCACCCTATGGAGCTGTTGAGATTGTCTATAAAATTATTAAAAAGGACATGAAGATTGACTTGTGCGAGATTCTATTGAAATAGTTAGATAACAACATGAACACCATTCAAAAAGTAAAGACAAATACATTAAAGTTTGGACCACTGTTGGTATGTATATTCTTTTATTTCCAAAACTCATTTCCTATAGTCGATGAAGTTACATGGAAAGCAGATAAACCCATAGTTTATCAAATTAGTGAATTTATTCATGGCATGGGTGATAATTCTAATGTTACCATGGATGATTACTTTATAAAATTTCAATCTAGAATGCACAAGAGGTACATAATTCCTCAATTAGTGGAGGAATATAAGGATGAACTTTGTTTTGAAGTTGACACTAATGTCTACATAATAAGGGATGTAGAACCTAGAACATAGTGGTTACCCCCTATAGGTTATGAAATGAGCATAGATGCAGCCACTATACAAATAAAAGGACTATTGGAGAAACTAGTTGATAGAAGTTCAACTCAGTATGGAACTTATGAAGAAGTTAAGGAGAAAATAAGAGCAAGTTTATTGATACTGAAAGCAATCAAGAAAAGAAGTAAAAGATAAGTGCATTATCTGAGAGCTTACATATTGTTGAGCCTTCAGTGACAAAGGGGAAGAAGATAAAAGTTAAGAAGGAAACCCCTAGCCCAACCGGTGTAAGACAATGTCTACCTCTACACTGAGAGGAAAGAAGAAAGTAGAAGTTGAACCAGTGAAGACAAAGACTTATGTTAGAGAAAAAAAATCCACTAGTAGGCCAAGAATAAAATTAAATTGCAAAAAGAGGGTGATACTGAGCCGTATGACTTATCATAATTAAAGGTTGCACCGAGTAAAAAGGTAAAAATTCGAGATGAGTTACTCAAGACATTGGAGAAATATGGAGGTTATTCAGTCATGGAGCAATTTGAGTTGAGAAAGGAGGAGAATCTGATCAAGATGGATCTATTTGACTCCAAAAAGTTTTGATACCAAATATAGAATCACTGCAGAGACAAATTCAAACAGCTAAAGACTTAGTTAGCACACCAGATGTAAGTGTTATGGACAGTATGGTCAATCTTACAACATATATCAATGAGCAGATAACAGTGTTGCAAATACTAAAGGATGCTTGGAAGACATCATTCAAGGATGCACATGAGAAATAGAAAATCATTTTTGATAAGATCCCCACACCAGAAAATCAATAAGTTTATATATTTTGGCATTTTTCTTAAAAAAGGGGGAACATAGATAAGTTTTTGAAAGGGGAGAAAGGAATATAGATGAGTTGAAATCTGATCTAAACTCTATTTTGAGTTAAAAACTACTTTTGCATGATTTTTATGAGTTAATGATCTCTGATTTCTTGATAACTCAAAAATCAACCTGAGTTTATCAAGAGTGATTTATGGCTTTTCTCTTGCATCCTCAAAGCCCTAGATTTCTATAAAATCAAGGCTCAGCTCTTCATATCTCATCAACACTTGAATTTGCACAATTAGCCTAGCGAATTGGTGATTGAAGGATTAAGCACTTGTGATAGGAAATTTGTGAGATCTTTCATAGTTGATCATAGTTTTTGCATAGTTTCATATCATAGATTCTCATATCATTCATAGCATTCTTATATTAAATTTGCATTCAATTTCTTCATATAGCTTAGAATCATACAGTCTTCATATTATTGCATAGAAAATACACAAATATAGATTAATTTGCATTCATATAGTCTTTCATTCTTTTGCATTCAAATCCTTCATTTAGGTGTTGCATTGTCACTGATCTCGATTCCAATCTGAGAACATCATAATCCTACCTAATAGAAGGCAGTAAATCACCTAGTTAGCATAGTTTCAATTATTTGCAAGATTTTGGTTTTTGCTAACCTCTAATGTTTTATTGAAGTGTTGTGTCTACAACTAGATACCTTATCCACAATGCATCTCGGTATGTCATCATTGGTCACGATCTATACAAATGAGGTCTAGATGGTACGCTACTTAGATGTTTAGAATGGGAAGAGTCTCAACATGCATTAGAGGAAGTCTATGATGGTATTTGTGGCTCACACTCGAATGGTTTAACACTAGCTCGAAAACTTATTAGGGCTAGGTACTATTGGCCTGAAATGGAAAAAGAGGCTATCAAGTTTGCTAAGAACTGTCATAAGTGCCAAGTACATGGAAACTTAATTCATGCACCCGGGAGAGATCTGATTCACTTTACTACACAATGGCCTTTTCACCAATGGAAATTTGATCTTATAGGAACCATACATCCTCATTCTTCTAATGGACATACCCATATAATCACAGCTACAAATTATTTTACAAAATGGGTAGAAGTAGTTCCTTTAACTCCAGCGACTGGTAAACAAATTTCAATGTTCATCATGAACTACATCATATGTCGGTATGGTATTCCACATTCTATAGTCACAGATAATGGCAAAAAATTCAAGAATAAAGACTTAGATGATCTATGTGCCAAATTCAAGATTACACAACATTGGTCATCTATCTACTATCCTCAAGGGAATGGACAAGCAGAGGCTTCTAACAAGAATCTATTGAAAATATTGCACCGTATAGTTAATAAGATAGGAACAGATTGGCATCTCATGATCAATCTAGCTCTCTAGGCCTATAGAACAAGTATCAGAATGCTCACTGGGGCTACACCTTTCACTTTAGTTTATGGGTCTGAAGCGATATTGCCTATTGAGGTTGAAATCCCATCACTAAGAATCAGAATGCATGGTCTAGTAACTGATGATGACTACAAAGTGTCTAGGTTGCAAGAACTTGAACTACTAGATGAGTATAAAGAAGAAATGTTTGATCATCTCAGAGTATATTAGAAGAGAATGTCTAGAGGTTACAATAAGAAAGTCAGACATAGAGAATTTCAGGTTGGCGATCTAGTCTTGAGAGAGAATCCTAAAAATCAATCACATAGAGAATGCAAGGGGAAGTTTGAACCCAACTGGCTGGGTCCCTTTGTAATCACTGCTACTTTCAGCTCTGGTGCCTATCGACTCTCAACGACTGAAGGAGAACAGCTCTGAGAACTAATCAACATTCTCCATTTGAAGAAATTCTATGCCTAAGGCATTCAACCTATGGTAAAATGTCCTGAAAAAAATTATAAAAATCTAAAAAAGGTCCTAAAAAAATGAACATCTTGGTGAAAACCTAGCAATGGGCACCTTGATGATTCACAAAAAAATTTAAAAATATCAAAAGTACAAAAAATTTGGAAAAATGAAAAATACAAAAAAAATGAGAAAAAGAAAAAAGTGCCTTGGTGAAAACTTGGAAACAGGCACCTTGGTAGTAAAAATAGAATCTCTGCCAAGATGGTGAAAACCTGGCAAACGGATGCCACTTGTTTCAAAATGCTCCATCTATTAGCGCAATCTTGGTCTTTCCCAGCTTTCAGTCTTGCTTTAGTTTGTACATATCTCCTAGTTTGTTTCTGCATTCCCATTTTTAATAAGTCAGTTTGTACACCAATCAGCTCAAGCGTCTGTATCCTATCAATGTTCAAACTTGGGGGGACAATCAAAGTCATATCCTATGCCCTCCAATGTCTCTTAGATGTGTCATATCTAGTCAAAGTCCTTTGAAGCTACATCTGAGTCAGTTAGTCAGTCTCCTCTCTAGAAAGGATTTTGCATCTACAACAACAAAATCAAATATCAAACACAAATTGAAAACAATCTATGCTTTTACATGCTTTTATCTCCTTGTATGCTTACTGATTCACATTGAGATTTTTGCATATTGTGTCCCTTCGAGCTCTTTGATGATGTCCTTTATAGGATTTAGAGAGTGATGACTGTGGGCATAATCTTTTCTTTATTTTCTTCTTGTATGTGAAAATCTAACAACTTTGGAAATTCTGGATTGAAATGGTGTTCATTTGTAAGAGCCTCTATCTCATATTGGATGCCCATGAGTACCTCGACCATTGATACCTGAAAAATTCAAGGAAGTTTGATCTAACTATCACCTTTTTGATAAAGTTCTTACTCCTACTGTGAAACACGATCTTACTTAAGGAGGTGAATGATAAAGGGTCACTATGGGTAATTCACACTAGATTTAGAATGATCTCTTGACTGCATGATGTGTTTGTTCTGCAAGGCATATTTTGGTCATCACAACATCTATGTTTTGATGCTTATACAAATTGCTATATCAAAATGGACATGATATTCAGGTCATCCTGGCATTTGTGCCTTGGTGCTTATATCTAATTTGACATTTTGAAAACAAAATCAATATTCACATGTCTATGGTTGTCTAGCTAGTGGGTGTTGTATTGATTCTTGCACATACAAATCAATATTCATATGTTCATAGTTTCCTAACTAGTGGATGTTGTATTGATTTATCCAGTTACCTAAAAAAGTTCAATGATGACAACAAATCGACACATGATCAGTGACTAGGTCCTAGGTCTTAGGTTTGCATTTCATTTTGCACTTTGCATGATTGCATGATCTCACAAATTGATTGAACACACTTGAATGCTTAAACAATCCTTCAAAACTAAACTTAAACTTGACATGAAGAGCTGAATCTCACACAAAGGTTTCCTCATAGAATTGCAAGCAGTCACCATCCCGGGTTAGACATCCTTTTTGACATAAGACTGAGTACTTATCTTCATCAATATCTACAAAACATATCATGTGTATCATTGCATTTGCATTACATATTCATGATCATTTTATCTATGGCATCTACATTCCATACATTTTTCATACATTTTCCATAATCAATTACATTTGCATAACATTCATACATTTGAAAGAAACCATTGCATTGCATAAATCCATACATACATTCTATACTATCCATAGCATTTACATCACATGATATCATCATAAATCAAAACATGACAAGTACAAATGAAGTCACAACCAAAACCTCGATCTCATATCATATAACTCGAACTAGTCAAGGGTGCACTACTGACACAAAGTACAAAAGAATGAGCTCATGTGAGCTATCAGAAGTCAGAATAGTATACATGAACAAAATGGCAAAAATATCAGAATATCTTGACAGATCAGCTGTCTGCGTGATCCTCTACATCTGGTGGAGGTGGTGGTGGTGCATTTGGCATTGCCTCGGCTCTGGGTGCCCTCGCTCCCTCTAAAGCTATCATATACTGAGAGTATGTGGGTACTCTCTAAGCAGCATGTACAATAGTGTAGTATGCAGAAACATAATATGCCACTCTCGAGGTTTGATGTATCACCTCTGACTGTAATCACCTGTTCTCCTCTCAGAGCTTAGATCTTTGTCTATCAGCCTCTGTGAATCTCTCCTCCCACTGAGCACTTCATCCCTTTAGGTCCCTAATCTATAATCTCAATCATCTAATAATCTCTTGAGGAGTTAATGGTACACTAGGATCTACATTTGCCGCAGGCATATCGGTATCTACCGCTAGCTGCTCTGTGGTCTTTTCTCTCTGTGCCTTACGACGTCTAACCTCAACACCAAGATCAAAACTGGTATCACCCTGTAGAGGATCTAGACCGACACCTACATCCTGCTATACACCAAGTACCTCATATATTGTACCAACGCTACCTAAAGTCCCACTCTCTCCTCTAGTCAATCTCCTATGTAAAACTGCAGGTCTGCCTGCTGAAGAACTAGAGGGACGAGGTGGTCTCATCTATCCAGATGGTCTTTATGGAGGTGTGAACACTGCTCTTGGCCTCGAAGGTGTAGGTTGGGCATCTGTACCTATGCACTTCTTTGTCCTCGACTAGTCTATACCTATGCACCTGTGACATCCATGGCCTCCTCCATGGAGGGTATCAACTCCGTAGGATCAAAAAATCTATGTATGGGATGCTCTGCAAGCCATCCAATGAATCTATCTATAACACCTGTATTTGGAACATTTGCTCTATAATCCTAGTCTCTACCAATAATACCACTATACTCATGTGTACAAAGAGCATATGATAACCGAGGGCCCCATCCTAATCCAAGCTCTCTATGAATCTGTGCATAAGCTGCAAGCTCCTTTGGTGCATCCTGAATGATGCCATATTGCCTCCATACTCTAGTGATCAGGAAGTGCTCAATAACAATAGTGGATCTACCAATCAGTACACGACTCTGACAGAAATAACTAAACTGCTCCCTCGTAGTGGGCCAGGCCTCTATAAGTAAGTATGGTCTCCATACTACAAAAGTCATATCATCGAGACACCGCCTCAAATACTCTATGTGACCCATGCACAGCTGTGTAACATAACCAGAATATATATATATATATATATATATATATATATATATATATATATATATATATATATATATATATATATATATATATATATATATATATATATGACTCCTGTGGCTGGCGCTATGACTGACACACTGGTCTGCAAACTGGGATGTGCTCCTAGACCCATATCTAAAGAACTAGTGCACCGGAAGCAAAGGACTTGCTCTCCTGATACACAATCTCGTGCATCTTAGAGAACATATGTGCAAGCATGCACTGACCCCAAGCTAACTCAGAAGGAGTAGCCATCAATCGTGCCACCATCGAGGCCTAACCCATCAATAGACTATTCTGCTGACGGTCAGACATGATGATACCTCCTATCATGCCTGCTATAATATACTCTAGTCTATGGGTATGCCCATAACACTACACTAATAACTCCTAGGAAATAGAGCTAATGAGTTGTGTGTCATCTCTGAACAATCTATGGAAATAATGATGACCAGAGTTCCCAGAACTCACGTAATTTGGATGAGGACCATGAAATGGAATGTGCAATATGCTATATATGTCCTCAAGTGCCACAGTAATCTCTCCAGTGGGTAAATGAAAAGTCTGGGTCTCTGAATGAAACCACTCTATCAATGTAGTCAACAGTCCATGGTTAACCCTAATCTCAGGCAACCGAATCAAATACTCGAATCCACGAGAAGCAAGATGTACCCTCATAGGATCAGGTAATGAAACACAGAGTCTCTAAGTCGCAGGATGTGAAATGGGCACATGAACATCAGGGTATATAACCTACAAGGAACAAAAATGGGGAATCCTATCGGTAACTTGGTTGAAAAATAGGCTAACAGTACAGAAATTCATAAGTTCACTATCTCAGAAGGTACATTAAATGCTTGACAATCAGCCTAAGAAATCAAATAATCCAAAATTTTGACCTAAAGATGAGTTTTAAGCTCACTGTTTTCCATACGACAATACAGACTGGCATCAAAACTCGTATGAGTTTCAGCAGGTTCCCATACGACAAACCATGCATATACGACTTTCTAGGGATCACCATATGATAAATGAGGGACTTGATGAAACATCGTACGACTCTTTGATCCCTCTCAAATGAGTTTCAGGGGGTTCTGATATGACACTCTACAAGACATTAAAAAGTTGTACAAGTCACAGAGGATAGTCGTACAAGTTTCATGCATGTGAGAATTGAAAAATTGAAATGTATGAAAAACACCCTAAAAATGCTACAAACAAAAAAAGGGAATTTACGAAGAGGCACAGGGGTCCACTTACCGGATGTCCATACTGCGAAGGCCGCTAATGTCTCTGGCGGTGCTCAAATCGATGAGAAGAGACAGGTACCTTTGGCTCAACCATTTTCTCACTCAGAGGGCTCCACAAGATTTCAAAAGTCAAATGTGAATAATGAATTGAAAATGACCCTTTTGGCCTTTATATAGCTTTTGACCTAATTTTCAAAAGTGCTCTATTTTCCACAAAAATTGCACCCCTGGCTAATTTCGACATTCTGAACCCATTTTCAGGATCAAAATCAAAATCTGAGATCATTTACTATGTCAAAATCATGATTTAAAATTTTCAGAATCAGGATGTCTGACTGCTTGCATAATCAACCTTCAATCATCATAGAAATCCAGTATTCAACTTAACTGATTACCTAACATCAAACTATCAAAATTTCAAATTGGTCAACCATGGTCAACTCATGGTCAAACCTAGTCAAACTTGGTCTCCAGGACCTCTAAACAATGTAGAATGCATTCTCCAATGTGTATAACCACTTCCCAAATCAATTAACATGCTTCTAAACCATTAAACGCTGACTTTTCTTGTCAGATTTCAATTTTAATCCCAAAGGGGGCATGGTATTACACATCATTCAAGTCTGTAAATCAAATCTAAAAATCAAACTTCTTCCTTCAGTGATCAAGACAACAACCACGTCTAGTTACTGATTCATCTAAAGTCCTCATCGCTTGGGGCAAATCTATCATCTCTTGGGGCATATCAGATTCATCGAGATCCCAAAAATTTGGTGTCCTAAATCTATCTTGTAAATTGTATCAGCTTTTTGTAACCAACGGTTCATTAGTGTCATTTCCTTGTTTCTTCATAACTGATGGGTTCAGGATGTGATACCAATATGATTCTCTTGGGACATTCAGGTCTGGAATCAGTCACTCACTTCTTCGCAATCATAAGGTTTAGAATCAAGCATTTTGGCACTTTTTAGTAATCACTGGTTCATTGTTGTTATAGTTAACATTATCTTTGGTTAGTCAGGACCTAAATCTTAAATCTTTAAATCTTTCAATCGGTTTCTATCTTGGAATCGGTTAATCTTTCAAATTAGTTTCATACATCTTTATCAAACACAGATTATTCTTT
This sequence comes from Chamaecyparis obtusa, assembly GCA_027943335.1. NCBI lineage: Eukaryota > Viridiplantae > Streptophyta > Pinopsida > Cupressales > Cupressaceae > Chamaecyparis > Chamaecyparis obtusa. The sequence goes on along the minus strand of BSBK01008239.1, from coordinate 1,392,702 downwards.
TAACCACTACGCTTTGCACAGTGATTGAAAGAGGGGCAAAATGTAATACCCAAAAAATGGGCTATAGGTTCATTAACCTCCTACATCTTCAAATCGAATGAAATTGACATCAAAGTCCTAACCTAAGGCACATCTGCACATTATCGAATCCTATTTGATTTCATCCTAAATTCTGCATCAGAGAATATTCCTAGCAATATTCCTATTTTATCCTAATTATTCTTAATTTAATAATTATTTGGCGATAAATTCTATTTATCCTAAAGTTTGATTAATTGAATATTCTAAATATTTAATTAATTAGATTTAATACTGCCACTTGATTATTTAACTAAATTTAATTATCTTTATTCCTAAATTGTATTATTTAATTTTGACAATAAATCTAAAATCTCATGGCTAATTGATTAAATCCTATTTAATTAATTAATGTCAATTGTCAATATTTAATGATATAGTTTTAGAATAAAGTTTGATTTAATAAATGATTAACCCATAAATCAATTGTTTTAATTCAAAAATCAGTTAAGTTGAGAATAAATCACTTTATTTTTAAAATTAATTTATAATTAAATCATGCACAATCAGAAAAGCAGGCAACTAGAAATTAACAATCAATTTTAAATTAAAACTCAACATCTGATGATGAGTTGAAATCTGATCTAAACTCTATTTTGAGTTAAAAACTACTTTTGCATGATTTTTAAGAGTTAATTATCTTTGATTTCCTGATAACTCAAAAATCAACCTGAGTTTATCAAGAGTGATTTATGGCTTTTCTCTTGCATCCTCAAAGCCCTGGATTTCTATAAAATCAAGGCTCAGCTCTTCATATCTCATCAACACTTGAATTTGCACAATTACTCTAGTGAATTGGCGATTGAAGGATTAAGCACTTGCGACAGGCGATTTGTGAGATCTTTCATAGTTGATCATAGTTTTTGCATAGTTTCATATCATAGATTCTCATATCATTCATAGCATTCTTAGATTAAATCTGCATTCAATTTCTTCATATAGCTTAGAATCATACAGTCTTCATATTATTGCACAAAAAATATAAAAATATAAATTAATCTTCATTCATATAGTCTTTCATTCTTTTGCATTCAAATCCTTCATTTAGGTGTTGCATTGTCATTGATCTCGATTCCAATCTGAGAACATCATACTCGCACCTACTAGAAGGCAGTAAATCGCTTGGTTAGCATAGTTTCAATTATTTGCAAGATTTCAGTTTTTGCTAACCTCTAATGTTTTATTGAAGTGTTGTGTCTACAGCTAGGTACAAAATTCACACACACATGTATAAGTATAGAAAAGAGGGAATATATAGTGTTTGGATAAGAATAAAAAAGGGGAAATGTGTTTAAGCATTTGAATATGTCAAAGGGGAATACAATTGAAGATATGCAAAAGGATATAGATATGTACCAGATTATTAATTTAGGGGGGATTAATATTTTTACTGAGAATGGACTAATAAGTTTTATCAAGGAAGAAGAATGGACAAGGAAATTTTTTTGAATTTTGATTACTATCTTTGAAGTTTTCTTAAAGTTTTTAACAAACATACCAAACTAATGCCAAAGGGTGAGATTGATACTCATAATAGTTTATTTTGTTGTCATTAGTTATGAGGAAGTTATAATGTTTGTCGAAGTCATTTGGTAATGAAGAAAAGTCAATTTGGTAAGGCAAAGAAAGTTATTTGGTAAAGGAATTAGAAGACATAAAATTTTGGTAAAGAAGAAGCAAGCATAGTTATCGAGTGAGGCAAAACCAAGCACTGGGAACCAAGTTATACCGAGAACCTAACCAAGAAGAGAAGATAGTTACTAAGTTAAAGAAAATTTGTTATCAAGTAGAACAAACTGATACTAGAAAGAATTCTAAGTACATTGAATCTGGACACTGAGCATAAAATGGTTTACCAATCTCGAGGAAATTGTATAACAGAACATTGGAAAATTAAACATAATGATTACACATGATTACATGGTGAGATTATAAATAATTAAGTATGAAATATACATTGGAAGTGTACCCAATGTTAGCACCACTTGAGGATAAGATTCTAGAACTTCTAGCATCACTTCAAAATTGTATATAAGAAGATCAAAGTATGAAGATCATTATGCATGCATGAAGAGCAATTGGAGATTTCATGTATGAAGAAAATCAGAGTAGAAGGTAATAAGTAGTGAAGCCACCAAGTAAAAAATTATTGTAGAACATATAAAGTTTGAAAGCAACTGAGTACTGAATTGTTAGTGTGAAGGATACACAATATGAGGTAATATGTTAATGAGCACATAGAGTTTGAATAACATATGTAGATGCAAGTTTGAAAAACATTTTAGTATTACTAATTAAAGAGTAATCATATTTTGTAAAGTCTCTTAACCAAGAAGATCCTAGCAGATATTAATTGTAAATCCTTTAACTAGGTACAATTCTTAGATTAGAATTATGAAATCTATTAACAGAGTAGATTTAGTAGTCTTTATAAATATTAAGTGGGTTGATACTCTTAACAAGGTAAGCTATTAGAAATAGCTAAATAGTTTAGCTCTAACCAAACATATTTTATTCTATAGTAGTGAAGTCTTTTGGGTGTCATCCCCATCACAGTTTTTATCCTCTAACAAGGATTTCTGCGATACCAAAATATTTGTGTTATTTGTTGAGTATTACGTGTTTTATATATTTCATGTAATGAATGCAATGTTAAGGAATCAGTAAATGATTGTGAAGAAAGTTTGAACAAGTTTAAAAGTGTGTTTAAGTACTGATTCACCCCTCCCCTCTTAGTACTTATCTTTCCACACCTAATCCAACACATCAGCACCATAGATCTTCACCTTTCTATTTTGAAATTGTAGTCGGTGGCTAGTATTGTTCAATTGTGCAACCCTCAATAGATTATAGTTTAGACCTCTAACCCAGTATGAATCATTACATTTCATATTTTCATTCAATACAATGGATCCTTTACCTTTCACAGGACATGGAGCATCATTGCTAAATTTGACAAATCCTCCATCATACTCTTCTAGGTTCTCAAACTTATCAATATCACCATTCATATGATGTAAACCTCCACTATCAATAATCCATGGGTCTGGTTTACTTACATGAGAAACAAGTTATTTTTCATCTTCATACTTTTCCTCATCTAACTCTTCCTTTACTGCAACATAAACAACTTCATAGCTTTCCTTAGTATCATCAGATTCATCACCAGTTACACCTTCCTCAGCTAGGTAGAAAGAATTCTTACCTTTGTCCTTATAATCTTTGAATCTTCAGTGTTGGTTGTCTCTTTTGTCATTCTTATCATTCCTTTCATTGTCAGGATATTTAGATGCAATATGTCTAATCTTATTACAATTGAAACATTTAAATGGTAACTTGTCTTTGTACTTTCCTTTATCTCTAGGTAGTCTGTTAGCCAATAATGCTTCCAATTATTCTTGTTCTTTTTCTTTGGTAAGGATAGTTTCATATTCATTTCCATATGAGTTACCGTGATTCTCTCTTTCTCTTCTTGAGGGTCCAATTCTCACTAATGACTTGAAGGAAATTTCAATGGTCAATAAACTATTATCATAATTGCTAAGCTCAAATGCAGTAAACTTATTGATTAAGGCTTCAAGGGTAAAAACATTATTCAGTATAGATCTCAATTCCTGAATTGAAGATACTCTAATAACATACTTAGAAGATAGAGTTCTCAATATTTTACTTACCACTTCTTCATTTGTTAATGTTCCACCAGCACCTCTAATGGCACTAACCACTTCCTTAATTATGATGTTGTATTAGGTAATATTCTCTTCATCTTTCATTCTCATTTCATCATACTTTCCTCTCAGACTATCAACTTTATCTTTTTGTACATGTTGATATCCTCCATAGATAAGTGTAAGCATATCCCACATCTCTCTTGAATTAGCACAATCCTTAATATCATTTAATTTAGCATTGGAGAGGGAAGAAGCAATCTCTATTATAATTGAGTTGCATTCCTACTTTTCTCTCATTTGATCAACTATCAAAGGTCCAATAGGTGGTTGAATGCAGTCATTATCTAGTAGATGCAGTGCAAATTCTCCAATCCTAGATAGATATAGTCTCATTCTACTTTTCCATGTTGAGAAACTTTCCTTGTCCAACTTAGGTACTTCTCTCCTATACATATTCAAATCTTTTACTCAAGTCTTTTAAACTGATCTCTTCAAAATATTTAGATATGATACCAATTGTTGGATTAAAAAGAGGGGGGGGGGGGGGGGTGAATTAGTAATCCTTGATCCCAAATACCTTAAAAACTTTTCTTTGAGTAACTCGGTAGCAGCTCGATTAAACATAATTCACTATTTATTGACAATAGTAAATAAATTATAACAATTAGTAAATCATTCACACAAGTCATTCATCACATGTAACACCAATATTTAATGTGGAAATCCAACTTTGGGAAAAACCACTGTGGGAATTGTCACGCGCTAAGAAAATACTCTTCTGAAGTACATCTGGTTAAGAGCCAATCTGGTTAAAGATTACAATACACACTATTAGGTGTGACCCGTTTAAGGGATTTACCTCAGATATGTTAGGATCTTCACCTTGTTAGGAGTGACCTTGAGGGCTTCAAATACTCTTTAGAATATTACCTTTTTCGAGGATTTTACAATAAGACTGTTAGGTCTAATCTGTTAAGAGATTTATATGTTACAAATGCTAATAAGCAATGGTAAATAAATTGACCTATATATTTCCAACTACCTTTGCATAATCAGATCCTTTTTGTGCTCTTCAATCTTCATTTCAATTCTTCACTTTCCATTGGCTTGAACACTTCATCAGATCCTACTTTCCCACTCAGAATCTCTCTATTCCTTTTTCATTGCTTTAGTCAGTGACTCTTCTCTTCATCACTTTGTCAGCCATTTGTTCATACAAGTTCATCCTTTATATAGATAAATTTTGCTTCTTATTCTCCTCTATTACATTTTCCTTTAATCAATCTTCACTGTTCAAGTCATTATACCTTGAATCTAGATCTCAGTGACACATTTTCTTTTCACCTTGGAACTTAAACTTTTCTAGAAAATTTTTCCTTCTCTTTTTGTCATTTATATCTTGTCGTAGATCTTCTCCTTGAATTTTCATAACTTTAGATCTCTTGTAACTAACTTTCCTCATCATCATGATCATCCAACTCATCATAGATAATCATTAAATGTTGATTCAATCCTTATTTAATATTTGTTCCTTTCTTGGTGTCCTTCATTAGTATTTCAGTTAACTTCACTCAGTGCCTTAACCTTTCCTACTCGGTGCCTTGAGTTTCTTTCTCTTTATCGAGTGACCTTCCTTTTACCTTTTACCTTATTGAGTGAGTTTTCTTTCTCAGTAGCCAAAACTAATTTCCTTACTGACTTGTCAAATCTTCATTACCATGCTTTACCGACTTAACATAATCATATGTTAGGTAGAAAATAATTATATAAACATAATATTAACATTGCTAGATCTATTTAAGTTGCCCATTCATGTTCTTAAACTTCATAGCATCTCATTTCTTCTTCTCCTTAACTCATTCAACTTATATCATTATCGAATGATATGACAACATAATATAAACCAGAAATCAATTGATTGACATCAATGACAAGACAATAACTGATATAACTTTTCTACTATTATCATGTATTCCTCTTATCTTGGTCATTCTTCATGATCATCACCATCAAATAATCAATCTTCAACATTACTATCAGTTATAGTAATAGATGGATCTTTGCACCACCGAGAAAAATAATAGAGATAGCTTTGCCTCTTTCCTACAATGTTGTAGAAATGTCGCCTCTAAGGCATCCTTCCATGTGTGAACTAAAGAAAAAATCCACATATTCATCAAAAAATGTTAGCTAGACCTAATGTGTGAACTTAAGTCCCAACACATTGAGACCTTTGAAGAACTAGTTGAACAAGGGCTAAAAGTGGAAAGATCCCTCACCTTGAAGGGAATCATTAAGAAAGAGACCATTACTCTGACACCTTATGATATAATTAAATATTGGTCCAAAAATAAGAATGCGATAAACATTGGGTTTGTCAATGCTAAAATGGCACAACCAGTGTTGCGTGTGAAAGTACCAGCACCAATCCAACATACCCAACCAACACAACAAATCACAATGTTAACAACATAGCTCCTAGGAAAAATCCTGAATAGGCTAATCCTACTACCCAACAAATTTATGCAAGAAGGAACCCTACTCCTCAATGAGATTTTATGCCTCTTGTAGAACCTCTTGAGATAATTTCAAAGAAACTAATACAGTCACAATCAGTCACTTTACCCGAGATGAGACACTATATAGGTCCTAAAAAACCAACATGGTGGGATTATCACAGTTATTACAACTATCATAGGATGAAGAGACATAAACCATCTGGCTGTATGCAGTTAAAGCACTTTTTCAAAGATTTCATCAACTGTGGTGAGATTTAAGTGGTCACAAACTCTGGCACCACCAACCAAGATCATAAGGTTTTTCAAACTCCATTAATGAATCATGACAAAGGTAAGGCCTCTACCTTAGGAACAAACAACCAAGAAAACCTCACTTACACTAAGCTAGATTCAAATCTAACCATAAACACCATCACCATCCAAGGTCTAGAAGGAAGTTGTCTTATTACCACTTGTCATACCAAAATAATAGTACAAGGAGCCAAATTAAAAGTTGTTATACCCAGTAAGTTGTCTAGTCCACCATTAGGTCAGTACAATCTGCTAGACCATCAAAAGAAGACTCCATCACAAATTTATATCTATGAGCTGCTCTGCATATCACCTGACCATAAAGAAGTCTTAGACACATCTCTACAATATTCATCCATCCCAAAGGACCTAGAAGTAGATGAATTTAAATCCATGGTAGGGTTCTAGCCACCCAATATAATGTTCTTTACTAAGAATGATCTTCCAACACATAAACCATCTCATAATGATCCTTTACATCTATAATTTTTCATCCACCTCCACAAAATTAGGCAACTCTTGATAGATGGAGGAGAAAATCTCAATCTATACATTGAAATTGGTAAAAGCATTGGGTTATTATAAGATTTGTGTAGATACCACCAAGAAGATCATAATAAGAGCCTATGATGATAAATATAATCCTTCCAAGGGCATCATAATTCTCCCAATAAGATTGGGTCTAGCAACATGATACATGATATTCCAAGTACTAGATCTAGAGTTGGGTTATAACATGCTCTTAGGGATACCACAGATCCATTCCATTTAGGCTATACCATAGACATATTATCAATTTTTTAAATTCCCTCACGAGAAAATTGAAATCACCATACCTAGTGACATAGACCCTTTTCTATATTGCACCAATCTCAAAGGAGTTATTTTAAATCAGGTACACAAAAATCAAGAGGCATCAATTGTCTTCTCATCTCAAAATATAGATCCCACAAGTCTTGATAAATCATTAGGAAAACCAACATTAGAGCTCAAAATCCAAGTACAATAAAAATGGATATGGAGAATACACCTATGAAGACTTCTTTTATGTAGGCAAGTTATCTATCTCACCCAGGTCATATGGAAAACCAAGGAAAACTCTAAAGATGAAGCAAAAATTGACGATTGTCCATCCATCCATAGTTTTGGTAAGATGGGGAGATATACATGAAGAGATCATTGAAGAAAATCTATCCTTATGGTTATATATAAATGAAGAACCTCTAGAACACATAATCCATCTACACAAATATGGAAGGGGATATACTATAGTCAAAAAGAAAGGGTACAATGGATGCTTATGATTAGGAATAAATGAGAAAGGAATAGTGGCACCAATAGCTCCCACCCAAAACCCAAAGCATCAAGGATTACGTTACATACCACCTATAGGGGCATTCTGAATATCTCGTTACCTTTCGATATTAACGCTTGTATTTACAATGAAGTTGAGACATTTGATGAGTCACATTCAAAAACAAACTCAAATGATTATGAGTGGGATTCCCCACATACCACAGATACCCTATATCTTGACAAAGCCATTGCCAGACTATCCTTAAACAATAAACCTACATAGCACAAAGCATGAATTTCACAATTCTGGAATAGATCTAAGCCTTATTCCTCATCCTCATCTGAAACCCAAAAATCAATAAATGATTCATATATCAATATCATAACTGAACTTCCCATCTCATCTTTCCTAACCAAGGACAACATAGCCTTGGTTTACCTTGACCTTATAGATTGGGAACAAAAAAATCCGCCTACCATAAATGTTTTTGAGAATGATGAAGCTATTACAAAATTGTTTAGACTGAGACAAAGCATACCTATGGGATATCACAAGGAAGGCTTCGACATTGAGCTAGATAGAACAACATACTTTTGTTACCCCAATTGAGATTGATGAGTTTGTTACCCCAACTAAGATTGATGAGATTGTTACTCCAATTGTTATGCTGAGAATGAACAAGGTCAACTGAGAAATGAAAGGTATGTAGAAGTATTGGATCAATTGTTATGTTGTCATTTATGTCAAGCCTATTGACTTACTGATTTCAAGTTGTCATTTCAATTTGAAATATGTGATGAAATGGTTGGTAAAGACTGAACATGAAATAAAGAAGTGATGATAAGTATGTGAGCTTAAATGGGAAATTGTTGAATTGGTCTGTGACAATGTAATATTGGTTTGAGTGTTTTACATGGTTTAATGAAGTGTTATAATGATGCACAAATTAGTTATGTTGATTGGTAATAAAGGATTGAAGTTGTAAAGTGAAAATCCAAGGAAATAATGTATTCTACCAAGCTAGAAATGGTAGTTGGTAAGTAAAGATATTGGTCGATCGCAGTTAACTGAGTAAAGGATAACCAAGTAGAAAGACTTAACCAAGTAAATGAAGTTGGTCGGTTAATCAAGGAATCAAGTAAAAGATGACATCATGTGATGATCTGGATTGATCTAGAAGATTCTAATGAAGGAACAAAGTCAATTAAAGGAATCAACAGATCATAATCATTGGGTAAAGATAAATGGTGAAGATTTAGTGGTTGGTTTGAGATCCAAGAAAAGTTCAAGTTCCAAGGTGAAGTTAAAACTGGCAAGAATCATAAAATGTTTTACCGAGCTATAGATTTGATCGAATGGATGAGATTAAGTGGTGATAGGATTAAGTGGCAAAAATTATCTATATAAAGGATAATCATGATGAACATATTATTGATATTGTTGTTATTGGTGATGATGAAGTGTTGATATTTAAAACAAAAAGCCAAGATAGAAAAGAAGGGTACACCGAGCATAATATAAGTGAAGGAAAGTGTGAATTAGGTGAAGGAGAGTGATGAGATGAAGTTTGTGTGTTGATCATCCAGAAGATAAGAGTTTGAAGAAGTCAAATGAGTAGAAAGGAGATCTGAACAGGCAAAGGTAGTTGCATATTTTATCAGATCATTTCACTGTTACTTTCTAATCATTGTAGCATAAAATATCTTAATCAAGTGGACTTAATAGTCTTATTTCTAAATCCTTTGTAAGGTGGCATTCTAATAAATGTTATAAAGTCCTTTAATAAGGCCACTCATTATAGACTGACAAATCTAGTTGATCTTTGGTGAAAATCCCCTAACAGGGTCACATCTAGCAAATGTGTTTGTAATCTTTAATAGGATTGGCTCTTAACCAAGCTCACTTCAGAAGAGTGAATTATTTTGTGGGTGACAATTCCCGCAATGTTTTTTACCCAAATTGGGTTTCCATGTTAAATACTGGTGTAAATATGTGATTGATTTTTTTGAATGATATTTAATAATTTTTTTTTGCATATTGTTGTGATCGGTTGAATGTTAAATCTGATTATTAAGATTATCTACTGAGGATATTTTAAGGTTGAAAACTATTAAGGGACCTAAGATAACTAGCTCTATAACTGATTCACCCCCCTCTCAGTTATCCAATAATTGGTATCAGAGCATTTGGTGCTTAGAGATAAAAGTTTAAAAGACTTAAGCTAAAGATCTAAAGATGTATAAGAGAGAAGTACTAAAGTTGAACAAGGAGAGTTTTCATACATGGAAAAGAAGGATGAAGTTACACCTATCAAGAATTGGAGATTTCATAATCTAATTTTTGGAAAATGACTACACTTCATTGCCTCTTGGACCTATGAAACTTGATCAGGTGAGAAAAAAGAAGGAACACAACTCGGTAATGATTGAGATTGCTTCTTCCCTTACATATATTGAGTTTAATGATATAAAGGACTATGATATAGCGAAAGAGATGTAGGATAAAATTGCACTTGTTTATGAAGGTGATCTGCTTGTAGAAAAAGATAAGGTTGATAGCCTCAAAGGAAAATTTGATGAGATGAGAATGGAAGGTGAAGAAAACATTGCACAATATAGTTTCAAAATTAAAGAAGTAGTTAGTGTTATAAAAGGTGATGGTGGAACAATGAATGGAGAAGATGTGGTAAGAAAAATACTTAGAAATCTCTTACCTAAATATTCTATTCGAGTCTCTGCTATTTAGGAACTGATATCTATACCTTGTAATGATGTTACTCTTGATGCTTTGAGCGGTAAGATGACTGCATTTTAACTTAATAATTTTGATAATAGTTTACCGAAGATAGAAACAACTTTTAAGTCATCTCTAACCATTGGAAGCTCAAGAAGAGAAAGAGATAATCACAACAATTCAAGTGGAAGTGATTATGATAGTATACTAACTGAGGAAAAAGAACAAGAAGAACTAGAAGCACTACTGGCAAAGAGACTATTGAGAGGAAAATGAAAGTATAAAGGTAAACTACCTTTAAAATGTTTTAATAAAGGTAAAATACCTTTAAAATGTTTTAACTGCAACAAAATTGGTCATATTACATCTAGGTGTCTTGACAATGACAAGAATAATAAGAAGGACAAGAAGGAGAATTGGTACCGAAAGTTCAAAGATTACAAGGACAAAGGAAAGAAATCTTGCTACCTAGCTGAGGAAGGAATAACCGATGATGAATCAGATGACACATAAGAAAGTGAGGAAGTAGTTTATGTTGCTATGAAAGATGATTTAGAAAAAGAAAGGAATGAAGAAGAAAAAGCCCTTGTCTCTCAAGTTAGTAAAAATGACCCATGGATTATTGAAACTGGTTGTTCACATCATATGACTGGTGATATTGATAAGTTTGAGAACTTAGAAGAATATGATGGAGGATTTGTTAGATTTGGTAAAGATGCTCCATATTTTGTAAAAGGAAAGGGATCCATTATTCTGAATGAAAATATTAAATGTGATAATGCTTATTTGTTAGGAATAATAGTCCATAATACAGCTGAGCGGGGGGGGGGGGGGGGGGGTGAATCGGTTGTATGATAGAATATTAAACTTTAAACTTTGAATAGCAGCAATATCAGATCCAATGAACACAATGAATACCAACACAATAACATAATATTTTGGTCTTGGGGAAACCCTGTTAAAGGTAAAAACCCCAGTGGGAATTAGAACCCACAAATAATGTTCTGAGAGTAGAGTATCCTTGTTAGAAGATTTAGTCCTGTTAGGAGTTTATTGAAACATTGTAGTACATAGTCCTTGTTAGAGGATAGACCTTATTAAGAGTCAAGAAAAGAAAGGGGGCTCACTGCCCAAAGAAGGTTAAATCCACCTTCAAAACTCACTATTCGCAACAAGTGTATATGAAGAAATACATAATCTTTTGAACCGTCCAACAATAACTATCTTTGCTTGATTAGTTCCAATGAAGTTCACCAGTAATCCTCTACTCTACATCTAGCAGAATCAAGCTCGCAACTTTCACAATCTTCTTTTCATTACATATATTCTCACCATATCTTTTTCAAAGAAAAAATCTTACATATATACCCTATTACATTCTACATGATTAGGTCAGCCAATTAGGATTTCCTAATTATATAAATATTTACATAAACTCTTGCTAAGATACACATGGCACCTAAAACAAGCATATAATGATTCCATTACAAAAATTAAGGATCAACATCCTTAATTTACATTTTCCAAACAAAATGCATGCTACACCTCTAAAGTTGACTCCCAAATAAGTCTTCTCCAGATCACATGCCACAGCTGGCATCATCTAGCATTACGTACCTCACGCTGACCAATGAACATCCTTCAATACATTGAATTTCATCTCTTAAGCTCACACACACCTAATCCATATCTTCTATAAGATATACTAGAAACACAGAGACTCACTCTGTCAGCTTCCACTGTCACTGTCCAATAACTAGTCTTCACCAAAACATTTGTAACTCTCACAATAAGAAAAATTACATGATGCAATCTTGGATATAAGATCACAAAATCTTCCTGTACTCTCATTTGTCTTCACACGTTCTAAAATATTCGTACAGTGTCTGTACACTATCATAATCAGCCTATACTTTTTACAGAAACATATGTTGACATCAGTGACAAACCACAAATGACAACAATATGAATGCCCATTTAGTAACGTAGTGATTAAACATCTAAAATGTATCAGTCACCACCCTATGCATTAACAATATCCTAAAATATACCCCTTTGGCATTGATGTCAACATATGGGAAAATCCATCATCCTAAAGTTATATCAATCCAAAGTTCTACAACCAAATAGTACTCTCATAGTATTCCTTCATACAATCTCCCCATACAGTAGGGATTTTCTCAAAGAAACACTCCCCCTTTGAAAAAAATGGCAAAGGATGCCATGAGTCGTCAACTTTTCTTCAACACCTTCATTCCATGATCACTTCCCCTAAGGAGTAGATCCCTACATCCAGTCTAGAATATGATAAGACTCTGAAAACCTTTGGACTGACACATCCCTACATCATTTAATTCTGACTAGGAGGGGCTTGAACCCCAAGCATACCTCTAATATATTCAAAGGTATCTTTTGGCAATGAATTTGTGAAGATGTCTGCAATCTATTCCATTATACTAATATACTCTAACTTTATTTCCTTCTCTACCACTTTGTCCCTCAAGAAGTGATACTTGATAGAAATATGTTTAGTTTTAGAGTGCATCACTGGATTCTTTGACATATTCACTGTATTGGTGTTATCACAATGGATAACCATAGGCTCATCAAAAGTTATTCCAATGTCTTTCAGCATTTGCTTCATCCAAATAATTTGAGTGCAATTTATAGCAACAACAACATACTCTAATTGAATAGTAGACTGAGCTATACAGTTTTGCTTCTTACTTAGCCATGGAACCAACTTTTTCCCAAGGAAAAATGCACCACCACTAGTACTCTTTCTATCATCAATGTTTCCTGCCCAATCAACATCAGTATAAGCATGAAGTTCAAAGCTATCATTTCTATCATACCACAAGCCATAGTCTATTGTTCCTTTTAGATATCTCAATATCATTTTCACAACAACTAGGTGTGTCTCTTTAGGTTCTTCCTGATATCTAGCCACAATTCCAACAACATTAGCAATATCTGGTTTGGTGTGAGTCAGATATTGTAATCCTCTAACCATTGATCTGTACTTAGTCTAAAAAACATACTTTGATTCATCATTAACTGTCATCTTATTACTAGTTACCATGGGTGTACAACTAGTTTATAGTCCTCCATTCCAAACTTTTTCAACATTTCCTTAAGATATTAGCCCGAGAAACAAAAATTCCATCTTTACTTTGATTTATTTGCAATCCAAGAAATAATTTCATTTCACTGATCATGGACATCTTAAATTCATTTTCCATCTCTTTAGAAAATTTCTCACATAGATCATCATTACCTCCAAAGATAATATCATCAACAAAGACTTCTATTATCAAAACTCCATCTTCACTAGTTCTTAAATATAAATTACTGTCAACATTACCTTTTTTGAATCCAAGCCAAAGTAGGTATTTGTCTAACCTTGCATACCAAGCCCTTAGAGCTTTCTTCAGCCCATATAGTGCCTTCTTTAACTTGCATACCATGTCTCCAGCTTCGCATAAAGGAAACCCATCAGGTTGTTATATATACACTTCTTCTTCAACATCCCCATTCAAGAATGCAAATTTCACATCCATCTGATACACCTTGAAATTCTTATGTGCAACATAAGCTAAAAATAATCTTACAGCTTCTATTCTAGAAACATGAGCAAATGTCTCTTCAAATTCCATGCCTTCTTGTTGTGAATAGCCTTTACATACCAATCTTGCCTTGTTTCTTACAACAACCCCTTATTCATTCATTTTGTTTCTGAAAACCCATTTAGTTCCTATTATATTTTTTTTCTTAGGTATAGGAACCAATTCCCAAGTATTGTTCTTATTTATTTGATCTAATTCTTCCTTCATAGCATTTATCCAAGATTCATCTGTAGTCTTTGGTTCAACTTGTGAAATCAAACAAATTTCTTCTCTAGCCTTTGATCTAGTAATTACTCCTTGATTAGTATTACCAATAATTTGATTTTCAGGATGATTATTCTTTACATACCTTAGAGTTTTAGGAATCTCAGTAGCCTCATCATTAGAAGTCTCATTTTTGCATTCAACCTCAACAAGTTCTTCTTCTTTTGCAGTAGCAACCTCTTTGATCTCTGTATTCTGATTACAGTCATACATTCTCTCTTGTTTCTAAAACCTTTCATCTATCTTTACACTATGACTTGCAATCATCTTCCTTAATATCAGATTGAAATATTTGTAAGCCTTTCTCTTAATAGAATAACCAAGGAAAATTCCTTCATCACTTCTAGCATCAAATTTCCCTATCTCATCATATCTCTTGATATAGCACTTACTACCAAATATTTTGAAGTATTTTACAGTAGATCATAATTCATAAGGAGTCTTACTTGTACCTTCTCTAATTTGAATTCTATTCAATGTGTACACCATTGTCCTGACAACCTCTCTCCAATGCATGTGAGATACATTTCCTTCAAGCAACATTGTCCTAGCAGCATCAAGTATAGTCTTGTTTCTTCGCTCTACTATCCCATTCTATTATGGAGTCCTAGGAGTAGATGCCTGTCTCTATATTCCATACTCTGTAGTATGAATTGAATAGGTCTGAAGTAAACTCTCCACCTCTGTCTGACCTCAAACATTTTATCTTTAAACTTGATTCATTCTCTACTTTTGCTCTGAATATCTTGAATTTATCAAATGCCTCTGATTTCTCTTTCAAATAAGTAACCCACATCATTCTAGAAAATTAATCAACAAAAAGTATAAAATACCTTTCACCGTAGTATAATTTTGTCCTTGTAGGTCCACATAGGTCTATATGTACTAGATCCAACTTTCCCTTTGATGTATATGCTTTGGTTTTATAACTGCTTCTAGTCTATTTTCCCATGACACATTCTCTGCATACAGTGTTATATGGTTTCACAATCTTTGGTAGATCTCTTACTGCATTAGTCAAACTTGCCTTCACAATGTTATCAAAATTAACATGACAAAATCTTCTGTGCCATAACCAACTATCATCTACCTTCACCAAAAAACAAGAGGCTCCAGATGTATTTAATTCAAATACATTACCTCTAGATTTAGTACCGGTTGCAATCATCTTTCCTTCCTTACTTCTGATAAAACATTTACCATTACATAATTGTAATTGAAACTCTTTGTCCATCAATTGTCCAACACTCAACAAGTTATGCTTAAGTCCATAAACAAGTAGTACATTATTAGTATTAGTCTTTCCATCTAGAGTAATAGATCCTACTCCAATGATAGGTTTAGGAAGATTATCTCTAAACCTTACAACACCACCATCGTACTTTATTAACTTAACAAACTTATTTTTGTCCCCAGTCATATGATGTGAACAACCACTATCTATAATCCATTCAATTTTCTTATCAACATGTGATAGTAAATCCTTTTCCTCATGTACTAGTTCATCTCTAATAGCAACAAA
Organism: Chamaecyparis obtusa; assembly: GCA_027943335.1. Taxonomy (NCBI): domain Eukaryota; kingdom Viridiplantae; phylum Streptophyta; class Pinopsida; order Cupressales; family Cupressaceae; genus Chamaecyparis; species Chamaecyparis obtusa. The sequence goes on along the minus strand of BSBK01008239.1, from coordinate 1,376,701 downwards.
TCTAATCTCCTCATTATCTAAGTCATCATCATCAGAAATACCTTCACTAGCATAATAACATTCCTTGTCCTTTTTAGACTTGAAAAACTTAGGCTTGTACTTAGGAACTCTTGTAGGACATCTAGATGCAAAATGACCAACCTTATTGCATGAAAAAAATTTCAAAGGTAATTTGCCTTCAAATTTACCCTTACCTCTCTTTTCTCTTCTAGCAATCAGTGCAACAAGTTCATCCATCTTTCTTTCTTCAACCATTATCTATTCCCATTCCTCGACATATTCTCCAAGCTCTTCTTTCAGGCTCTCACTGCTAGTGCTCGAAAGTGCAGACATTAGCTTTTTGTGTGTAGATGCCTTAAATGCAGTTTCAACTTTAGGTACAAAGTCTCCCATTTTTGCAGCTTCAAAAGTAGTTAGCTTTGCAATCAACATCTCTTTGCTAAAGTTCAGAGTCAAAGGTATAGTCTCTTGAATAGATAGAGCCTTGAACTTGTAAGCAGGAGTCAATGATCTAAGGATCTTCACAACGACTTCTTCTTCATCATAAGTGCCTCCACAGTTTCTGATTCTGACCACAACTTCTGTAACCCTTTGGACATAAGCCCTAATAATGCTTTCATCATCATTCATTTTTATCTTTTACATCTTTGTTTTCCAATTCTATAACTTCGCTTGCTTGGTATACTTGTCTCCTTCATATAGTGCTTCTAATCTTTGCCAAATCTAGTGTGCCAAATCCAAGTCTTTAACTTTAGTAAATTCTCCTTCAGAGAGTGTGCTAATAAATGCTTCTCTTGCAACCATGTTGTGAGAGAATACCTTCTTCTCATCATCAGAGGCTGATGGCAAGTCATTCTCAGTCCTTATAGTCACTTTATTCTTTGTGATCAACCAATACTCAATGCCCAAACATAGAAAATGAGTTCGCATCTTGTTCTTCCTGAATAGTGGTAAAATTGAATCACCTCTATTTAGATGTAAAGATGGATAAATGTGTGGGGGAAATATGAGATCCACTCCTAAATCCAAATTCCCAAAGGAGAGATCCAATTTGATCAACCAAGAGGTTAATGCACAATCGAATCAATCTATGGAGAATATGAAAGAGAGAAAAACCCTATATTTCCCTATGGTAGAATTGAAGTGTTTAGAATTTGAAATAATTGAAATGCAAGTACTAACCTCAAATTAGGGTAGATCTAGAAAATGCCAATTTTTGATGTCTGTATGTACTTTCAGGCAAATCTGCAACCTATTTTGGATTGTAAATGCTGAGAAAGAGAAAACCCATAAATCTTTTTCCAAGATGAGCTCAGGTCGACTTTGACCCTTATAAAAGGTCAAAGGCTAGATTCTTTATCTGAAGGTTGATTTTGACTTTGTTCATAGATCTTGAAAGTTCACCGAAAAGGGTATCCAAATCCGCTCTCAGATTCAAAATCTCGCACCTGTACCTGCAAGAAAAAGAGGATTTTTGTTGTTTGTTTGAGGGGTTTGCCTTGGTCAAACCCTGGTTTGGAACCAACCTTAATATTGAAATTGAAATAGGAATGTTAGCAAGTAGTAGAAATGGATCTAACAATGAAGCTATGCAATTTGATAGATATATAATTATATTTCGAATGTAAACAAGTATATTGATATGAAAGCTTGAACACAACAATGATAAATGTAAATCAAACCTCCATGATTGTATGCTTGGAATCCACCTTGATAGAAGAATGAAAATGGATCTAGAAGATAAACAAAGGATCTTGAAGGAAGATCACATCATCATGATGGCTAGATCTAGGGTTTGAATGATGAATCTTGAATGCTTGAACCAAATCCCTTCAATGGCTTGAATGCTTGAATCCTTGATCTTAAATGGAGAACTTGGATGGAGAAGAGGACTTGAATACTTTAATGAATGCTTTTTTGATCACCTTGAGAGCTTGAGAGAAATTGCTTGAGATGAGATGGAAAAATGAGATGTGAAAATGAGAGAGGAAGGCCTCCTTTTATAGTGAACTAGGGCACAATCCTCTAGAGGGGCCACCTTGGATAATTAAATCCCAATTAGGTCCTAACCTTTAGAAAATATACCTAGATTAAATGCAATTAGAGGATTTACCATTCTGAAACCCGAAGTAGCCAACCCGGAGGCAGGAAAACAAATATCCTTGAAACATGACACCCAAAAATCAAGGAATTTGAAAATTGAAAGTGGGGGGAAAAATCAAGGTTGGGACTAACCTAGTCAGGTTCAAGCTTGATCCTGACCTAGTTAGGATCAACCTCAAATTTGACCCTAGGCCCAGATCTAGTCAAAATCAGGACAAGAGGTCCCGGGGATGCCCAAAGACCTAGAAATGATACTAGAATAAGAAAGAATGCCAGGGATAGGCATAAAATTATACAATGACTATGATGAAGGCTAGGAGGACCTATTTCTAAGTCCTACCTAGAAAATAGATCCATGGAAGAGGGAAATTAAGGAGAATCCTCGGGATCCTAACTCTAATTTCACCTAGAATGAAGCAGAAAAGAAGTGGAAAGTGGGGAAAAAGCCAAATCAAAGAAAAGATCAATTCAAGGCATCTGATATGACCCCAAACCACTTAATTGGAGGGCTAAATTCTCTTAACATGGAAGTGATTCCATTTTAAGATGATACATTAAGCCCCCACTTTAGCAAGAGTATGGACTCGATGCAAACTCTTAGTAAAGGAGAAGAAAGATAAGATCTAAGTGGATTCGAAATGAGATAGAATGACACTTAGTTAGGGATACTAGCCCCCATGCTAAGGATTTTAACTCAACATACACGCACAAGGGTGCAAAAGACAAAAGGACACAAAAAGGGGTTAGTACTAAAACAAACCCAAATCAACTAGCACAATAAACCTTGCTAAGAAACATTTTTTATACTAACATAATATTTGGAAAGCTATCATAAAAGCATAAATGTTTACAGAAGAAAGACAAGAACAACACTATAAATGACATAGCTTCATGATCTAGTCCTACTAGCATGAAAGCAAAAAGAGAGAGAGGGAAAGGAGTGATTACCTTGCCTAGTAAGATGCCCACCTTACCATGAATCACCCTGGAGGGAGAGCCCAATAGGTTCACCCATAAACTATGCTTGTAATTGTAATCTGTCTTCTGACAGCTTTTGGAATATCCATAGATCCACCTTCTTGTATCACTATGAATATAAAATGTGTGTCTCCTCAGGATTTAGCAACTTGTGTGCGTTACCTTTGCAAGATTCAGCATATAGGTGCATGTCTTTTCAGGATTTAGTAACTTATGTGTGTTACCTTCCAAGATTTAGCATATTTGAAATTGGAAATGCGTGTCTCTTCAAGATTTAACAACTTATGTGTGTTACCTTTAGAGGATTTAGCATATTGAAAATTTTGAAAAAAGTGTGTCTCCTTAGGATTTAGCAACTTATGTGCGTTACCATCGGAAGATTTAGCATATAAATGCGTGTCTTTTTAGGATTTAGCAACTTATGTGCGTTACCTTTCAAGATTTAGCATATAAAAAATAAAAAAACTATAGTACAAGGGAGGCCCTATATACGCCCCCTCCTTAATATGGCAAAAACATACTATTTTGACATGTTAAGGAAAGTAAAGAACAATGATAAAGCCTTCTTCAACATCAAGACAATATCCACAAACAACACCCAGTCTAAGCCAAGAAGGTCATAGCTCCTATGAGGCCATGGAAGGGATGAATGCAAAGAGATATCATGCAAGAAGTGAAAAAAAGTAACCCTTATGAGGGATAGCAGACTATTCAGTTTCCAAGGTGAGAGATATATCAACCATGGAAACCCAATTTCAAACAATGAAATAGGTTGTTATCAAGGACATAGATCCTCAATGCAAACCAAAATTTTCATGTATGATTGGATATCACATAATAGATAGATACTGCTTAACCAAGGAAAGAGGTGAACCCCAAAAAGACAGAAAAGAAGGAGATGGCATCCTTGCCCCCCAAGTGTAGGAACAAAGATGGAAGAGGATAAATACTTCACGATTCAAGGAGATATCCTATTTAGCAACATTGTATATGATGCAGGAGCATCCAGGGTGTAAGAGCAATCTTGCATCACCCAAAAATATTTTTGTTTTTGTATTCAATAAGGGCTATTTGTTACTGAGCTGCTATTTATGGAAACTTGCTATTTTTAGTAAGTTGGTCATACAATCTCGAAATGTTTTGATTTTACATGTGGAGGTTCATCTCAGTCATATTAGCCTGCAAGTAAAGTTTCATGGCTAGATCAGGTTCAGTTTTGAAGATATTGAAGATTTTCGGTATTGGTAGCAGGGTATAGAAACTTTGAACTTAGTTTTGAAGGCTTTAGAGGCCCTGGATGAGGTCAAAAATTTGGGTGACAAGTGCTTGCACAAGTTAATCTTGTAGAGCGCTTCGTGGCCTTTTCGAAATGGGGTTATAATAGTCAATCGGGTCAACTGGTGATGACTTATGGTCTCTGGACGACGGGCCACCTAAAATGGTAGAAAATAATTTTCCTTCAAAATTTCTGTTCAGGTTTCAAAAGTTATTTTGAGCCGACTTTGATGTAATAAATTGAAAAATAAAATAATTCTAAGTTTGGTCGGCCCTAAGGGCTAAATTTCTGGAACCTTCTCGGGCGGTGGAAAATGCCTATATAAAGAAGGCCCGTAGTGTTGTCTAGGGCAGTTCTGGGAAGTAGATTTGGGTATTGATTCAAGGCTTTGTCCTATAGAATATTGTAAGGGAATTCCCATGTGGCTTTACATATTGTAATTCTAAAAATTTGTAATTCCACATTTGTGGAGATAATAAGAAGCCCATTTTCTGTTCTTGCATATTGTTGTTGTTTCTCTATTTCTATTATGTGTTTGTGGTATTAAGGGGAGCACCCTTCATCAAGAGGTATTAGAGCAAAGAATTAGGGGAGCAAAGATGGAAGAGGATAGCTACTTCACAATTCAAGGAGATATCCTATTTAGCAACAATGTATACCATATTCTTAGCAAGGGATATTGACCCCTACATCCAAGAGTATAGATAATTGTGAAAAGGATATGTCACTCATGGAAAAGGATCCTCAAATGTAAGAGATCTTATCAACAAGACCCCCACCAAAGAGGAGTGATTTTAGATAAAAAATCAACTTTCAAAGATAAATCAAGCAAGAATAAAGATTTGATCATCAAGCCCCCCACAAAGAGGAGGAAGAGGAATCTTTGGAACGACGGAAACAACTCTAACACTAAAGCAAGGGTAAGAGTCTATAAAAAATATAATTTGCAACATAGAGAAGTGACAACTTAGGACAACCACTTCTCATATAAGAAGGTTATCCATAGTCAAAACAACAGTCAATATGATGAAATGATATTGCAATATAAACAAATACCACTAAGCTAAGGAAAGTTGGTCCCTAGACAAAGAGAAAGAAAGAGGTACCTTGCCCCCCAGAGATAGAGACAAGGGATACCTTTGCAAAAAAAATGTCTTTAGAAAAGATATCTTGAAAAGAAAATAGAACCTATGGATGACATAATGCATAGCCATAGAAAATAGGAGAGAAAGAATACCAATTAAGCCCGAATAAAAAGACCTAATGGATCCTAGGAGACTGGATGAAGATACACCCCTTGCCCCCCAGTCATGAGACAAGAGGGGAAGAGCATCTATATTATATCTAAAGGAGGAGAATCCCCTATATCAAATTTATGAAGGAATTGTAAAACTGCATGAGAGTGAGATATAATTCCTAAAGCAACTCTTTCTCTAACATATAACTTGAAATGTTTACAATCAACAATAAATGTTTGTTACTATAATGAAAATGACATTTGTATTTGTATAAAGCATCGATCAACATAGGTTTAAAAATTTCTTTCTTGGAATTCATTAGCTCAACATATACCTTCTTAGCCACTTCTTGACGAGTATTAATGTTTTCTAAGACAGGTGTAGGGAGAAGAATATGAAGAGGAGGACGATGTTTAGCATCACCTACCTTAACTTGAGATTTTGAACAACCAACACCATACTTATCTGGTTTAGGGGGTATATGAACTGGAAACCTAATACCATGCTCGTTAACCCCAAGCCCTAAACCCTTATAACCTTGTTTAGTCACCATAGTATATCCAGTAGTGTACATATTATGTAAGGCTTCTACAGGAGAGGATTGTTTATCATATTCATGAGTAAAGGTTGCATAAGGTGGGATAATAGGTTTGGAAGAAGTTTCTTTACCATTTCCTTTAATATCATCATGAATCGGAGGAGAAGGTAAATCAAAGAAATCTTGCACATCCGCATCCTGAACTATAGCTTGAATCCCATCATAAGTATGGGAAGAGAAAGGATGAACAGATGGAGAATTAGGTATCAAATTAGGATTAGGAAGATTAGGATTAGGATTGATAGGATTAAGATTAGGATTGATATGATTAGGATTAGGAAGATTAGGAGATGGTGTATCATCTACCAAATTCTTCACATAATCCAAAAGATTAATAAGGCTACCACATAAATCTTTAATGAAGGTTTTAAATGTAGGCAGACTAGTGTCGGTCAACTTCACAAAAGCATAGGCAAGAGCAAAGTGAAGGGTCATCAACATAATGAAGTGAATGATACTCTCATAAACATCATAGGTATTATAAAGAGATGCTAAAAGAAGAGTAATAAAGAACATAACTACACACCAAAGCATCTTAACAATCGCTATAGAAAATGAAATGCAAGAAATGTTTTTGGATTTTATTGAATATGTAGGGTTTTTTTTTGTATTTTTGAATTTTAAAATGCAAGAGCATAAACTAGACCTAATCTAAAAGGCAATCTAACACCAAAAAGAAAGAGAGTAAGCTTGTCAGGTTCACCAAAATGAATAGTGGTAAAATTGAATCACCTCTATTTAGATGTAAAGATGGATAAATGTGTGGGGGAAATATGAGATCCACTCCTAAATCCAAATTCCCAAAGGAGAGATCCAATTTGATCAACCAAGAGGTTAATGCATAATCGAATCAATCTATGGAGAATATGAAAGAGAGAGAAAAACCTTATATTTCCCTATGGTAGAATTGAAGTGTTTAGAATTTGAAACAATTGAAATGTAAGTACTAACCTCAAATTAGGGCAGATCTGGAAAATGCCAATTTCTAATGTTTGTATTTACTTTCAAGCAAATCTACAACCTATTTCAAACTGGAAATGCCGAGATGGAGAAAACCTAGAAATCTTTTTGCAAGATGAGCTCAGGTTGACTTTGACCCTCATAAAAGGTCAAAGGCTAGATTCTTTATCTGAAGGTCAATTCTGACTTTGTTCGCAGATCTCAAAAGTTTTCCAAAAAGGGTATCCAAATCCCCTCTCAGATCTGAAATCCCGCACCTGTACCTACAAGAAAAAGAGGATTTTTGTTGTTTGTTTGAGGGGTTTGCCTTGGTCAAACCTCGGTTTGGAATCAACCTTAATATTGAAATTGAAATAGGAATGCTAGCAAGTAGTAGAAATGGATCTAACAATGAAGCTATGCAATTTGATAGATATATAATTGTATTTCGAATGTAAACAAGTATACTGATATGAAATCTTGAACACAACAATGATAAATGTAAATCAAACCTCCATAATTGTATGCTTGGAATCCACCTTGATAGAAGATTGAAAATGGATCTAGAAGATAAACAAAGGATCTTGAAGGAAGATCACACCATCATGATGGCTAGATCTAGGGTTTGAATGATGAATCTTGAATGCTTGAACCAAATCCCTTCAATGGCTTGAATTCTTGAATCCTTGATCTTCAATGGAGAACTTGGATGGAGAAGAGGACTTGAATGCTTGCTTGATCACCTTGAGAGCTTGACATAAATTGCTTGAGATGAGATGGAAAAATGAGATGTGAAAATGAGAGAGGAAGGCCTCCTTTTATAGTGAACTAGGGCACAATCCTCTAGAGGGGCCACCTTGGAGAATTAAATCCCAATTAGGTCCTAACCTTTAGAAAATATACCTAGATTAAATGCAATTAGGGGATTTACCATTCCGAAACCCAAAATAGCCAACTCGGAGGTGAGAAAACAAATATCCCTGAAACTCAACACCTAGAAATCAAGGAATTTGAAAATTGAAAGAGGGGGGAAAAATTGAGGTTGGGACTGAGCCATGGAAGAGGGAAATTAAGGAGAATCCTCAGGATCCTAACCCTAATTTCACCTAGAATGAAGTAGAAAAGAAGTGCAAAGTGGGGAAAAAGCCAAATCAAAGCAAAGATCAATTCAAGGCATCCGATATGACCCCAAACCACTTAATCGGAGGGCTAAATGCTCTTAACATGGAAGTGCTTCCATTTTAAGATGATACACTTCCAACTGTCAAAGTTTTCAGGATCAAATTTTGGACCATCCTTCCTATAGAATGCGATCTCCAAGATCACCTCAAGATATTAAGCTTTCTCTCAAAAGGACCAACAACTCTGATACCAATTTCTAGGAATAACAGTCCACAATACAACTCAGAGGGGGGGTGAATCAGTTGTATGATAGAATATTAAACTTTAAACTTTGAATAGCAGCAATATCAGATCCAGTGAACATAATGAATGCCAACACAATAACACAATATTTTGGTCTCGGGGAAACCCTATTAAAGGTGAAAACCTTAGTGGGAATTAGCACCCAAAAATAATGTACTGAGAGTATAGTATCCTTGTTAGAATATTTAGCCTTGTTAGGAGCTTATTGAAACATTACAATACACAGTCCTTGTTAGAGGACAGACCCTGTGAGGAGTAAGAAAGAGGGCTCACTACCCAAAGAAGGTTAAATCCACCTTCATAAGTCACTGTTTGCAACAAGTGTATATGAAGAAATACAAAATATTTTGAATTGTTCGACATCAACTATCTTTACTTGATCAGTTCCAATGAAGTTCACTAGTAATCCTCTGCTCTACATCCATTAGACACAAGCTCGCAACTTTCACAATCTTCTTTTCATTACATATATTCTCACCATATCTTTTCCAAAGAAAAGATCTTACATATATACCCTATTACATTCTACATGATCAGGTCGGCCAATTAGGCTTTCCTAATCATATAAATATTTACATAAACTCTTGCTAAGATACACACGGTACCTAAAACAAGTATACAATGATTCCATTACAACAATTAAGGACCGACATCCTTAATTTACTTTTTCCAAACAAAATACACGCTACACCTCTGAAGTTAGCTCCCAAATAAGTCTTCTCCAGATCACACACCACAACTAACATCATCCAACATTCTGTACCTTGCGTTGACCAAAAAACATCCTTCAGTACCTTGAATTTTATCTCTTAAGCTTGCACACACCTAATCCATATATTCTGTAAGATTTACCAGAAACACAAAGACTCACTCTGTCAACTTCCATTGTCACTGTCTAGGAACCAGTCTTCACCAAAACATTTGTAACTCTCCCAATATGCAACATTACATGATGCGATCTTGGATATAAGATTACAACATTTTCATGTACTCTCATATGTCTTCACACATTTTGAAACATCAGTACACTATCATAATTGGCATGTACTCTTTACAGAAACATATGTTGACATTAGTGACAAACCACACATGACAATAGTATGGATGCCCATTCAGTAATGTAGTGATTAAAAATCTAAAATGTATCACTTACCACCCTATGAATTAGAAATATCTAATATTATTGGGTTCAAGGACTAAAGTACAACTTGTTTAGTGTTGCACAACTAAATAACTTTGGTCATCGACTAGAATTTCAAAATTGAAAAGTGAAGATCTATGATACTATTGGAGATTTGATTCGAACTAGTGAACAATCTAAAGTTAACCTATTTTATTTGAATTCAAATGGAAATGTGTGTCTATTTGCAAGAAGTGAGGATGCTTGGTTATGGAATAAAAGACTCTGTCATGTAAATTTTGATAATATGATCAAGGTAAGTAAGAAGAATAGAGTTAGAGGTCTACTGAGATTGAGCAAGCCTGATAAAGTTATGTGCAAGGAATGTCAGATCGATAAGATGAAAAAATCAATTTTCTCAAGAAAATCTTACTCATCTAATGGTATATTGGAATTAGTTCATATTGATCTCTATGGTCCTATGAGAGTACAAATTTATTATGGTGATCATTATTTCATTTTATTTGTTGATGACTACTCAAGGATGATGTCTGTAAAGTTTCTAAAAGAAATGTATGATGCATTGCAAATGTTTAAGTGGTACAAGGAAAGAGTTGAGAAGGAAATAGGTAAGAAACTAAAATGTTTAAGATCATATAGAGGAGGTAAATTTATCTTTGATGAATTTACTGTCTTCGACAATGAGAATAGAATCAAAAGACAAGCCTCTGCATCGAGAACTCCACAATAGAATGGCATAGCATAAAGAAGGAATAAATAAATAGTTGAATGTGCAAGAAAATTGTTGATTGAGAAGGAGGTTGCACAAATATTTTGGAGAGAATCCATTAGTACTTCTATCTACACCCTCAACCTAGTATAATTGAAGAAAGGTACAAACAAAACTCCTTATGAACTCTAGTATGGACATACACCTAATGTTAGCTACTTTAAAATTTTTGGAAGTAGGTGTTACATTATGAAAGATAATAGGAATGGAAAGTTTTATTCTAAAGGAGATGAAGGTATATTCCTAAGATATTCCACAAAGAGCAAAGCTTATAAATGTCTGAATGAGGATACTAACAAAACTGTGGAAAGTGAAAATGTGAGGATTGATGAGTTTGCATAAAGAAATGAAGAAGATAGAAAAAAGGAACTAGAAGATTATCAAATATTTGTATATGTACAAGAAGGAGTTTCTGGTACTTGACCCCAGCTACAAGAAGAAACAGAGGAACCAGTTGAGCCCCCATCAAGAGAAGAAAATGCTGAAGAACATAGAACTAAGCCAATGCTAGCAAAATATGTTAGACATAACCATTCACCAACTCAAATTATTGGAGACAAGAATGCACTAGTCATGAAAAGAAGTGAGTTGAAAGATAATACATGTTTGATTTCTGAATTTGAGCCTAGACTAGTCAAGGATGCACTTGAAAATGAAGATTGGATTAATGCAATGAAAGAAGAGATTGATCAGATTGAAAAGAATAATACTTGGCCACTGGTACGAAGGCATAATGATAAAAATTTTATTGGTAGAAAGTGGATTTTTCAGGAATAAATTAAATAAAAATAGAGATGTAATCAGAAAAAAGGCTAGACTTGTATGCAAAGGATATGCACATGAAGAAGGTATTGACTATGGTGAGACATTTACTCATATTTCTAGATTAGAAGTTGTGAGAATTATACTCTCATATGCTACTCACAAAGGTTTCAAAGCTTATCAAATGGATGTAAAGTCTGCATTTCTAAATGGAATACTGGAAGATGAAGTATACATTGAGAAATCAAAAGGATTTGTTGACAAAAGTAATAAAGTCATGGTATGTAAACTACACAAGGCACAATATGGTTTGAAACAAGCACCCCAAGCATGGTATGAAAGAATCCACTCATATCTAATGAGAATAGGTTTCATTAGAACTAGTGATAATAATAATGTGTACTTGAAAAGTGAACCTGAAGATAAGTTACTAATTGCTGAAATATTTGTTGATGATATCATATTTGGACGAAATGAGTCCATGTGTAGATCATTTACCGATGAAATGAGAAAAGAATTTGAAATGTCAATGATTGGAGAGATCAAAATTTCTATTGCATTACAAATTTAATAGATCAAGGATGGTATATACATAACATAGTCAAAATACATCAAAGAGATCCTAAAATTTTTTGGGATGGAAGAGTCAAAACTGGTTGGTACACCGATGATCACTTGATGCAAATTGTCAAAGGAAGATGACTCTATCGAGGTGAATGAAACTCTATATAGATCCATGATCAGGAAGCTAAAATATTTTGTTATAGTAGGCTAGATATTTCTCATGTTGTTGGGATTGTGGCTAGATTTTCTTCTAATTGTAAAGAAACACATATGACTACTGTGAAGAGAATCTTTAGATATCTGAAAGGAATCGAGGACTATGGATTATGGTACAAAAAGGACAAAGATTTTGAATTGAAAGTGTATATTGATGCTGATTAGGAAGGTAATGTGGATGATAGGAAAAGCACAAGTGGAGGAGATTTCTTCTTAGGAGAAAGATTAGTGACATGGATAAGTAAAAAGCAAAGTTGAATTTCACAATCTACTGCTGAGACATAATATGTTGTTGCTACAATCAATTATGCTAACATTGTGTGGATAAAACAATTACTTGAAGGGATACAAGAGGAGATAAATGGTCTCGTGACAATCTATTGTGATAATAATAGTGCTATAAACATTTCAAAGAACCTAGTGATGCACTCAAAGATAAAGCGCATATCAATCAAGTATCAGTATTTGAGAGAACAAGTATAAGAGAAACAAGTGAAGATCAAATATGTGAAATTCAAGGAACAACTTGTTGACATTTCACAAAGAAACTACCCAAAGATAATTTTGATTACCTATGAGGTAAAGTAGGGTTCATCACCCTCTCTAATGTTCATTAGAAAAAGATGTAGGTGGCATCAATTCATCCTTTATTAGAATATCTATTTGTGATTTGATGCAAATGTTCACTCTTTAGGAACAACCTAAAGATTGTGAGAAAGATATGAAGAAACAAAAGTAATTGGCACAAACAAGGTATAAGGTACAACTAAAAGGATTAAGGTTTTGTAGGTACCTTTGGCATTGTTGTCAAAGGGGGAGAGAATGAATGAGGAGATAGAATCAAGAATGAATGAGGAGATGTCTGGAAAGAAACTGATATAGATTGAGAAATGACAAAGGGGGAGAGAAATTGATATAGGAGGAGATTGTAATAACTCAAGATTACTGGCATTTGATGGTATATTTCAGATGTGAGATGAGACATAAATTGTGTTTCCATCAATGCCAAAGGGGGGAGGTTGTTACCCCAACTGAGATTGATGAGATTGTCACTCCAACTGCTATGCTGAGAATGAACAAGGTCAACTGAGCAATGAAAGGTATGTAGAAGGATTGGATCAATTGTTATGTTATCACTTATGTCAAGCCTATTGACTTACTAATTTCAAGTTTCCATATCAATCTAAAATATGTGATGAAATGGTTGGTAAAGATTGAAGATGAAATAAAGAAGTGATGATAAGTATGTGAGCTTAAATGGGCAATTGTTGAATCGATCTATGACAAGGTAATATTGATTTGATTATTTTACATGATTTAATGAAGTGTTATAATGATGCATAGATTAGTTATGTTGATCAGTAATAAAGGATTGAAGTTGTAAAGTGAAAATCCAAGGAAACAATGTATTCTACAGAGCTAGAAAATGGTAGTCGATAAGTGAAGATATTGGTCAGTCGCAATTAACTGAATGGAATGTTAATCAAGTAAAGGATAACCAAGTAGAAAGACTTAACCAAGTAAATGAAGTTGGTTAGTTAATCAAGGCATCAAGTAAAAGATGACATCATGTGATGATCTGGATTGATCTAGATTCTAATGAAGGAACAAAGCCAATTAAAGGAATCAATAGATCAAAATCATTAGGTAAATATAAATGGTGAAGATTTATTGGTTGGTTTGAGATCCAATACAAGTTCAAGTTCCAAGGTGAAGTTACAGCTGGCAAGAATCATAAAACATTTTACCAAGCTACAGATTTGATTGAATGGATGAGATTAAATAGTGATAGGATTAAGCTGTAAAAATTATCTATATAAAAGATGATCATGATGAACATATTGTTGATAATGTTGTTGTTGGTGATGATGAAGTGTTGATATTCAAAATAGAAAGCCAAGATAGAAAAGAAGGGTACACCAAGTAGAACATAAGTAAAGGAAAGTGTGAATGAGGTGAAGGAAAAAGATGAGATGAAGTTTGTGGTGTTGATCAACCAGAAGAGAAGAGGTTGAAGAAGTCAAATGAGCAGAAAGGAGATCTAAATAGGAAAAGTTAGTTGCATATTTAATCGGATCATTTCATTGTTCCCTTCTAATAATTATAGTAGAAAATCTATTAACTGAGTGGACTTAATAGTATTATTTCTAAATCCTTTGTAAGGTGGCATTCTAATGAATATTCTAAAGTCTTTTAATAAGGCCACTCATTATAGAGTGATAGATCTAGTCGATCTTTGGTGAAAATACCCTAACAGGGCCACATCTAGCAAATTTGTTTGTAATATTTAACATGATTGCCTCTTAACCAAGCTCACTTTAGAAGAGTGAATTATTTTGTGGGTGATGATTCCCATAGTGGTTTTTACCCAAATTGGGTTTCCACGTTAAATACTGGTGTTAATATGTGATTGATTATTTTGAATGATATTTAATGATTTTTTTATGCATACTGCTATGATCAGTTGAATGTTAAATCTGATTATTAAGATTATCTACCAAGGATATTTTAAGGTTGAAAATTGTTAAGGGACTTAAGATAACTGACTCTATAACTGATTCACCCCCCCTCTTAGTTATTAAACAACTTTGGGGAGTTATCAATCCTCTAGTAAAAAAAAGTGAAAAAGAAAATATAAGGCCCTTGGGTGAAAATATAAATCCACCCTCTTGTTGCAAAATAGTAAAGAAAAAAGACATATTTGAGGATGAAAACCTCTTTGAGGCTCCTAAGGATAGAGAGATTTATATAATCCCCAATATTGAAGAGTCATGACCTCTTCTAGTAGAGAACACCCAGACAATAAATATTGGCACTACAGAGACACAAAGATTGATACACTTGTAAGATTCATTAACATAAGAAGAAAAATAGAAATTCATATAGTTCTTCAAAGACTGACAAATTAAATTTTTCTAGTCACACTCAGACATGCCTGGATTAGATCCTGAGTTAGTACTTCACCATTTTCCATTAAAGCCAAGGGAAAAGCCATACAAACATAAAATATGCAAGATGCATTCCAAGATTGCATTATTGGTCAATGTAGAGCTAAAGAAGTTACTTGATGGAGGTTTCATCAAACCTATAGATTAGGGAAATTGGATCTCAAATTTAGTACTGATATCTAAGGCTATTGGAGCTATAAGGATTTTGCGACTAACTTTTGAGACTTGAATTTGGCATGCCTAAAGGATGACTTTCCTTTTCCAAATATTCAACATGATAGTAGACCTCACTTATGGATATAAAATGATATAACTCATGGAAGGTTTGTTAGGGTACAACCGAATTAAGATAGCACCTGAAGATCAACATAAAATTGTTTTCACATTTGATTGGGGCACCTATTGTTGGTGTATCATGCCATTTGGGATAAATAATGTTGGAGCTACATATTACAGGGTAATTATGACTATTTTTTCATGATACAATCCACATCACCATGGAATATTATGTCGATGACATATTGGCAAAGTCCCTAGAGAGAAATCTGCACTTATTAGTATTAGCTCTTATATTTGATAGACTTGAAGAGTATAAAGTCTGACTAAACCCAAAGAAATGTGCCTTTGGAGTCACATCATGAAATTTGTTGGGATTTATTGTCTCTAATAGAGGAATAAAGATTGACCCTAAAAAAGTCCAAGCTATAATTTCAATGCCTCCCCAATGACTCAGAAGAACTTGAGAAGTTTATAGGGCAGGTTACAATCAATGAGAAGGTTTATATCATAACTTGCAGACATGTGCCATCCATTCCAATACCTACTACTCAAAGACATAAAGTTTGAATAGATAGAGAATTGTCAAGAGGCCTTTCAAATATTGAAGGGACTACCTATTATCAACACTAGTCTTAGTAGCACCCATTCCAAATCAGCCCTTATTATTGTACATCTCGGCAACAAAACACCCATTGGGGGAATTATTGGCACATAATGACTCAGAAGGAAAAGAAAGGGCCATATACTATATTAGGTGGATACTTGTGGCTTATGAACTGAATTACACTATTATTCAAAGAGCATGTTTGGCTATAGTTTTTGCCTCACAAAAATGCATACATTATATGTTGATCCACAAGAAGATCCTCATTTCCAATATCAATCCATTAAAATATCTACTTAGCAAAGCAACGCTAATAGTGTGTCTTGCCAAATGGGTCATGATATTAAGTGAGTTTGACATAGACTATGTCAATAGAAAAGCAATCAAAGGCCAAGAAATTGCAGACCAATTGGAAGATGTACCTCTACCATCTACTCATCCAAGTTGATAGAATTCCTGATGAAGGGATATTTTCTATAGAAGAGCCAAAAAAATGGAAGTTATATTTTGATGGATCCCATACACAAAAAGGATCAGGAGTCGGCATAGTATTCATAACTCCTCAAGGAGATTCTATTCCTAGATCTTATAGGCTAAGGTTTTATTGCACCAACAACATAATAGAATATGAATTATTTCTCATGGGGATAAAAATAACTATCTAGTGGAATATCCAACAACTACAGGTCTATGGGGATTCTCAAATAATTATCAATAAGATCAATGACAACTACGACACCAAAGATGATAAATTGATTCTATATAAGGCTATGGAGGAAGACCTCAAGGTACACTTTGAGCATATAACATTCAAGAAAATCCCTAGGCATGCCGCTTGAGGTGACACAATGAAAATTCATGGTTGAACAACTTACGATCCCCAAGTTCGAGGTCCCAAAGTCTGAAGTTATATGCAAAATTGTTGGTTATATTTCCCCTTGGTACCATGATGTTTATGACTATCTCATTATCCAAAATATCCCTTAAGATGATCCTACAACCAAAGAATTCCTTAATAAGGCAAGCCTCCTGTTACATTATCATTTCCAATACACTTTACAAACAAATTCTGTATGGTACACTCTTACATTATCTCAACTTGGAAGAATCGCAATCAAAAATATTATAAGTACACGAGGGTATTTGTGGTGCCCACTTTAGTGGCTTGACATTAGAAAAGAAACTTCTTAGAATTGGGTATTATTGGCCCACTATGGAAAACAATGCCTGCTCATTTATTAAAAAATGCAAAAAAGTGTTAGATTCATGGGAACATCATTCATGCACCATCTCAGGAGCTGGAACCACTTACTTCACTGTGGCCTTTTACGTAGTGGGGGTTTGACCTCATTGGAAATATCCATCCATTATCCTCCAATGGTCATGAGTACATAATCATGACCGCTAAGTATTTTATGAAGTGGGTTGAAACAATTCTAATGACATATACTATCGGCAAACAAATTTCCAAGTTCCTCTTAAACTATTTCATTAGTCATTACGAAGTTCTACAAACCATTATCACCAATCATGGTTCCCCATTAAAAAATAAACAAATGAAAGATTTTTGTGCCAAATTCCACATCCATCATAGCTATTCTTCACGCTACTTCCCCTAAGGTAATGACCAGACTAAGGCTACGAACAAAACCATCATAAAAATCTTACAAAAGATGGTCAATGAAGCTGGTTGGGATTGCCACCTTCAACTCAACCCCGCCCTATGGACATACTGCACTAGTTTCTGTACACCCATAGGAGCCACTCCATATTCACTAGTATATAGTTTCAAATCTATCTCAATAAAAGAGATCAAGCTCCCATCACTATGAGTATCCCTTCAACACATCATTTTAGATGAGGAGTACTGAGTATCATAGCTACATGAGCTAGAGTTGCTAGATGAAAAGAGATAGTGCATTAACATATTTGCAAGCATATCAGAACCATCTCAGGAGAAGTTTCAATAAGAGGATCATGCCATGGTCTTTTGAAGTGGGCGACTTGGTTCTAATGGAAAATCAGAAAAACCAAGTTGAACGAGAAAAACCAAGAAAGTTTGAACCAAACTGGTTGGGTCCCTATATCATCATAGTAGTATATAGGTCTGGAGCATATCAAATATCCACATCATAGGAAGAGCCTCTACTAGAATCCATCATTAGCTTACATCTGTGTAAGTTCTATACATAGCTCTTAGAGTAGTCCCATCTTCAAAAGTTAAAAAATGTAAAAAATCAAAAAACTAAAAAAGGTTACCTTGGTGAAAACCTGACAATCAAGCATCTTTGGTAATGCAAAAATAGAAATACAAGAGAAATAAATCCATCCTATGTTGGAAAAACACTTCGGTGGAGCCTTGTGAAAGTACCATGATGAAAACCATGAAATTCGACACCACGTGTAGGGATCATTGCTCCATCATCTATCATGTCTCCAACCTGATATCACATGTCATTCAATTGCTTTCTCCATAATGAAAATCAATGGTCATCACCATCATGACTTGAGATTGGTCAGTAGTATTTGTCTAAGCACATCTTGTCATGTTGTATACTAAGTCACTCCATTATGGCCATTACACAATAAGGTACCCAATCTGTCTTGACTGGGGGTATCACAACGTCGCGATTCATCAAGTCCTAAAAAATACCAAAAACACAACAATTTTTTTTTGAAAAATTTCCATTTTTTTTAAAAAAAAAGAGTCCTTTAAAACAACAAAAACAATGCAAAATTGTCCTATAAACTACAAAAACATAGCACAAAACCTTCAAAATATAAAAAACATCAAAAACATAAAACACTCATGTAAAGGTGACCATGTTTAGGGTGTCGATGATAAGAGCCTTCCACATTGTGTGATACATCACACATGCATCAAGTCCAAACATATGAACCCTATGATGGTCCAAATTTTTTACAAAAAGATGCAAAAAATTGTCGAAGACAACCAAACAAATAAAAAAACCAACAAAAATCTTGCAAAAAATCTCATTTGTACATAAACCAATTCTTTGGCATTTTGAAAATAGGCATTGAATGCCGACATACAACACATATGAGATTCAAAAGAACCAAGTCAAAATAGTGAAAATAGTCAACAGGTCCTCAACTACACTTCCCAAACTATCTTACCTATCAATCAGTCCCATAACAAAGCATTTTGTCAAAAATCATGTTGTCCTAGACAAGGGAAGGAATGCTCGAAATTAGACGGGGGCAGTCTTAAATGAGGTACCTTTTTTTCTTGGAATTAGATAGCATTAGCAAAATGTCAAAATTCTATGTCCAAACTACTAGAAAAATACAGACATATAATCAATACAACTGCAACTTGTTCAATCAAGTTAGTCTTATT